>CM051692.1:27269322-27736822 GCA_028022725.1 Lycodopsis pacificus
TCAATTCTGATGTCGAAAAGGTGAGAGTGTGTAGACAATGCTTTCTACTTGAGACGCTGTTCAAGACAGCCACATCTAATACAAAATCACATTGATTCTAGTATTCTGCCACCATTTTGAGGTAGACAAGTACCTGTATCAGTATATACGGCGCTTTTGGAGCCATATAAGAAAGTGGTTTGACACTATGGGAAATACTTCTTGATGAGAGGATCACTTCTATCCATCACTCGCATGTTTCAGAGTAGAATCAGTACTTTGCATCCAACTATTCCTTTAAGGATTATCAAAAATATTTTTTGTACTGAAAATACCTGTGTGGCATAATGAGGTTGTGCATAATGTAATACAATGAAAATAGTAGACTGTTGATATAAAAGCAGAACAAGAACCTTTTCTAACGCTGTATATCATTACATCTTTCACCCTCTTCATGCGTTATCAAGGTGGTGATATCCTTTTAATGGCGTCCTCTGTCTCCCCCTCTCATTATCGCTGCGTCTTTGATGCTATGGGTTAAAGGCACAGGAAACTGACAGAAAAAGCTGTTCAACCTCCTGGACACTGTGTATCTATCCCTGTAATGATGATAAACACCAATAAAGGGATGTTGGATTGTCTTTGATGGTCTTTACATTCAAAGAAAAAGAGATATGGAGAGAGTGTGACAAAGTCCTCAGAGAGTTTAGTTAGAAGTAGAGCTGGTCGGCTCTGGGGCAGAAACACACACACACACACTCACGCACACACACACACACACACACACACACACACACACACACACACACACACACACACACACACACACACACACACACACACACACCCTGCAATCGTTATTGTTTCACCTTAAGTGGAAGAGTTGCTCGACACGCACATCTCTTATTCACAGCTTTTGGAAATAATCCACACTGTGAAAAGTGAGGCGGACAAACCAGATTCACATTCATTGTTTTAAATAACAGCTATAGTCTGTTGTCTGCTTTTCCAAGAATGTGAGGCTGGATGCAGAAAGTGCCGTGGGCCTGACCTACAAAAAGCCTTGACCTGTTAAAATCACATCGAATCTAATCGAATCTAATCTAATGCAGTTCCAATGAAAACTTTCTTGGAAGAGGAGACACAATATCTATTAAAGTTGTGTGCAGTTGGTTCAAACTTGTAGGGGCCTCAGACAGTGTTAGAAAATATAAGAAAACGTCCGTCTAACTTAAACAAAATCTAACAATAATTTGCCTGCTTTAAGTTCTGTGATACACCTCTTGGATACATTGAAGTATTTGCTGTATATACAGTGTAGTTGTGTTGTGCTACCACTTGGATCTGTGAAAACACCACTGCCATTGACTGTTGCTAGTGCAAGTGCTGATCCATATCCAAGGGTGCCATATGTTTCTTGTGTAAGTTATCGCTTTCCCATTCCCAATAAAGTGGCAGAATAAAAAGGCTTTTACAGGTCCCTGCGGGTAGCAGCTACTTCCAGTGGAAGTCACTGAGCTGTCGGGCTGCTGTGGTGACAAATGGCACCGAGCACATATTTTACTATTGCCATTTACAATGCATGATCCAGGCTGTGCTGCTCAGAGGACTGTGCAGCACCACTGTTCAGTTGTGTTAGCTGGAGGAGTAGCAAGCCGCCGTACAAATTAGCATTGAGCTGGTTTTGAATATATTCATCAGTCACTTACACGTTTACATTTTTCTTCAGTAGTCAGACACGTTCTAGTACTGGTGTTGATCATTTAAAAAAAAAAAGATGTTCATCGTATCAGATTGTTGGCCTCTGCACAGTTTTTACAGCAGTGTGCTTATTAAAGGGGATAAACAAAGTCGGTTGTAAAGTTTTACCTCTCACAGTACTGTTGCAGGTCCAACGCACGTGGCCGTCAGGGGGCAGACATCAGTCGGTGAGCTCTCGGAGAAACGTGGCTCCCTGGTTTGTTCCTCATCGGCAGCAATTATAGGCGCGCACACGTGCGTACACGCGCAGAAAATAGATAGATACAATGGATTAAAAAAAAATACATACTACGTCTGTCTCAAATATGTCTCAAACATAATCAAGTTCATATAACCAGGAGGTCAAAAATAACAATAATACAAGTAAGTAAAATGCAATATCAGTCTCTGGAAAAGCCTTCAAAAGAAAATGTGAAGAGTTTATTTAAATGTCTTAAATGCGGTCAAAGTGGGGAGAGAATCCACTTCACCCTAAACCTAACAAACTCCACAAATGTCCTTATTCAGACGTGCCATCAAGAGTCGAATGGATATGAGGTTTTTATTTGTATGATATTAAAGTAAGAAATAGAAGTACGAGAGTGAGAGTGAGGGAGAAACAGAGAGTCTGGTACGGTAGCCAGAGGGCGGTGGCATTTCTGTCTCTCTGCGTAAAGAGAGAGTGGAGAAGGAGAGAGCGCACGGAGAGAGAAAAGCAGAGCTTAGTGGCAAGGCAGCAGCGCCGCTGACACGAGTGAAGGGACCCCGTGGCGATTTCCACCACCTCTCTCTCTCCGCACAGCTTAACCTGCGCCTTCTGAGACGGACTCCGACATCGGGACTAGAGGCGATACACTCAGCCACCTTTTGGTTTTGGACTCGTTTGATTAATCAGCAGACCCTGAGGTGGACGAAAGGAGAGAGGGAGGGGGGGTCCTCATTTCCCCCACCGCGGACCGAGGAGTTGTGTGTGTGTGTGCGTGTGTTTGTGTGTTATACGCGTTGCTTGTAATGGGGAAAAGTGGACAGAGAAGTGGAATAGGACACGGGGGTTGCAGCTTGGTGAGGATGTGCACCACGCCGGGGATCCTGCTCCTCCTAGTGCTCGTACACCGAGGAGTCGCCCAAGGTAAGGCTGGAGAGCGCGTCTTCTTTCACACCTTTTTATTGTTTCTTTAATACACTTTAATTGTTTCAGAGCGACAGAAGCTTTCATTCGTTGCCGAGATGCGGCTGCGTGCTGGAGGCGGCATGCCTGTCAGTAGGCGAGGAGGCAGAAGAAGCTCCTGCCAGGGATGGTTTACTTTTGTTGTTGTTGCTGCTGCTGTATTTACATTTTAAATTGCGCTGATGAGGGCGATGCTTTACGGTCAGCGTCTCGAGGCGTTAAACCGTGCGTATGCGTGCGCATATCCCTGACCCGCTCGAAGTGTGCGGTGCCCAACTGGCAGGCACAACTCGCAGCCCACGTTTCCCTGTGAGGAACGACTGATAAGCTAATTCATTTAGGACGATAGAAACGTACACGCTTTAACTCATAAAGGCTGCGTGCTACGTCAGCAAAATATGGTCTCGGCTCGAGAAGCACATACATCATGTGAATGTGACTGTACAAACTCCCGAAGTCCGTGTCCGAATTGAACAGTGCAGTGATTTTTTTCTCCTTCTGTTGGTTCGATGGATGCGTTAATGAGCTCCGGGCTCGCAGTTAAGTTAAGGTGGAAACACTGTGACGGGCAGGACTTGGACTCCACGATTAGCCGACTGATGTCTTATTGCAGAGCGCTTGGCAGTACGCCTCGCTGCCCGGATTGGAAAATTGATCAGAAGTCACAAACACTCACGGCCGCCAGAAGCGTATCGAGGCAATTATACACTGCAAACCTCACAACAACAACAACAACAACAACAACAAAAACAGGATTGCTCAGAACAAACGCGCTGCAAACATCACGGGTGCACTTGGAGATTAAATGGCACATCAAAGCGCCATCATTAGCTCATAAAGAGAGTTCCCCCTATCAGTATTTAAAACACGAGACGATGAGGTGTTGTTTATTAGAGCCGCATCGGCACTATAACCCCCCGGGGAAGCATAGCGGGCATATTAAAGTGATATTTCTGAGGAGTGACGTGCGGGTCTCGGTGCGGACTGAAGCCCGAATAACGAGCCGAACTTTCTGCCCGACTCGATGTTATAATTTCCATGTAAGAGCTCCGTGCGAGCCGCAATGTTGGCTGCTGCTCCGAAATGCTGACATATACGAAAATGTCTCTCTCTCTCCCTCTCAGTGACTTCCTCTGGTAGAACTCGTGCCCTGTTAACGTGCATCCAAACGCATTGATGTCTAACCCTCTGTTGTTTTACCAAGTTGATTAATTCACCACTCCCCCCCCCCTGTTTGGCCTCAGTCACCTCCGAGGTTTGACCTTCTAACAGTTACGGTGCGTGTCATCCTCTATTAATGTCTAAACGTATACTATTCTATTATCCTATTAGCCCTGTGTTGCTTTAATCTTTAGCCTCCATTATATAACTAATATTCCGTCTGAATGCCTCTCAGGGGATACAGTGGGCTGGCTCGTCCACACCACAGTGCAGTCAGTAAATTGGTGTCAACATTGCTTTTTTTGGGTTTTTTTTGTGCTGAATTTGGGAAGTAATTGGACATGATTTTGCGGCCACCTTATTCTCTCGTTGCCCAGGGGAACAAGATTTCAGCAACACCCACCAATATTCATTATGACCGTTCTCATATAGGTTTACTGTTAAATCAATACGTTGCAATTTAGGTACACGAGTTGAGTAGGCTTTCACCAACCTCCGATAAATTGCAGCTTGGCAGTCAATTTGACTTTGGTGGAGAAATCGTATAATTGGAAACTAAAACTGTTGATGCTTTTCAGGCAAATTAAACTCCTCAATCGTTGTCCCTCACCCCCCCCCCCCCTTTTAAAAGTTTGTATCTCTGGTCTTCTCCTAGTTTGGGCTTGTCTATTATGTTCCCTGTTTGTTGTTTCTCTCTTCCTCCCAACTTGACTCGTGTCTCTGAAGTTGGCTCTTTGTGTGTGAGGAGTCGCTCCATTAGTTGTTCTATTGAATGGGGAAAACACACAAACACATTGACCCAACTGTGGGGGGGGGGGGGTAGGAGGAGGGGGGGGGTTGCTCTGTGTACATAGCTAATCCTCTCTGTGCATCAGTGCTGGATTCAATTCCCACTCTATTCAGGTAGAGATTTTCCCTCAAATTACAAACCGTGTTTCTGTGGGCATTTTGTCTTTGAACGGAAAAACAAATGGTTGTTTTTAACCAAATGAATCTGCTCTTTAGTTCTGCTCATGCCTCATTGAGTGTCTTATGGCCAGTTGTTGCCTCCAGTTTAATGCTGCTGTGGAATATGTGGTTTGGTGTGGTTTAATAGCTGAGTTTGTTATTGAGGTCGTTAGTAATTATGTTCATGGTGATGGTGTTTGTGGAAATGACGCTGGCACTGCTGTGGACACAAATATTCAAAATGTTCAGATGTGAGAAAGGTTATTCCACACATGACGGATCCACATCTTTTTTTCAGCACTTAGTCATTTAATCTGGCATGTAGACATCTTGCTCCTAGCTTTGCAGCGCTATAGAAAGTGCGTTACACAATGGAAAAGTCTCGCGCACGCTCACGCACACTCGTGCGCACACAGACGCATGTGCCCTTACAATGAGAAGAGAGTGCGTAGTTGAGATCCTCTCATGCCAGCTTGAGTGCGTGTGTCCGCCTTCCGACTGAGGCCCACCCTCAAGCCTCTTGGCCTATTAAAAAGCCATTAGCTGAGCCCCCTACATTTGATCTGGAATGAACGGGGGTGAAGACCACTCGACAAAGTCTGAAAAGTCCCCTTGTCTATTATGATGACTAAACTGCATTGTAGCCATGTTCTACAACTCAGCTGCTGAACTGTTCCTCTCAAACATTCGCTGTGTTTTTGCGATTTTAGTTTGTTTTGGGTTCTAGTTACACGCGGTCACGTTTCAGTGGCATTTTGTGTTTCAGCTCCGAAACCCTTTTCTTTAAATGAAACAGAAGCGTTTATTCTAGAATACCCTTTTCTCACTTAGTAGGTGTGTTTGTGTGAATCTGGTGGTGCAGAGTTGTGTAGCTGTACTGATAGTGTTCACACGAGGAGTGTGTGTGTGTGTTAACTTGGCAGCTTAGTTGTCAGAACTCCTGTGGTGTGTGTGAGTGTGTGTGTGAGTGTGTGTGTGTGTGTGTGTTTCTGTGTGTGTTTCTGTGCACACGTGTGTGACAGAAAAGTCTATACTTGGGAGTGTGATTTTGTACATGTGTGTGTCAACTTGGCATCATAACAGCGCTCCAGCAGAGCTCACATGGTATTCTCTTGCATGTGTGTGTGTGTGTGTGTGTGTGTGTGTGTGTGTGTGCGTGCTCTTGGCATTATGATATTGCCAGAGCTCCCCTGCTGTCTCCCATTATGCTCTGATCCTGTCCCATGGTGCACTGCAGCCATCCAGGGTTCAGTGCTTGTGGGGGGACGACGACGACGACGACTGGGACTTATTGGAACTAAACAGGCCAATTTGATTGGCCGCGCAACTCCAGCGGGCGCAATGCGATTGGCCGAGCAGGATTGATGTGGTAAATTTAATGCCATTTCTGTATCAGGGCGAGCGAGAGCGAGGGGAGGGGATAGAAAGAGTAAGAGAGGGGAAGGATGAATGGATGAGGAAGGGAGAGATCTCTCTGGGTGGTTTGTACCAGCTTTGATCACTCCACCAGGACTTGACAAGCTGACTGACTGCCACACACACACACACACACACACACACACACACACACACACACACACACACACACACACACACACACACACTCACACACACACACTCGCACACAGCAAGATAGTTCTGCAGTCAAACAATGCTGCATTCTGTCTGCGTTCTCTGCGTGTGTGTTTGAGAGCATATCGTGCGTGCGTTTGTGTGTGTGTGTGTGTGTGTGTGTGTGTGCTCAGCCAGGCGTTCACAGGAGTGTGTGAAAGGAAGTCTTTGACTGTGTCTGGGGTTGTTTTGTATAGAAGAGCCTCCTGCTGCTAGCAGCAGCCTAGTGGTGGCAGATTTCCCTCACCCTCTCTGCCTTCTTTTTTTAAAATAAATACATTTTTTTAATTCTTGTTCCTCGTCTGTACGTTTTATGAACCCTATACTTTAAGTGTGAGCGGTGATTATACGTTTTTCCGGCCACCTTTTCTCCATCTCTATCTCTGTCCTCCAGTCCACGTCTTCTGTTCGCTGCTGAATGGTTTTTTTATACTGACCTTTTTTCTCTCTCTCTCGTTGCCTGTGGCCTTGTATGTTCATCCATTCACGCAGTAGATTTAATGCTGGACCTTCTGTATCCAACAACATTTGTGTGCATATTATATATACGGTTTACTTGGAACACATAGCAATTACAGCTCGGCCTATTTCAAGAATCAAGAGCCGGAACGTGGGTTGTTTGTGAAGCGGCAGAGAATTTTTTGCAGGCATGTTTTTTTTTGAGGAAAGCAGAGATGAAATCCGATTTGGAAGACGCAAGTGTGGTTTTCAAAAGGCTGTGTCGACAAAGTGCGTCACACCGCTTGCACCATTTGCTATCTCTCCCCCTCTGCAGGGGAAAACCCGCGATGTAACATAAGAATGCGTCCTTCTGTGTGTGTGTGTGTGTGTGTGTGTGCGCATTTGTGTCTTTGACCGTGCATGTTTACTCGAAAGACGGGCTGAGCTAGAGAAAAGAGGAGAAGCTAAATGTTCTGAAACTGATTCCCAGCGTCTCCTGCTGTTAGGCCTAATTCCTTCTCGAGTTTCATGTAAAGATCTGGAATTATGAATTTTTCATGGCCCGCGAAACCTAAGGCCTCATTTGGTGCTCTCATTTCCAGGCTTTTTGTTTCAGTTAGTTGTGTGTGTGTGTGTGTGTGTGTGTGTGTGTGTGTGTGTGTGTGTGTGTGTGTGTGTGTGTGGGGTGGGTGTTCTGAGAGAACGCCGTTTGTACCCAATCAATGGCCTACTATATAGTTCCCACTGGTCCCATGCAGTCCTGCACTGCAAAAAATTAAAAACCTATTTAGTCTTTTTAACCACAGATTTAGATGTACTCTTACGTCATTATCTTCAAAGTCATATTGTTAAACCACACTGCAAGATCAAAACACAAGCATTGCGGTAAATGAGCTGCTTGATCATAACCATAGGAAGGAATTCACATCATCGTGGAGCAGCTAGTTCACAGAAAAATCCCAAAGTATTATTTTCGACACGCTAACTCTGAGACGCATTCTCTTGTCATGTATTCAGCCTCCAGCCGGGAGGAGCAGGGCGTCTTTGATTCCCACAGTACACAGTTGGACTCGGTGAACTGAAGCCACCGTGTGCCAGGCCACAGATTTTTTTGCACCGTTGTCCATCGTCTCAATTCCTCTTTCCTGCCATTTGTCCCCGTTTCTCTCCTTCCCATCTGCTACCTCTGACATTCTGCTTGCCTCTCTCACTCTTTGCCCCCCTTTTATTATTCTCTTCTTCCGCTACTGTCTCTCGCCACGCTGTCCCCTTTTCTCTCGTTAGATTTACACTGCTTAATGAGAGTGTGGCCCAAACAGTGGACATATTGTGGTGCATCTGAACGGGGCCCACAACCAGCTGGACATGTGTGTTTGCGTGTGTGTGTGCGTGCGTGTGTGTGTGTGTGTTTGGTCACAGAAACATGGTGGAAACTTATCAGTCACACAAACATCGTTTCAATACGGATAGATGGAAAGAAAAAAGGGAAGGGAAGGAGACGGGTATAGAAACGGAGCTCCACACCATGCCAGCTGCTCTCCATTGAAATCTCACCCCGTATCTCTTTTTTTTAAGGCCTTGCTTCTATCCACAGCCGGCAGCTTAGGCTTTTCATGGTCTATATATTCTTTTTATTTGATACCGTAAAACCTCCAGTAAATAGCCCGGGCTGGTTTACTTGCTTCAAAACACAATGTGCAACACACTGTGCTTATTGAAGACAGGCGATTACGGGATGAAGTTTTTTTTTCTTTCTTTCCTTTCTGTGTGTGAAGAAACCGACTTCTGCTTCTTCAGCTTCCCCCCCCCCCCCCCCCCCCCCCGTGTCTTCCTGTGTCTGTCTCTGACACTTTGTTTGGATTAATGCCAAAGCACCAATCTGCTGCGTCTCCAGATTCTTTGCTCGTGGCACTCGTATTAATGGAAGGCTGCACATTTGGTGATGTATGTATCATTGTTGAAGTACATTCACAGATTGCTGCAGTGTTAAACCTTTATGAGCCAGGGCACTGCACAGGTGCCCCCCCCCCCCCCTTAAAGACACACAAATGCCAAAAACAAACATTTCTAAGTATGTGTGCTCCGTTCGAAAGAACCGAAAGAACAATTCTTCGAGTGCAGACACACGACCAGCAGATGGGGGCTTTGGCTGAGTGGTGTGTTTGTGTGAGCAAGAGCGTCTTATTTGTGTCACCATGAATATGTAATTAATCTCCCATTGACAAAAGACGACGTGCCTCAGCAGGGGGTCCACGAGGCGGGGACCCCGGGTCCTTTTTTGTTTCCACTGAAAGCTTGTTATGGGCATTGTCCTGTTTTGAGAGAGTGAGCTAGAAGAAAGACAAAATTGCAAAGAGGGACACGTTTAAGATAAGATCTTATAAGGAATGGAGAGAGTGAAGTAGAATGAAGTTGGACAGAACTAAAAGGGAAGGTGTTAGTATTTTGGGTTGAGAATTTGATTGTAAACAAAGCTGCACTGTAAAAGCCCATTCAACTCCTGGTTGAGGGAGGATTGGGGAGAGGAGGAGGAGGAGGAGGAGGAGGAGGGAGCGAGGGGAGCGAGTGAGCAAGTGGGCTGAGCGGCGTTTGGAAGCCGCCGGAATTAGTCTTTCTCTTCGTCGTATCTTTCGCCGCTACATTCTCTCTTCCTTTGTAACTCTACTTTTCCTCTCCCGCTCTCCTTTCTACATCTCCCCTTTTTACTGTTGCCCTTTTTCCTCTACTTCACTCTTTCTTGCTCCCTCAATCCAACGCCTCCCTCTCTCCCTCCAACAGTAACTCTCCCCCCCCCCCCCCCCCCCCCCCCCCCCCCCTCTCTTGCTCTCTTCGTGCCAAAACTGTCTGGTAATCTAGTGGTCCATCTGAAAGAATATGCAAAAAACCTGAAACCATAATTACTATAATCACCACTGTAACTTTGTACCTCCTAGGCTTACGTCTACACTCTGTACGCACACGCTAACGCACACAAGTTCTGCCCGTTTTGAAAGAGTACATTGTAATTCTGTAGGATGCCGTGAAAAAGGGGGATTTAGCGTGTCTTGAAAAAAGGTTTTTGGTTGCCTGTTCTCCTGCTGTAGACATGATGTAATTTACTGTCGTGTACCTTGTGTAGGCTTAGCAAAACAAGGGACTAACACACACACACACACACACACACACACACACACACACACACACACACACACAGGCAGGCAGGCAAGAAAGCACAAAATCGACAGAAGCATTCAGTTAGAGTTCATAGTGGATCGGTACAAAGGCACAAACACACTGTTGTATTGACTTGCATATGGTACAAGTCCTTTCACTTGTTTTTGCTCCACACCGGTTGTAATAAGGAACCCGGTATATTTTTCTCCGCGGGTGACAAGATTACGTGTAAGCAGTTTGCTTTGATTCATTTGAGCACAGCATTCCAAGTGGCTAATGAATACGGGCAGTACTTTGCTGAGAAGGCATGTGTGTGTGTCCGTTGTGTGTCTGGATGAAATATCACATTGTTATTTCCCAGAATTATCCATGCACACAGCGCTTTTTTTTTTCTTCTTTCTCCTTCCTACTCCCCCAGAGGAGCACAGGTAGGAAGGCACTGTAGGTGGAGAGAAAGCGGAGAGAATAATGACTCTCCACGTTTGCTTCCTGAAATCTTTTGTTCTGCGGGGAGAAAAAGCGATCGGGGTGAAAAAGGCAGGGAATCAGAAGAGCCAGGCAGAGGCAATGCTGAAGGAGTGGGAGGGAGATAGATAGTGTGACTTGGATATGGGGACATGAGAGAGATAGGGAAAGACTGCAGGGCTGGTAATTAATAACAGAGAGGGAAGAAATTTGATGAAACACCGCAGTGAAAAAGGGACAGCTGAATAATTTCACTCCACTATAATTTACAGTCATACAGAAACTTTGGTGTTTGCATCACCCGATTCTTGCCTCTAGAGGTCAGGGGCAATGGGAGACAGACTCGATGCATTTAAAACAGATTATGTCCTGAAGAGCAGGTTGTAAGAGTTTATTGGTCTGTGAACATCAGGAGATGGGTACAGTCGCTGTGAGCTGCAGTGCTGAGTTCCAGTATTAATTGTGTGCATGTCATGTGATTGAGAAAGACATTCAGAAGCAACTCTTTTCCTTCGACAGGACAAAGGGACAATGTGCCTGCCTGCCCAAGGCTAAGTGCAAAAACTGAACTGTTTAAAACTGTAAAGTCTGGTTTACTTTGCTCAATGAGAGCGACATCCGGACTATAAAGACAATAGCTGGCTTGACAAAAAGAACAAACAAAAAAAAGGTAGCTTTCCTTGGTCTGCGAGTCCGTCGACGAACACGTCTGAAGAAAGTTTGCTCTATGAGTGGAAGCTACCAGTTGAATAGAAGTTTTTTTTTTTTTTGCTTGATAAAAAATGGATCAGCGAGTCTGTGGATTTGGTTGCCTTTGTTTCTGAAAGAAAGAGAGTGAATTTATTCATCACTTGTTGCCAAAGTCGGACTGCAGAGAATAGATTGTTTTCCTGCAGGTTCTACTTCTACATTACCATGGTGTGCACTTCATAGCTTGTGGTTTATTGCATGCTTTTCAATGTCTTTATTTGGTGTGCAGAGCTTGTTGTGCAGGTTTTTCCTATATAGAAATCACTGCAATATTGAGCGGAATAAGGAAGGTGCAATATGAATAAAAACATGACCGGTCGCTCCGGTATTGGTGTCATATTGAAGGGAAATGCAAACAGACTTGAAGCACTTCACTTTTGAACCCTACTTCATGTGCAGATTCTTCACAACACAGTATAAAAAAACCTGACCAGTGGACAGCATAAATAACGAAAAGCAAATAAGATAAATCATTTTTATTTTTGAAATAAATTCAGTTTAGATTAAAAATGAGACTAAAATGTATATTTTCATTTGCTACATCAAGATGCTAAAGGCCTTTTATTCAGTGGCCTAAAAAAATCCAGAGAGTCAACTGTTTGCCACCATCTTTAATAAGCACGGAGTCAGCTGCTGGTGCAGATAATCAGATATTACTTTTGGGGGAAACACTGTTTCCAAAGAGGCTTAAACTAAACGGGGCGATGATGAGGTCAATGGATTAAAGCTTTAGAGTTGTTTTGAATGATTGGGAGATTTAAGATCTTCTCTCCACCAACCTCTGAGTGAAAGTCATGTTTTATTACGGCCGCTCCACATTGTGACTCAGCAGTGCAGCTATTAAAGTACAGACCCACTGCCTTGTTTTGTGCCGTTTCGGATATAGGCTACGCTTTGTTTTCATTGATTCTCTCCCACACAAACTGTGTGTGTGTGTGTGTGTGTGTGTTCAAGTACAAATGACTTGTGTGTGCTAACTTCTTCTGATCTGAGCCCTCTGGCCCTCCGGGCTGTATTGTCTCACAACATTTATCGAAGTTTATTGAAAATAAACCTTTGGATTGACCCGAAACAAAATCTCTCTCTTTCATTCTATCTTGCTCCCGCTGCTTGGCATGTTTTAAATTCCCATCCTCAAGGATTTCTGTAAGGCTTTGCTCTTTTTTTTTTTTTTTGCGCTTAAAGTTAATTGTAGCTCATTATGCAGTTCCTTGGAGGAGATCAGTGGCATTTTACAGTGTTTTTCATAATGCAGCCCTCTACCACGAAGTGCCACGTTGATGCTTATATTTTGGTGACCATTTATGCTCAGAAGGACACAGGCTCTGTGTGATGTGATGTCCACCATGCTGTTATTTATTGTCTTGGAATGATCACCTTTTGGGATCCTAAATCCGCAGATGAACATGGCGAGATGAAGGGATGACACAATGACACTAGTTTGTTCCTCGCTAATAAATAACGTCTAACAATTTTCCTTTGATATTCTTGTGTAAACTGCAGTTCTCTTGAGGTGTCCCATCATTATCTGTGTTTTTGGGAAAGATGGTCCCTGCTGTGATCTGACAGCTGATGAAATCTAGATGCAATTCAATATGGAGGTTTCACACACACACACACACACGCGCACACGCACGCTTGATCTGAGAAGTTTCACAATGACGCGTCATGAAACGTTAAACAAAGGAGGAAATAAAATGGCCACATATGTACGAAACAGACATTTCCCTCTTTCAAATGTTGTCCGTACACTGTGTTTATAACTCTTCATTCTTTACTCAGGAAAAACAAGACAACAAAATAAAATTCCTGGTCTTTTACCCAATGAATTTACAGTGCTACTTTGATGTTGTAAACAACTTAGTCATAATGAGGAGCACTGTTGTATTCTGTCTGCAGCAGCACTGCTTTTAATCAGAAGGGGGTTAGACATATTGTTTTCCCAGCATCATTTAGCTCGAATGAATGCGTTTCTATCTGTGTTTGGAGGGGTTGTTACAGCATCAGCTCTTCATCTTGCATGTCAAACTAACTTGTATATATTTAGAAAACAAGTTGACAATAACAAGTATGAAGAGCCTTTTTATAAACAAATGATTGCTGGTTTTGGATGACGTAGTTCTGTAGTCACTTTCCCTCATGATGGAAGTGAACGCCCACCGCAGATGATTAAATCAAAATTAAAAGTAGCGTGGCACATTTTACATGGCGATATAATTCACTTAATTCCATTATGGTGATGATTTTATGAAGATAATCTCTTCCACCACTTAAAGGCAGAGTTGGTGATATTTTAAAACCAGCAAGAGTATGATGGATTCCCAAAAAAACAAATCCAGTCCCGTGCTGCCAACTCTTTTCCAGTGAAATATCCGCACCAGCTCCAAAAGTTGCGAAATCTAGCAAGAACGTCGCCAAGTCTGCAACACCGACAGCCCGTCCCTTCAAAGCCTTTCCCCGGAAATGATTTTATTATCATCATGAATGTAAACAACAAACATGGATATTGTTGGTACTCACAGCTGTTGAACTAGCAGCTTGTGGTAACACCCAGTGAGTGTAGGGACGGAACACGTGAAGGTAGACAGTTTTAACAAAAGTTTCAAAAATGTCTTTGAAGAAGACCAACCCATGCCTTCAAGCACTTTCAAGAGTCTTCACTTATCTAATTAAAAAATGGTGTGTTTTGTATTCGGACAATTTTGTCTTTTTGGAATTGTATTTTGTATGTGGGTGCGAGCTCTGGAGTCTTTTTGGAATTTTTGCGGCCTTTGTTTCATTCTCAGCTCACAACAAAGCCCCAGCTGAGCTGTCTCCTCACAGAAATAATAGAAAAGATCTCTTCCTGATGGCCCCAGCAGTGAGGAAAGTTAATTTGACACAACTTGCAGAGCCCATGATTTAATGAAGTGCAGTAAACGATCACAATGAGCCACAGGTGTTTCATATCTGCGGCTGTAATCCATTTCAGAGGGTTTCAGACTCAACTGTTCACCTCCAGCAGATATTCTTGCTCTTTTTTTGTTGTTCTTTTTATTTACTTTTGTTGCCATCATCATCATCTCCCCGAGGCACAGCTGGTGTAGTGGTGCAGTAACGGTTTTCAGCACACAAACTGGCTCACTGTCCAATGACATGTGGCTCAATTGGCCTGCCAATACCGGGACAACACACACACACACACACACACACACACACACACACACACACACACAGTATACTAAGGGACAAGTGTCTCTGCCCTGTTGAACACTAGCATACAAGGGGGTTTCCAGACATGGCAGCCAACACACACACACACACACACACACACACACACCCACACACACACACACACACACATAATGGCACTGGATGGTTAGTTTGGTAATTAAAGTAGGAGTGTGGACAGACACTGTGTCTCCATATGCAGTAGCTGTTGTGCCCTTGGCAGGTTTGGTATATCCTGTCACCCTCTCGAGACCATGTCTGATATTTTAGCAGTTGGGAGTTTCAGAAGGGCGGGAAAAGCCATCTGTACTGTTGTAGCAATTTGTTACCTTCAAAGTTTAATGCCTAATTATGTTTTTGACAAAATTCATTTTTCAGACATGTTTTGGGGTTGTGGTTATCATAATATGGTGATTTAGCTAAAATGTTTTCTTTTCCTGGGCTTACGTTACGTTATCTGATTGTATGAATAGCACAGAAGACATCGTTCACAGGCCTAGTAGTACTGTACTCCTTGTGAAAAGTCAGCTGAACCGTGTGTACAAATTGGTGAAATGCTCCTTTTTTAAAGGTTTTGTCGATTCTTAAAACACCAAAAGTCATCAGAAATTCTTTGTTGATTCTTTGGGGGAAATTGAGTCACGTTCCAGTTGTTCCATTTGAGAATAAACATATGTATATATATATATTAATACAGAAGTTATAAGAAAAATTGAAATAAGAAATGATGTCAAAATATGTGTATTGCACTACAATATATAACAACAATATTATATATATATATGAAAGATATACAAATATGTTTACTACAATATATTGCAATAGTATAAGAAAAAATTAGATCTATGATTAAATGTTAAATTACAGGACTAGTATAAATAACAATATTACTGGAAATGTACAGTATTAATGCCGGAGTAAATATTGGACATTAAGTATTGGACAGTTAAATGATTGCATGTTATAAAGTTATTCAGAATTGCTCAGTTTAGATATAAATGAGTAAATGATGGTTATAGCTGCTGACAGGGGTTAAAGAAATCCAAGGGCCAGTCTATTGACTCGGTGTCTGGCACTCTGAAGGAGACTAATGAGACATTTGGTCCAAAATATTGTGATGTTTGAATTTGTCTGCATTTTAAGTTTACATGTGCACTAATATTCTGACACCTACCCTGTTTTGGATCATAACGGTGATCATAATGGTGACCAAGCCATTTATGTCAATGCTTACGGTAGTTGGGGGGGGGAAAAAAAAGGTTGCCCGTGTTGCCTGGGCTTGTGCGTCTTTGTTAATCCTTTTTAGGGATTCATGATCAACCTTGGCATTTCACCAGCATTTCACCAGCACTACATCAGACCTGGACATCTACCTCAAATACATTGGTTGCAAGTGTAACAGCTGCACATCATTTCAATTGTTGCTTACTTGTTGAAATGTGCTTCATGGCTGGTCCTCTGTGGCAAGTAGCCGTCTGTGAGCTATGAATTTAGCATTTTGAGCAGTGACATCATGTGTATGGGGCTACTTTTTCTGTGAGCAGATGAACGAGACTTGTGTCAAAGCAGGATTATTTCACCACATCAAAAGAACAATAAATAAATGTCTGTGAGCCTCCCTTCGCTTTCTCCTCATCTCTGTTTCTCTGTTACACTGTCTCCTCTTCAATCCCTCTCATCTTTCTCCACTTTGGGCCGAGTTTCTTCCCTTCTCTCCTTCCTTTCATTCTTCCTGTTTTCCTTCATTCCTTCCTTCCTTCCTTCCTGGGGGAAAGGGAGATTTAAACTTTAAACAAAAGACACAAGGGGGGAAACTTTGTAGAAACATTTGAAGTTTCCCCCCTTCTCTGATCTGAGAAATGTCATCCACACCCAAGGAACAGTTTCAAAAGAAGCAGAAAGTAGCTGACTAAAGCCAGACAATGCCCACGGCTCTCTCTAGCTCCTCCAAATCCTTGTATTGTTGCTGTGGTTATTTGTGTTGCTTCTTCCTCTGGGCCCCTCCGGGGTTTTTGTTTATCTCCGCTCAGTGCTGAGGTCTTGTCAGAAAACGAGGGCAGGGCTGCTGTTTTGGCCCCAGGTCAAGTCGTAACTCGCAAAAGTTTATGTTGCAGTTTGAAAATGAACCGAAACTCAAACCTGTCAGTTAGTTCTGTGTAATTCTGTCTTTTGTGGAAGCATCTGCACTGTTTCGCTGTGTTCGTTCGGTAGTGGGGAGCTGCAGGAGGGAGAACATGAAACATTACCTGCTGAACAGACAGCAAGTCACTCATCTCGAGTATCCTGAAATCACTTCTAGTTCGAGAACCATGAATATAAAGCCTCTTGTAGGCCGTTATGGATGTCATCCTTGCACGGCACCAGCTTACGACGTATTAACCATGACATAATGAAAATACTCCACGCCATATTGCCTTTTTATGGAGGTGATCCTAAATAGGAATTTGATTGTTAAATTTATTTTCTGTAAATGAGCAAAAGAGAGTGACTGAGCACGGCATTAAGTTTTAAGTGTTCGAGAGCAAACGTGTCACTCCTCGTTTCATCTCTGGCTGAAAGGCACCTACCGTATGTAGCAGGATTCAATCAGGAGCAGTCCTCCTCACTGCGCTGCTGTACACTTTAAGTCCTTTAAGCTTTTAGTTCCATCACTTTTGGTCTGTAGAGCAGAGGAGGAGAGGTGTGTCAGATGAATTATTTACAGAGCACGGAGTTAAGATAACAAAATGCTTCAGGGTTTCAGACAGACCGGTGCCATCAGGGTTATACAGACGTAGTAGTGACCTGTGCATTCGAGATCTTAGGTGAGGGAAATAGCAAAGTCCTGATATATTGAATTATATCCTAAAGCAGGGGTGTCAAACTCATTTTCACTCTGGGGCCACATCAGCATCACGGTCGCCCTCAAAGGGCCGGTTGTAAATGTAAGACGGTGTAAATGTAACTACTCCTAACATATTTAGTTTAGTTTCCCGGGATATCTGTGACTTCCTGAACACCTACTTAGCAGAAATAGAGGTTATTTTTTCCATGGTTAATGGCGGACAGTTGAACGGCTTTCAGGGCGATAAGCCCCGCCCCCTCTCCGGCGTGTCCAGTGCGAATGAACACAAAATAGCCCCCGGCGAGACTGGCGGCGCATCTCATAATTTCAACCATGGGGATATTTTTATTTTCACATCTAACTTTTAATTTTTGTAAAAAAAAAAAAGAATTAATAAAAAATATTTTAAATTTTTTTAAATTTTATTTTTTTTTGCTGGGGGATTCGCGGGCCACATAAAATGACGTGGCGGGCCGTATGTTTGACACCCCTGTCCTAAAGGGTCTATTCATTAACAAATGACAACAAAAGATATTTTAATAAGCCACATCGAACCATGTAAAGAGTTTTCATTCCACAATGAGCAATCATTTCAGCAAAATATGCGTCTCTTAGATTTCTGCTTTCACCTTAAGGCAATCGTAGTGGGCAGTCACACAAAAGAAAACTACAATTTATCAATTAGGGTATTGAACTTTGCCAAGACTTCTAAATATATTTTTTTCCAACGAAAATGAGTTGCATTGCAGACATTTCATGGACAGATGTTGTAGTCTTAGTCCGAGCACTGTAGACGTCACAATGGTCGCAGCAGTTTTTCCCTCTAGGAAATGCCACAGAGCTTCAATAGTATCGGGTCGATAGGATGGCTAATGAAAAACAAGGTAACCACTTTAAAGTTGAGACGCCTTTTGAACTTCAGTCTTTTTTAAAGTGGTATTTCAGGTGAGGGTTCCCCTACTTTGTCTCCAGTCGATATCTAAACAAGACCCTCTAATCTGTGGAAACAAAACCAATTGTATTCAGGTGTTTGTAGACCAGGTGTTGCAACCAATTTGCCTCGAGGAAAATCAATCAAGGCAGATTTACCGTTTGCCCCATGTTGGGTACATACAATTGTTTAACACACACACACACACACACACACACAAATGTCTCGGAGGTCTGCTTAAGTAGACATTTAATCATCGAGGACCTTTTCCTGCTGGCTGCTTCATTGAGTGGATCAGACACACATATACACACACATCTTGGTGTTAGACACACACACACACACACACAGTCGCGTGGCAGTGTATTGATTCTCAGTGTTGTTCTTGTGCTGTTGGTTAAACAAGACAGTAATAATGGAGCAACATTGTTTAGTCTGCTTATTGAACTGTGACTGGCCGACATTGATTGCTGTCTTCTGTTTTGGGAATGCGTGTGTGTATAATTGATGTGTGCGACTTTGACTTTGGGGATGAGTGTAGGTGTGGGCGTCTCGGTGTGTGTGTGTGTGTTTGTAGCTTTGAGAAAGAGAAGGAGTAACTATGGCAGGCAGGAAACACTGAGCTTCTTTCACTACCTGCAGAAAATATGGAGAAAGGAAAGAGTGCAGAAGACAGCGAGGGCGAAAGAAAGAATTAGTGAGAGGTAACTAGCCACTGAGGTGTTTGGCAACACTGTCAAGAGGCAGAACTTAGTGAGACGGACTACAGATGAGAGAGAATGAGGACGAGAGGGTTGCTGAAACAGGGTGGGAGAGGGAAGGGAGGAGCAGATGAAAAGAAAGGACAACGCAGGAGGTAAGGGGGAGAAGCCACACGCTACATTTCAAGGCTTATATCAACTTCAGGAGCACTATTTTAGTCACATTTCATACCTGCACTTCTTACACAGATCTATAAAAATCACTGCTGCATCACTCGTATGTCTGATTCCTAAAATAGTGCTGTTTTTATGTCCTAGAGCTACAGCTGGAGTGAAATTTGGCCCTGATCTATACATTTCAGAAGTAATTGGTCCGGAGCTATTTCTCAAATATCAAACTAATTGAGCATTTATTGAATAAATATCACATTTTTCTTCTCTTTTTCCCCGTCCCAGATCAACCCAGAGGCAAATCTTTTCCGGATAGAACTTTCTATCAGAAATGAACTGAAGTGTTTCAATACGTCTTCGAAATGATTAACATATGACTTAAGGGTAAACTGCATTCAGGTGCATTCATGAGGTGCTATCATGTGTGCTTCAACAGGATTAATTGAGCTCGGTGCAGTTCCAGTCACAACAAGCTGTTTTGATATTACGCAAGGTTACGCATAAAGGCCTCCAAGCAGCCATGAATTATTCATGGTAACTTGATATTGAAATTGGTCATTTGTTTCCATGCCAATGCGCTGTGAAAGGAGAAGTACAGAATGCTTTAGCGCCCAATAAGCATCAATATGTTTTGAATAGACACTGGGAGCATCTAATATTAGGTACGTTTCATTATAATGAACAGACACTCTGAAGCACCTCGGACACTTCGGCGCTCCGCACATCTCCGGCTCAGCGGTGGAATTGGTCTCTCTGAGAGGGAGATGCTTGGTCTGCATTTTCTGGCCTGTCGTTAAAGCTCTTCCCGGTTTTTCTGTTCAGCGCACAGACGCGCATGGTTGTGCGCGTACATACACACTTAGGGCAGGCACATGTAGCAATGTCCGCCGCAAGCCTACACACACTTTGGTATGCATATACATGAGCAGACACACATTCACAGCATAGCGACTGCTTGTTCCCATTTCCTATGCATTTTGAATATAGGACAATGTGGTCGTCTTTTAAATGGAAATAAGTGGCTTATAGCTTTTCCCAAAAATATGAACAAACTCAAAAGATCTGTCTGTTTGAATTCAATGGTTGCGTTTATTTGAAATTTTGGAAATGAATGCTCCTCGAAAGAAAATAATATATTGTTATAGCTATACTTTGGTGGTTCAGTGCAATTTCAGTTTTTAAATGATAAAAGGGGCTCAGTGTGGGGATGCTTGTGTGTGTGTGTGAGATAGTTCAAGATATTGTGAATATGCAGAAGTGTCTGAGAGAGAAAGATAGCGAGAGCCTGAGAAAGGGCTTGTGTGTCCCCTTGTGTTGGTTTGTGTGCACCGCTGTTCCTCAGGCTCTCTAATTGGGACACGGGTTCTGTCTGTGCTGTGCACCAACCATTTTGATGTAAGTCCCACATGAGCATCGCTGTAAATCTTGATAATGGTATTAAGCTTGTTGAGCCGGTCTGATATTTTAGCCTGCAGTGTGCGCATGCAGACACGCGCTTGTACACACACACACACACACACACACACAAGCACAGCGTGGCTTGGGTACTGCCTATTAATGTTGGCAGGACCCTCATGCTCATATACTGTACACTGTAGTCCAAACTCTGCCCATTACCGTTGCACAGACGGACCTTTGTGGCACTTACGACAGCTGACGACCTGCTATAAATGTATTTCAGAGAGCCATGGGGATATAAATATACATGCACGTGCATACTGCACTTCCAGAAATGCACCATTGAGCTCAGTCCAAAGTTAACGGCTTTATGCAAAATCAAAGTGCTGAACGTGTAATACATCAGCACATTGCAGACATATGTGGGGTAGGAGAAAGTACTTCAGCAGCAGCAGCTAATTAAAATGCACATCTAAATGATGTGACGGTCAGATACAAAGTGAAGCAGCACTGTATGCTATAGAGGCGGTTAGACGTGTTCTTTTGTGGAAAGTGTCACAGCAATAGGTATCGTCCTGTCAGCATATGCAGTGGGCGACGGAGCGAAATTACGGCCTGTCTTGATTGGTTTGAGCAGCTGTATTTGTACAGTGAAGGTACTGAGAAAGTTACGCCACCTCAGCAGCTTCCAGACATATTGAGGCTAGTGGGAGACATCATTTTATTTGAAGCCTCTGCCTTCCAACTCAGTGGTTTTTGTACTTTTTGGGAGACAATTGATCCAAAAACAGCATGATAGCTGTAACTATTGTCAGTGCAAATGAAAGTAGAGAAGTGTCCTGCGCTGTTTTACACAACCCAGAAAGAAGTGACTTGAAATGAAGGTGAAGCAAGTTCATCTGCATTGAAACGCAGTCGCATTATACCATCCAGCTGGCTGATTCTGTCACTTTGGTTTTGCCTTTCATGAACACCTAAACCACCGGCTTGTCGAGTCATTGCAGCATTAAGTCAAACTGTCTGAATTAAGCTCAATTCAAGACATTTGAAGTCAAATCGCATTAAAGCACTGGAAGGCGATTTGGCTGGTGCATCTCTTTGATGTAATGCAAATGTATCCGTCACTTACACTTTTTAAGGCAGTGAAATTACCTCACAGCAAGCTCCTTAATCTGTTTATTTGTTTTGTTCGTGTTGTTGATTTGGAACAAGTCATGTCATGACAGGTGGATTTCTTTTTTTTCTGACTCCAGGGAAATTATCTACCAACATAGCAAACATCATTTGGTTTGGTATTGTAAGATGCACATCATAAGTCTGTATAAAATCATGTGAAAAAAACAAAATGACACGAAGGCTGCTTTGAAACTATGTAAGCAGTCTGTCCTCTTTACGCCCTGCAAATGCAAATGTTGTACCAGCCAAGTGCTGTAAAAGCTAATGAGAGTAATGGGGTCTGGTGTACTCAGTGATGGGCTCAACATAAAGGGAATATGTGGGGGTAAGACGCACTTTAATATATGGGAATAGATGCCTGCAGCTGTTCGTGCTGGCTCCGGCTCAGTTTATGTCTCCATCTCTCAGAACAGATGGAAAATATTATGATGCTGATGATGAGGGAGAGGGAAAAGAGTGAAACACGCAGACGACAAGAGGATGAATAAGAGAAGTGGTGACGACGGATAAAGGAAAACAGCATGACGGTTAAGTTCCCTTCGCAGTCCGTTCGATGTTTTAAGAGACTTTTCAAGAAGTCGTTATTTCACCTAACTGTCAAACCAAATCTCAGTCGCATGTTTTTCTTTCCTCTTATTATTGACATAAGCACTGGGTGCAAAAAAGCTCTGCGCTATATATATATATATATATATATATATATATATATATATATATATATATATATATATATATATATAATGTTAAGGACATGTCCCACCCTGGGATTTTCATTACAGCATCTGGAAAACACAGCAGTAATAATGTCTTATTAGTGTCAACAAACACATTACTCTGCAAAATGCAGTATGTGTCTTCAAATCACAACTTGAAAAAACATTTAAGCAGACTTGCAATTTACACATGGCGATAAATACACACATGCTCACAGCTTCTTCCAATTCCCTATAATCCCCCTCCTTAACAAATTGTCTGAGAGTTTTGAGTTTGTTAGGGGAAACAAGAGGGAATTTAATCGGCGTGGCACCAGCAGGGGAATCTAATAAGGGAGACACCAGCGGGGCTTGTTTAACGATTTTTTCATTTTGCCTTTTTCAATTAGGGCACCTTGCTGTGATCTCTGCTGAGTCTGTCGCTCATTTTTTTTGTAGCTTTCTCTCTCTCTCTCCGTCTGAATCAATTTCTCTGTCTGTCTACCTGTCTGCTGCTCTCTCACACTCTCTGTTGGGCAGTTTGCCTTCCGGTTGTTGCGGTTCCTCCCTCTATCACTGCAGCAAACACACAAGGAACACGAGGAGATTTTAATGTAGTATTTAAAAGTACTTTCCATGTACTATGCAGGGTATGTTAAATGACATGAATACGCTCGGTTTGTAAACTCCCACAGTGAGATAAGGAAGCAGGTTGATAGTAGTTGGGCTACTATGGGGACTCACATCATCACACATCAATACAATTGGGCTCATTGGATCCAAGACATTCTCGGCTTTCCAGTCAAACCCAGTTTATGCAATTCCAAGACTGTTTAAGGACCCCAGTATGCAGAAATATATATATATATATATATTTTACTAGTGCCCCTAGAGTCATCAATGAGAGTGCTGTGTGTTGTTTTTGCGGTGCTAATGTTGTTCTAAACATGACTTTTCTTCAATCATCAAGGTGATGCTGTACGCAGGGGGAATAAAACTGAAACAGCAGACGGCTGCAGCTGTAGCTAACGGCACCATTGTTTATGTCTTACTCACAATTCCATTTTTTCGTTCATGATGGATAGGCTGATTGGGTCTAGCAGCCAACTACCCCAAGTCTTTGCTGTGCTGCTGGACTGAATGCACTTTAGTCGCAGACGCCTGTGTCAAAGAATATTGATAGAAACAGTTTAGATGTGGCTCTGCTGTTTGATGAAGCTCTCACAGAAGGATCTGAGCAGGGACCTCGCCCTCCTCTAATAAACATAGATGGACATGAGGCTTTTGTTAAAATCAACCACATCAAGAAGCTTCTAACATAAGGGGGCTAATGGGAGGCAGCAGTAACAATGAGAGGTGTCAAGTTATAATGGCCGTGCCACACACCTTTGTTGATATGATTAGACGTACTAGTCAGCTGGCAACCACGCAGCTGGTAAATGAGCCGGCGATTGTGAAGCATGAGAAGTCAACTCATGGCAATCAGCTAATGCAAGTGTGAACTAGCGCTACAATCAATTCCTCGACACTGTGGTCCGAGAGGGGATGGAGGTCCTTTGTTTTACCACACAGATCTACAGGGACTCAAGCACATCATGTGTTAAACGTAATTAAGCCACTTGAATGTCCTGGGCCAATAATGGTGATGACATGAATGAAAATAAATGCAATGATTTTTGCTCGAGGGCTTGTCTGACCTTCTGACGGTCAAATTACTTCTGACCTATTAGCTAGCTGGTACTTCTGCTCTGATCCACCATAGCAACATGCCCACCCCCCCCCCCCTCTCCCCTGTCACTTTCTCTCTCCCTCTCTCTCTCTCCATATGCACCTCATGTCCCGAAGATGTGTCATACCTCCACGTCTGGACTGTCGGGAGACATTTACAGCTTCATTATTACCGCGGGTGACGAGGCGTCCCGTTACCCCCGGGTGACAAGGCGTTCCGTTTCCCCTGGTGACAGGACATTCTATTGCCCTCAGTGACAGGCTGGGGATCATCGGGCTTCAAGCAGGAGCGCAGAGAAGAGACACGGGCACGCCAGGGGTGTCTCTCCGTGTGTGTTTGTGTGCGACAACGCGTGCACGCTGGTGGATAAGCGGGTGTGAGTGTGTGACTGCCCGAGGCGCTTACTTGTGTACAGTACGATGAGTCCGTGTGGGAAAAAAAGGCAAAGAAAAACAGTTTGGTGGGAAGAACAAAGATTAGAATCAGAAGGGTAGACATGAATGCAATGTTTGTTTGTGAATGTGTGTTCCTGGAGAAATGGGGAGTGAAAGGCGATGGGGAAGGGTAGCTCGAGGAAACAAAGTAGAAGGGTAGCGAAGGGTGAAGGAGGATGCACTGCACAGTGGAGAGCAGCTCCGCATGACTGTGCACTGCCCCAAATCTCAAACCGTTTCCCTAATTTATTCACTACACCCGCAGTTTTTATCTTAAGACAAAAAGCCGGTCAAGTAGATGTATAGTAGCTCACCGTGTCAACGCTGCCTTACGCTTATAAGCTTATAATGGAGAGTTGAACCCGAGTAAATAGAGAGAAACATGCAGAAACAGGGTGAAATCTCTAGCATTGTAATCCTTATCATAATAACTGCTGGTCGAGGTGTTTGAGTGAGTGAGCTGTAGAGTTTGCAGACAGTCGTGCGCTCTTGGCAGGCTCACAGTGGGATCCTTGGACCCCAGGACTCATGCATGCACAAACACGTACGTCATTTCCATCCCTCTGCCCTTAACCTATACACTCACACTCCATCCCGAGCACAGAAGTCACTTCCCTTCACTTCTTTTTTTTTATTATCGTAATCAATCCTGAGTGGATTTGATTACGTAGAGAACGTATATTGGTTAGAGTTGCACTCTTCCTTTGTGTTACACTGTCCCTGCATGTCTGTCTGCCTGAAGCTGGCACAGCTCGTTCCGTTACTATTCGCCTACCACATATGCTGCTGCCTACATGGGTCATGGCTTGAACAATTCTGTGACCCTCAGTCATTATAAATGTGAAATTTTAAAAATCCGATCTCCTAAATGGAAAGCAGTGAGACCACATTGCTGCCTCAGGCTATATTGTGTGTCTTCTGTGGCTGTTTTTATTTAAATCTGTGTCCATATTTTTGAGAACCACAGGCCACATTGGTTTTTTTCTCACTGTTACCATGTACAGTATGTATCATTACTCACAATATGTGTGCAAAATGTGCCTCGACTGAATCCAGGTCACAAGGCAAGGCAAGTTTATTTGTATAGCACATTTCAACAACAAGGTAATTAAAAGTGCTTCACATGAAACCATTAAAAGCATCAAAACATAAGGCAAAAGAAAAGGAGATTTAAAAACAATTAAGAACATTCATTAAAACATTAAAAAACAGTGTAAGAAATAAAATGCAGTAGTAAAATGCAGAAATGCAGGAGATTGATTAATATATTAATTGAATGTGGTTCAATTAAAGGCAGCAGCAAACAGAAAAGTCTTCAATCTTGATTTAAATGAGCTGAGGGTCTCAGCAGACCTGCAGCTTTCTGGGACTTTGTTCCAGATGTGTGGAGCAGAACAACTGAACGCTGCTTCTCCATGTTTAGTTCTGACTCTGGGAACAGGAAGTAGACCGGTCAATTGACCACAGAAGACTCTGGGAAGAGAGCACGCCACCTTCACACCAGATTGAATGTATCGTCGTTTTGATTCACGGTACAAATTCAGAGCTGGCAAAAATATGTTTTCAACCATTAATGTTCACCTAGCTAGGAGGATGACAAAAGTGGAAAGAGAGAAACTGCAACTGACAGGGAGACCAAGGCAGACGGTGAGGGAGACAGAAGGAACGACGCGCCAAGAGAAAGCTCTCATTGCATTCTATATTTTCACTTGAAGAGGAAAGCATCATAAACTAGAAGCCATTAGCAGCCATTAGGCTGGTGTCAGTCAGCAGCGGAATAACAGCGCGGCAGTTAGCCGGCAAATGGTCCACACGACTTATGCTGCATGGATGGAAGGAACTCAACTCTCTGCTGTCTGGACTGTAAATGCCCCAACAGCATCTATTAGCTGTCCACTGTTACATGCAGGAACACACACACAGACAGTCACACAGTTTCTATCTCTTGATCCTCTGTTAGTCCTTCTCTCGTATTCACGTTGATAATACTGTACCTGTGAGGACATTCAACAAAACCTCAACTTAAACCACTGCCCTAACCCATTCTTACAGACAGATGGAGAATGTTCCATATCTATAGAGAATGTCCATACGAATAAGACGCTTTTACCAGAACACACCCAAGCATAACACACACACACACACACACACACACACAGAGGCTTGGTTTGAGACACTCCAGGACTCTTTCGTTTGGCTAATTTGCTTCCTGGGTATATGTCATATATTCAGCAGTGGGGAAAGGGGTATCGGCTTACAGGAGACACGGTCACAGATGCTTAAACACGCACACACACATAGTCTTACTGTCAATCCCCTAACTGGTTAGAATTACTGGGTTTGGAAATAGAGTTATGCGTCCCTAGCATTTAGTTTTAAGCACAGCCTCTGCCGGTAATTTATTTTCCACATAGAACAAAAGCTCCCATTCATTTGTGTGCCTGAAATGGATTCTTTTGGAAATTGACACTTCATCTGAGAGGGGAATACTTCTGGCGGTGTTAATCAATCTGACGGGTCTCCCTCTCCAGCTTACTTTCGCCCGCTGTCGTGCTGCGTCTGCTCCCCCAAAAACGTTTGGTTGAACAGTCGATCTGCCGAGTCGGCCCTTCCTCCGTCTGTGTCTTTTCTTTCTCGCCGCTCCTGCTCCTTTTCCGTCTCCCCGTTCCTCGCTTCCCTCCATGTAAAGGAAACAGTTTAGGGAACAGTTAGTCAATCGGACCACTCCGTCCCGCAGAGGGAGTGCAGAATAACGAGCACTGCCGGTGGATAATGGCCATGATTTAGCTCCCCAGTCAAAAGGTTACACTGCTCTTGCTCCAGGATGAATGGACGTAATAAGATACCCCTTGGATAAGTAAGTCTCACATGAACTGCAGGACTGTCGAACCCCGAAAGGCTACTTGTAGCAGTTATTTTTCAGTTTTAAAGGGGAAGCTAAGTTCTTTCCGGTAAGGAATGTGTTTTATTGAAAGAACTACAGTTATTGAGAGATAGTACAATGTGGAAAGAGAGGGTGATGGATGCAGAAATTAAAGGGGGAATCACAAGTGCTATTCCCATTATCTCGACTGCACGTAGAAGGAGGCAGGGAACCATTGGCCTGATGTAATGTTCTCCCTGGGAAGCATAGAGGAGGAGAGAGGGTTGATTTCTATCTCACAGCTGCTGTTAAAAATTCTGCGCATGAAGCCAGATCTTCATTCAGTCAGTGACTATGGCAGTCAGTAAATCTAACAGTTGGATGTTGTTAGAAACGTCTGATACGAGACATCCCGACACCCACCCACAGACACAAATACAAACACACCATGTCAATTAATAAGGAGCAACAGTAATCAAGGATTTATTCCTTGTAACCCACAAGCTCTTCGCTACATTTCACGCTTGCGTGTTGTTTGTTGTCGGCATATTGGTTGGATTAGTTGTTTGTGTGTGTTCCTGCCTGTGCACGTTAGTGTGTACAAGTTGACATGTTGTGTGTTTGCGTAGCTGTCGGCATGTGGGAGTGATTACATATATATATATTTGCAGTGAATAAGTGCTGGAGTTAGTTATTTGAAACACATGATTTCTTTGTTCCTCTGCTGGCTACTGTGGAAGCTGAGAGGGTGGTATACACCCACACGCACAAACACTGAGGCAGGGTGGTAACTTGCTACTGAGTCAACACTAATTAATGCCATATTGTATGTTGTCAAGCCAACTTTTTTCCATTCTGTGATTCTATTTTTCTTTCCTCCAGTGGCTTTGTGCCATGTAAAGAAATCTGCTTCTCACTAGATCAGATTTTTGTCACTGACGCTGAGAAAAATAAAGAAAATGTGACACCAGACTAAGAGGTCTGTCAATAATTTGTTGTTGGAATAAACATAAGTTAGCAGAAAGCTAACAGCTTTCTCATGTGTTTAATTGATTGGTTGACTGTGATCCATTGACTCCTCTCTATCCTATCTTCTTTTAAGTCACACACAGCTACAAAAAGAGACACAAAACAATAAAAACTTTTTTTTCTTTAAGAATTGTGGAACAGAACTGAAACATTCAGCACTTTACTTTGCCCGGATAGTTGGTGAACTACTGTAGCTTGCAAGCGAACTGCTAACACGCCAGCCAGGATATGCAATTTCCACTTCATTTGCTTTGGATTTTACATTGCTTCATTATTTTTTATTTATGTATTGGAAAAAAGCTCTCAGAGCTCACAAGCTGCTTGCTAGCAGTCAGACCGAGACTGCAGTTCAAATATGTTGTAGTACTGTGTTCTAGTGTCTCGTAACTGTCTGCGAACCATGCCTTTTTTGTGGAGCAGTTTATACCCCGACACAGGAGGGTTGTATAAAAGAAACGTGGTCCAACTCAGCTATTAGGCTACAATAGCTTCCTCCATTTTTGGACTTCCCGTCTCTCCGGTCCCTCAGAGGTCACAACTGGCCAGACGGCTTTCTTTTGACCAACATCACAGACTCGAGGCTCAACATTTTGCAAAGTTGAACTCTACGCAAACAACATCTGCACAAACGTACTTCCCTGTCACCAGCAATTGGAATGACTTGATTTTGCTGCAAAATGCAAAATGCTAAAAAAATGCTGGGTTGACCTGCGGGGGCCCTGTCTTCCTCTCTCCTCCACCTCTGTCATTAGCACCAAGTGTTTTTTTTCATTGCTTTATCTCACATTTGATTATCTCCGTATACCTTTTGTGTGAATCTGTATTCCATCTTAATTGGTATCTGTGTGTTTGCATGCGTAGGTAGATAACCATCTGCCACGTTTGTCAGTCATTGTCAATACTATTACAGTACTTGTCCTTGTTTATCTGGCAAGAGGATGTGTGTGAGAGACAGAGACAGAAGGAGGGGTGGTTAACATTCAAATGGGCACACGGCGCTGAACCAATTAGTCTGACTCCCTGTCTTTCCTTCATTCTTGCTTTGGCATTTATCTTCTGCAATTCTCCCTGTCCTCGACTCTCAGCCCTTCTCTGTCTCCCCCCATCTCACCCTTTCCCTCGCCCCTCGATGAGAAGAGACCTTTATCCTCTTCCTTTCTTTCTTTTGACAGACTTAAATAGTCGCAATTAAAAAAATGTAATAAATTAAAACTGCTCATGAAATGACTCGTAGCACAGGGGAGACAAGTGGTACCTTTTGAAGAACAAGAGCTCCTCTGACTCTGTGGTTGACCAGACGGCACTTGTCAAAACGACTTCCTCTGTGTTTTTAAGAAACTGAGTGAGGGTTTTTTTCCTGACTGGATTTGGACTCTCTGAAGCTCACCTTTACTCTCTGAAGCCTCTTAAATCTGCTCTCTCATCTCGTACTGTATGCATAATGTTTAGAGGGCTCTTTTCCGACCTGACCCAGATCCCGGGACCACTGACCCGGTGTCCCTCCCAATGCAGACAGGTGTTTGTGCATGCTAAAGTCACATTATCACAGCAGCGTCTGGTTTAGCAATAGGATGTAGGTCAAGGCAAACAATGTGTGAGAGCGTGTTTGTGTTCCTTTTTTCTATTTGTCTATTTTACTTGGAGGCGAGTATTCATGCATCCACACGCACTGTACAGTATGTGACCATATTGTGTTCTTTGTCATGAAACACAAGTTGGCTCTCTAGATATTTGGCCTGTGTTCAAAGTCAGCAGCCCTAAAATTAGGCTTTCAGCATGCACTGTGAACATTCACACACTCGCACACACACACACACACACACACACACACACACACACACACACACACACACACACACACACACACACACACACACACACACACACACACACAGTATTTCCAGTGTACATCCGCCTCATCAGCTACTACATCTCTGACATCCAGCTGGCTCCAGTCGGATGATTGACACGTGAGACAGCCAATTATAAAAGGCAGGGAAATGAAGTTAACATGTAGCAGCGGGACGCTCGTGTTGGTTTATGAATAAAACATTAGAAAACTGGCTTATGGTGTGATTTAGATTCTGTTTCACGTTTGTTTGTTGCTGCATGTTGATGGTTGACTGACAATATTGGGGGAAAGTGTCAGGTAATGGTTGGCGTGTGTGTGTGTGTGTGTGTCTTTACAGAAAATGCCAGACAGTGACACATGGCAAAAATCAATGCCAAAGTGTCACAACACATCTACTTACAAAGTTCCTCTGAGGACTCCTCGTAGAGTTTTTCAGAATTTTCTGACAGAACTGTCTGCATTTAAATTGCAGTCAAATGACGACATGACTGTGAATTACACACCGTATTTCATTTGGGAAAATTGTTGCTCCTGTGTGTTTTTATACATCAGAGGATGTTGGAGCAAAATATAGTAATTGAGCTGATTTCCTGCAATACATTATGTAACGACTGCACTTCTAACATTGCTGGATGAATTGTTACTTTGACTGATAATGAAGCTTTGGAGATGCATCCCAGATCGCTGTTAACTGAGAACTGAAGCAACGAGAAAGAATGTGTAGCAGGAATGTGAGGCGGCCTGGGAGCGCCGAGCCACAAACCACAGGGTGACCAAGACGATGCCCCCCCCCCCCCGTTCTCTCTCTATCTCACTCTCTCCCACGGCCCTCTCGGCTTCCCTGGCTACTGGAAGATGGAACCCAGGACACACACCAGTGCTCAGATGGCAGCACTTAGTGGGGATGGTTGCCCATTTGGAAGTGTAACGCCACCCTTAAGGCAGATCCAGATCCAGAGTGGAGTGCCCACACTGAATGGACTTTTAACAATTTGATGAAAAGTTTCTGGCCTCGGGGTACTTTTAAAAAGGACAAACACGGCTGTCTGAGACCCACATAATCCACGGTCAACCTTTGCAGGGGACACGGACTCGGGCACAGGCAGGCTTGAACGCGTCCGCCCACATGTGTGCTAGGACACGAGCTTGCTTAATTTGGGGCAACAGAAGCCCTAAGGCTGCTTTGAAAAAGAAAAGGAAAATCACTACTGCAACATCATGAACTACAGAAATGAACACATTTGAGAAAGGGAACATTTTCAATTGATGGTTGCCGAAGCAACTTTAGGTACTGTGTCAGGAGGGGATCTTCCTGCCACACCACAGGCTTTTGCTGCAAAAGAGAAATCATTATATACAACTTATTTTTCCATTAATTGCACATATTCCCTGATCGCATGTAACGAATCAGCTGGCAGGATGGATAGATGGAGGGAGGCCAACAGGGGTCAGTTAAACTTAGTAATACTTTCCTACTTTTCCTTTCCATTTTGAGAGTAATAAAGCAAAGAGTTTTTGGTAAAAGACTAAAAACAACAAAAAACTTTTTGTCAGCAATACGTACAATATCATATCATACCACCACACCAAGGGGAAATCCACATCCCACACCTCCCGCTGTCTATTTCCCTGATTACCTTCCTGGCTTCGCCTTTTAGTTTCCAGAAGATTCTGTCTGTTTGACTTTGCTGTAGTCTAAATCGTGACTTTCTAATGCCCCCAGAGAGATAAAGACAATGAGTGGGTGGCTTATCTGTATTTTATCAGTCTCTGTCGTCGTCACTTTTCTCCCTGATTTTGTGCATCACAGGCTATGCGGCAAATATGATTGCCTTTCCTTTCTTTGACATTTCTTACTGGCTGTCCTTGGCCTTCTTTTTCCGTGATATATTTCATTTCACACCCGTGCATTTTATTTGCTTTCAACAGTTCGTAATGATATGCCATATACATCAATTAATCAACTCCTGATTTCAGCACTAATATTTGTTTTAAAGCGTGTTCTTTATATGACACATATAGAGTTGTGTAGCTGTCAATTGACATCACAGTATATCTTCGTGATACGTTGACAGCTGTATATTGCAGAGATAATTTCCTCTGGAGCACTTTGTGATCCTTGTCACTTCTAGTAAGTCAAAATATAAAATCCACTCTGTGTATATGCACATGCGTGGGTCACCTTCATTCACGGTCCTGTAGCTGTGTTTAGTGTGTGTGGGGTGGGGAGCTTGACTGCAACACTACAAATGTCTAATTTTACTCATGCCTCGGTGCGTGAGCGCCCTGAACACTCGTTTTATGCTCTGACCTCGTAAATGTCTCTCCTGTGGACACTTTAAAAAAAAAAATGGAAGGAGGGACGGGAGGGGAAAGAGGTCAAGAAGAGGAAGAGGATGAGTGAGGGATGAGTGAGGGATGAGGGGGGAAAGATGGGATGGTTTGTACGAGAATAAAAGAAAAATGAAGGAGTTTCAAGATAGGAGTTAAGAGTTGAAGAGAAGGAGCATCTGCCTCACCTTCTCTGAATGGTTGCTTTTGTTTCTGCTGCAGAATTTATTATCCAACACCGAAACATGGGCACGCATACACATGTATGTACAATATATAGAATATACCTTCTGTACGTATTCCTGGCTGAGATGACTTTTCAGCCTGTGAAGTAAATAGGGGACTACTTAAGCTGTGTCTCTGGCCCCTTTGCTGCAAAGGTATGGAGCACACTCCCTCTGTGTGTCTGTGTGTGTGTGTGTGTGTGTGTATGTGTGTGTGTGTGTGTGTGTGTGTGTGTGTGTGTGTGTTTGTCTGGCGACATCATAAATTTTCTCTCACATAAATTAAACAAGGCTCAGACAGCGAAACGAACGGAAGCAATCCCTTTTGATTTTCCCTTCGGAGCTCACCTTTCAACACTTTCTCTCTCCTGCTATCACTCACAGGCTCTTAAACATGCGCACACACACACACACACACACACACACACACACACCGCTGTCATTTTTTTTTTTGTGTAAATCTCTCCGATATGCTGGTTCTCATAGGCCAGCCACTCAGGGGACAGATAACAATCTGTCCACCAATCAGCACTAAGAATTCCCAACCAATCAGGGAGTTTGTCAGGCTACGAAATATTGTTGACTTAATCTTTCCCTCCCTCTGCTTTTCTGAGAGGCTACAGGGTGGGAATTGGAAATTTCCTTGACATTTTCTCACATATATTGGTTACTTACTCTCTTCTTCACTTCCTCTCTCAAACACACACACACACACACACACACACACACACACACACACACACACACACACACACACACACACACACACACACACACAAACACAAGCACTTAGGATTGGGGACGAGCACACACATGGGGATTTGGAAAGTGGTTTTGGACATTTGCTCTCCTTCTAAGCACTTAAAAAGGGATTCCTGCAGGAGAAAATGGAGGAGAAAAGAAATGGAGAGGGATGAAGGAAAGAAGGGATTGAGGAAGGGAAGGGGAGTGTATCTAAACAGGATAATAGAAGAGTTTGTTCCTTCCTCACTGCTGTTTTAGTAGCACCTAACACCACTGTGTTCTCTGTCTAATTTGTATGAATGGTACAATTTTAGCTTTGTTCTCTGTTCTTTCTTCAACTGCTGTTTTTTAGATGATGTATTAAGATAAATGCAAATGTGGCATTTATGTGCATCATTTATACTTCCTAGTCTTTGAGTCTACTTGGACTTAATGATGTGCTTTTTTCACACTTTGTTTTTAGCATTGATGATGGCATGCTTGCAGTGATGCACAGCACAGAGGCGTACGCCAGTAAATCAGTTCGTCGAAAGGCTTTTTTCCTCTTGGTTTCCTCCTCTGCTTATTTCACTGTGAGCCTCTTCAAATATTATTGCGGCAAACAAAAGATGAATATAATGGTGCACGTGAGTGAGGGGAGACTGTATGCACTTAGATACACGCATACAATTGGCCTTTTCAAGACCTGTGCACCCTTTTTCAATTAAGCTTTAAAAGGCGACTTCTGCTTCTGTTTGTTTTCCTAATTTCATTAGAGAGAGGGAGGCTGAGTAAAAAGAATTGCATGACAAAACGGGCTTTGTTCCTTTTTTTTTCTTTGCATGTGTCATCGTTATTGACAACCAAATTCTGTCCCGTCTTAACAGATTCATTGCAAAGTACAAGTTCACACACGCGCGCACATACACCAGCAGTACAGTTTACAAGCTCGACAGAGACACTGATGGAAAGAGATTAGGAGAGATGAAACGGAGCCAGAGGCCTGCCTGTGTTTACCGCTATACTCACTGAGCAAAATGAATTGCTTGAGAGGAAACAGGAGGAGGATACAAACAAGGAAAAAAAAAAAAGTCTGTTTTTTTAAACGCACTATAAACCTTTGATGTAATTGAAGTGATGCGGACATTGCTAACCGCAAATACAATACGGTAAAGCTTCAAGTATCATAGCACCATGTGTCTAAACGCATGGTCCGGGGATGTTGATGATGCTGAAAAAAACGTCTTTAGTATTTAGTTGTAGGACAGTGAAAAAGGAAATAATTAATTGTTTTCTATGTTTTACATTCGTTTTACTAACCTTGTTGTTACATCTTATTGACACTTTTACAATTACAGATCTTTCTTCCATGACTGTACAGCAACGTCCAGCAGGACTTTAGGATTTTCTGTTTCTTTGTGTAGGTCATTAGTCCTGCAGCCAGAGCTGATGTAATGCTGTACATGCTGCTGAGAGCAACAGATCAAAATCCCCAAACGTCATATTCATTGAAATTAAACAAATAAAATCCTGTGAGCACACCTTTTAACATCATAAAGCCATACTGTTTGATAAACCTAAATAACTAATACTACATTTGAATAAGGATAAACGACCAAAACAAACACCATACTACAGAGAGTCCATATCTCTTGGAAACACTACATTCCGAGACTAACCTGTCAGCATTTGAATAAGAACCGGATGATTTTTATCATTTCTGCTTGTGCTTTTTTTTTCATTTTCTAAAGTACTTCCACTGCTACAGTCATGCAATATGTATCTGCTCGAGGGAGAAATTTGTCGCTTACAATAAAAGAAATAATGGAAGTTTGGAGCTATATGATGTCTGAGGCACACAAAATGACATGTTTAGTGCAGCATGTGCGTATTTGTCACTACGTTCCCGTTAGTATCTAAATCGCTTCGCGAACGCTTAACTCCTTGCTGGCCTATCTCCCCACATCATCAGTTTTATTGACATTGACTGCATTCCTTAAATACGACATATACATTCATCGCACAGATCCCATTACAGGCCCAAATGATGGCCAGTGCAATCGACCAAACTATGGTGGGAATGCACATAAGGCTATAAAAATGTAGTAGGAATTTAATATGCATCACACATGCTGCAGAGAGCAACAAAGTCTATACACACAAAATCATAGCTATAGGCTCCTATCAGAGATGACAGGGTAATGGTTTCATGCATTTAGTGACCAAGATATGCATTATGACCACAGTCAACGTTCTACTACTCGCTCCAAGCGATGCCAAAATAACACACATGCATCCATGAAGCCCTGCGCTATAGAAGCCCTCAAAAAGCACCCTCATTCCCACTCTTACTGCCCGGCTTAACATCTCTGTTACAGTACATGTGAGCACGCGCACACACACACACACACACACACACACACACACACACACACACACACACACACACAGAGCTTTAAAATGTCTTCACAGTAGAAGACCCACAAAATTAGTTTTCTTATTCTGAGTGACAAATTAGGTCATTTTCTCATTTCGCAGCCTCTTCTCGGGTTAAACAACAAGTTGACATTCTGATTTTTTTTTTTTTGAAGTACAAATGTGGCCAAGAAATAACAAACGGAAATTGTTTTGGTGGTAATTACAAAGTTTTATAGGGTTGTTTAGGTTTCTTGGAATTTTTTCCATTGTTGAATTAAAACCTCACTGGGCGTTTGTTGTTGTATACATGAATTAAGACTGTGTATGTCTCTTTATGAGCTGAGCAATTTCAAGTTTTATACACCTACTTGGAATGTGGGTGAATAAAAGTGAATGTGCAGTTAAATGAGAGAGGAGAATGGGTTTATTGTCCCCTTCTTTTACAGCACAGTGATGATCTATGCAGCATGCAGAAAACAGGAGTTTGGGCGTGTAAATTCCTAAACTTTGTCTCAGTAGTTCATTATTAATGTCACCTCCAGACTCGACTCGGCATAATCAATAACACCTATAATCACTGCCTTAAAATGATGTAGGAAAGAGAAGATGGGAAAGAGGAAAAAGGGTGGGATATAGCTGTTATTTAACTTGTGTTCATTGATACAGCTGTGTGTATCGGTGCATGTGCTTGCTACAAATGTGGTGGAGTGCAGATGCTAGTCTGGCTAACATCAGCTACGTGGTAACATGAGCTGCATCCATTTTGACAGGCATTACTCAGTATTGGCTCAAAGACTGAGTCACAGTTCAGATTGTTTCTCAGTTTTGCACATTGGCTTTGCCTGGCAGTCAGGTTGCTAATCCACCCCAGAGGCACTGGGAAAACTTGCTCATAAAGCAGACACACGTCTTTAAAAAATAGGTAATCAGGATACATTTTGATAATCAAGTAGTATAAAACTTGTAGTTAGTAGTTCCAGAGCCAAGGTCTAAGGCGAAATATAGCAGAATCCATAAAATGATCTCTTCTTCACTGTTGCTGTGCACTGTTTCAATTATTTATGTTTGATCAGCACTGTAAGGTCTGAGGTCATGACTCCATCTCCGGCTGTGCACTACACCAACAGGATCGAGGTCCCTTACTGACTCAAAGTCACTTACTTATCCATGTTTGCTGGACTACCCAACGTATGCACCAAGGATAACAAATATAGAATATTACTTATTGAAGGTGCAATATTATATTCCAAACGTCAAAAATAAAACAAAACAAAATGGCTATATATACAGTATATACTGCCATCTTTGTCTTCTCTATAGGTGAAATGTCAGTCTGCTTTTTCGTGCACTGATGTTTTAGATCAGTGTGAAACTGTGTGTGTGTGTGTGTGTGTGTGTACTAACATGACCTCTATCATGGTCAGAAAATCTGTTCTTTTGCAGTGGAGCAGTGAATTGTCCATATGCTTTCAAAAAAAGGTTGTCTCAACAGATAAATCAGAAATGCAGCCATCAATTGGGCACTGATGAGGAAGAGTTGGTATTTATTCGACACTCTGCTGGTTGTCTTTAATCTTGCGGATGAGAAAAGGTGTGGCAGACAGCGCGGTCGCCTCCTAAGCCGTCACGGCTGCCTGATCTCATCAACACGGGCCTCTGAGGGAGTTTACGCTTCCGTCTGGCCCCATGAACACTCAAGGTGGTGTTGATGAGTCAGCTTGCTTGTTGCATTTCGGTTCCCAGCCTGGTCTGTTTATGAAACTGGATGTGATGCCTCGCGGCAGAGTGTCTGCATATAAAAACCGGATGCATAAAAAAGAGACGAAAAAACATCTTTCAAAAGCGCGTCTGTGTTTGGTGAAGGACCTTTGCTCGGAGAACTTCTCACACCCCACTGCCACGGGGTCCGAACCCTCAGTGGACTCTGACACTCCCAATGTTTTTTTTCAAGTTAATTCGGGGGAAAGAACCCCTAAAACAGACCTGTTTGAATACAAGATTCTGCCCATCATTGTCACAAGTGCTATTGACTTTTACTTCACTTCTAAACTCGTGTGCCTTTTCTCACAAAACCTCTTGTCAAATTGCAAATGCCATCTATCTGTGTGCATTGATGCATTCAACCATTCTGGCGCCGGCCGGCCTACAAAATCGGCCTGCTCTAATGCCTAAAACATTTATTTTTTCCCTCCTCCTCCTCTATCTCGCAGGCATTCAGTTAATGCATCTCGTATCTGATAGCGTCTCCACATTGTTTCTGAGCCTTGGCAGGGTGGATGTTTGCTGTGCAAGGGTGTGAAGGGTCTTGACTATAATTTAATTAGATTGTGGCGATCATTCCAAGCTCTGGAAAAAAAAATAAAATCTGCCGTGAATAAGCAGAAATGCAACCCACACATACAACAGAGACACGGCACTGACATGCGCATGCACACATAATCACGTGGAAACTAAATAATCATCTGTCAGCCGTGCTGCTGGTGTTGAGCTCTTTGCTTCACTGCTTTACTGACTCAACATCACTTTAAACAGTTTGGACATTTTAATATTTTCACTTTCAGTAAGTGCTTTGTGATCTCTCTTTTCGTTCGTTCTTTCTTTCAGCCATTTCCATTTCTCTCGGTCTTTTGTCCTCTTTTTTTTGCTTTTAATCTCCTTAATCCTGTCCGTCCAGCAAACCTTTTTCCCTCCCACATTCACCTGACTATATCTCATTTTATTTTCATTCATACTATACTAGTGTAGAGTAACTCACCAAAAACTAAATCATATAGCTTTCCAAACTTGTAATTTCCTCTTCTTTCCTCTTCTCCTTCATGCATTCCTTTTTTAAGAAGATCCATGCTGTGATCTCAAAGTGCATGAGGTCACTTTGGCCAGGAGCCAGAAAGCACAGCTAGTTTTTCTTCTGCTTATAGGATCTCTTGTAGCCTATTAGCAGCATCCACCATTGATAAACGACGATAGCAGTGTGTACAGCATGCTCAAGTACGCAGCACATTTCGCAGGCCTTCATATTTGCTCTTTTGCTCACCCCCTGCAGACTGAAGACCGCCAAAGCAGCTGGCCAAAGTGATCGGCCAATTCATCAGACAGACGCGCAGAAACACACAGAGAGGGAGTTTACAGGGGAAGGGATATAGGAGCAGGTTAACAGATCAACACAGACAAATCACGCTGGAGGAATTTGGGATGAAATAAAACTGTTGTTGACGTGAATGATGATGAGCCCGCTCAGTCGAGCTCCCGCCTCACCCAACTTTCCTTCCAGGTTTTCTTCCTGCAGAGACATACAAGTAAGAGGCACGCAGGCTTTTGACGTCGTATCTTGTTGTTTCTACCTTTTCGTTATTTCCTCATGATTTTAACCTCTGGTTGTATTCTTTCATTCTCTATCACAAACGGTTCCTTTACTGTAACTGCACATGGCAGTGTAGCGGAGTGTGCTCGAGTCACTCCAGATAGAAGACAGCAGGGCTAATTCAGGTCTAATCAGCATTTTGACCCCAATCAAGGTGCGTTGTTCGATGTTAGAGGACCCAAGTGAGGATCCTACTTCCGAGTTTTCCTTGGTGGAATCCACTGATCCTGAACATTTCTCTGTGACTCAAACATTGGATTAGATTAAACGTTCAAGAGACTTTAATCTTTGTGATATGCATGCCCATTAATCGGCTGGTTTGAATGCAGCGGACATGGCTAAAACAGCAAGTTAGGGACGAGCATGTGTTTCGGCCCGTTCCTTTTTGTGGAAGCGGTCCACAGTGGACGTGGTGAATGGAGTTAGCGCTAATCGAACTCGCTCGTTGCAGTCAGAAGTGAGCCAAAATCAGCTGTGACCTCTCAGATGAGCTGTGTCCACCACACTGCTGCATCATTTGAATTGCTATGGAAATTCTCTTGTAGCTCAGACTTACGCTGCCCAGACTTGGTTCACTTGCACCGCGGGAAAGTCTTGGGTCCTCGATGGAGCACAGAGTAAACCTCCAGACTGTGAAAAATCCACCCGGCCTCTTTTAAAATCACATTTTTGTACAGAATTTTCATTTTAATGCACATTTAACTCCAGTTATTACTGCATTCACCACCTCTGAAGGAATGAACTTGGGCCTGAACATATTTCATAATGACTGTGTGACTCATATTCTTCTCTTATTCATTGTCACTTATTTGTCTGTGGGATGATGATGATGATGATGATCATCATCATCATTCCTGGTATTTTCCTATAGTATGGTGATCGTCTTACCACCCCAAACCGTTGTTAGTGTGGCTCCTTACAGATTTAAAAGAGAACATTCACTCGTAACAACTTCTTAGTTGTGATGATTTGCTGCTTTATTTTTTTAAATATCATTGTGAACTGAATACCCGAACATTTTAGACTGTTGGTTGGACAAAACTCACAATTTCAGTTTGTTCAAATTAAATAAAATGCTTCTTTTGATGCCAAAACGTATTTTAGGATCTTCTTCAATCAAACTGGATTTTGCACCCCATTCATTTGTATGAGGAATGGGCCAGATGTATTTGGTGGCAGTCGTAAATAGACCCTCTCTCATTCATGTTGCAAATCAGATTGAACCCTGAAGGTTCTGAGCCAGCTTCTTTTTGCCTCTGCACACAATTTCGATCTTCAATCCGTGTTCTGTTCATTTGCAGTTGCCTCTGTTGCCTTGCTTTAATGGCAAGCTGATGTTACAATGCAGCTTGTCTTTTATAAAGTGAACTAACAGACAGAGTGGGTTTTTTTTGCAATGCCCCTCTGCTGCAAGTCCCACAGCCTGTTGTGGTAACTTACTGAGAATTTGAATTGAACAGATCTTTGTGGATGGAATATTTACTGAATAAAAAGTGGCAGGGCAGTTAAATTGCTTTATGGTGGTGGTCCCCGATAGTTCCAAGTATGCAAATGCCTAGCCTGACAGCCCACAGTCGTTGCTGCTCAGGAAGTCACCCAAGGATGCCAATAACGACAGATGTAAAGCCAAACTACATAAAATAATGTATCTTTGCAGCCGTTGGCTGCTTCTTCCACTCCTCCAGTTTATTCTCCACTTTTAGTGTTTGGTACTACATGACGGAGGCACTTGTGCAACAATGGGAGCGAAGGAGAAATATCAACTAAATGAGACGTACTGTATCTGAACACGCTCATGGGAATACAGATGCAGACTGAGCGATGCAGCAGGAGACCGAGTACAGCAGCACAAACGAACCAGAGTGTGAATAATAGAACAAGAGGACACGCCAAGCAAAGGGAGGAGGGCTGTGTCGAGTCTGTTAAAAAAAAAAGAAATCCTACCATGCCACCTGAAAATGCAACAGATCTCTTCTTATCCCAGTTTTACAGCACATCAATTGTATTTTGTTTTTATCTTTTAGCTTCAATCCAACAATAGAGTAATTCTCCCTTCATCTCTTACTGAGATTTACATCACCCGTAAGATCTTCACCAACACAGACACAAGGGCTGTCTGCACTTTCGCTCAGATTGATTTATTGGTGGCTGCTGCTGGTTGATGTGCTCTTCCTCTTTCAGCTGTCTCATACTTGGTATTTTCGTGCAATAAAAAGCATTGTTAGTTAAGAACCATCTGCCATTTTGAAGATTTGAATTGTTTGAAAGTAGTTGACGGGTTATGACATCGTTTCTAAACCAATTTTAGCTCCAATTATCTTAGCTTTTCAAAAAGTCAACATTTTAGAGAGCACTTCCACCCAACGACTGTGGCATTTGTAAGTAAAACAATAACGCGTGACTCATTATTCATAGCAACTTGAGGGATGAAGGCGACAATCACGATTGGCCAGACACAGCTGAATAAACATTGGGAAATAACTACTGCACTGATTTAAAGCCTATTATGAAGATAAAAAATGAAATAAAAACTTCAAACAATGACTTAAAGCTATATTAACCCATTTAGTTTTACTATTGATTGTTGATAAAAAATGGATTTATGGATTACTGGAAAACGTTCCGTCTCCTCCTCTTTTCCTCTCTTTCTTACTCCCTCTCTCCTGACAGCGAGGAAATCATTTTCAGTAAACGACTGTCTCTGTCTTGTCTTTTGTCTCGTAGTTTGAGGCTTCCACACATTCTCCCAGAGATAAACATCAAAGATCTTCCAAACCACTTTACAATTAGACTAGAGTGGAGACGCTTAAAATGGAAGATGATGATTCCACTTTGAAGACCGAGTTTTCAATGAAAAATGTAGAAGCTCAAAGTTGTTTAGAGAGTCTGAAAGTTGTGGCTTTTTTGCTTTCTTTCGAGGAAGAAAGAAGTCAATTATACATTATTACTGATAACCTCAACATTAGATTTCAATGGGAATTGGGGTAGCCTGTCTGTTTTGTAACCTCTGTGAGGTACAAGCTTTTATATCTGGTTGTTCTACTTCTGAACTTTCAAATAGATTCAAGGACTTGAATGTTGTTGAAATTCCCTAAAGACTGAAAGGTCAGTGGCAGGAAGACAGGGAAGGAGGAAGAGTCCGAAACAGACACAGAAGTTGAGTCATACAGGGGCAAAGAAGTGAGCAGTCAGAATAGTTGTAGATCTGAACAAACAGAAGGGCACGTAGGTGCACATACGGAATATCTTCCACTTGAAGTATTATTACATTTTCTGACTGACCATATTCACAAAAACTAGTCGGTAAAACAGGATATTACTCTTTTTTTCCATCTACAATTACCTTTTGTGTTACTTTTGTTTTTTTTAGTTATTGTCCAGTGAGAGCTTCAAAGAAGAATTGTATTGCCAGGTGGTTTAAATATGGATTCAGAGGTTGATCCATGCGCGTAACAAAAAACTGTGTTCTCAGGGAAAACCCAGATTCCTCCATCATGTTTTGGTGTTAACATACGAACAAGATTTCACAGTGCACAGCCATGCTAGGAGCTAAATGCTAATGTCTGCCTGCTAACATGCTAACACTGGTATAATGTTTACCATGTCAACCATTCTTGTAAGGAAGCTAAACTTTGCTAATTAGCACTAAACAACAAAGTACAGCTGAGATGAACGTCCTTAGCTTTTCAAGTATTTGGTCATAAACAGAAGTATTGGACAAAACAATTTGCTGATGATGGCTCTAGATGACAATTTAAAAGGGATGCTTTGCATTATGGGTAATGTAGGCAACATGTTTTGACAGAGTACGAATGCGTGCAATAAAAAGTAAAATATCTATGGCTCTTCTCTTCTCCAGCGAAATTGATACTTTCTTTCAATTGTAACTGTCCATCGTGAGTCTAACAGCACTCTTTAAAGGAATGCTGAAAGTCATCATAATTCACTTTGAGGGTTGGTAGCACATTTCATGGCGATCCATTTTATAGCAAATATAGACCTTTAAATCAAAACCACAAATGTCAACCGCTATACAAAGTTTAACGATAATCTGTTTTTGTTGAGATGTTTTAGTTCTGCCGTCCATAGAGCCATGATACAAACTATATATCTCTAGATATATAGAATATAGTTGCACACAAATAACTTATTGAACAGATCGCACAGGCTGTGAAAGACAGAGGTGAGTGCCATATTTCTCCACTGTGTTGTGGCCCGTGTCCTGCTGAGACTGGGAGATGGTTCCCAAGCAAACATGAATGCATGAAAAGGACACAAGGAAGAGAGACGTGCACGACTTTCCAGAAAAACAAACCCTGGCAGATTGATGGAAAAAAAGGGCAGGCAGACAGATAATCACACATAATCATACACTCAAACAAGAGTTAAAGTGGATGTTTTTGCACATTTTGTTTGGTATGTTATTCTTCCATCCATGCCTGTCTGCTGCAAATCAATATTTCATGACAACAGAGAAAGGCAGTTCACATGACAGGGAAAAAAGTAATAATTCATAGTAAGTAATACAATTGTAGGCCTGCAGATACAGACTGGACACAGTCAACAAAAACTGAACAGGACAGGCTCCACAAATCTGTTGCAGGACTGTTGCACTGACTTGTATCGGACTGTTCAGGGTTTTATTATGTTGTCAAGATCAAGATTTGTAGGTATAGCCAGACCGAGGGCAGACTGGCAATAGGGAAGTTCGGGAAGACTTCCGAATGGCCAATCCATTCCAGGGTGAACCGGCCGGTGGTCGAGATTCTTTTCTTGTCAGTTACTGTTTGGACCTCGCAGTCGCAGACAGCAAAGAGCGGAACGCTGCCTGTCAGACTGGGCCAATCTAATTCTTTGAACGTCGAGGGGTGATTCAAGAAGTCGCTCCAAATTTAAATCTGATTGACTCAGTTACTTTCATCATGAACGTGACAAACTGTGACTATGTTCTAGCTCAGCTAGGCTTGTATGCTGGTCTTTTTTTGTCTTCAGTGCAGCCAACATGCTTATACAAACTGCAGGCAGGTGTTAGCAAGACATCCTGAAGTGTCTTAAAAATCTTCAGCATCATCAGATTGTCTTTATAACACAACAACTGTATCAAGACGGTGACACACCATGCGGCATGATGGATATACAACACAACAATGGGAGTTATCCTCTTGCGACTATTACAAGTCTATGGCTTTTATTGTGAGAGTTTGCTGCCTTGGTTCGGACGAAGAAAGCTCAGAAACGTCTTCACAAAAAAACCTGTGCGAGGCTTTTTTTCTTACGGCGTTCTGTGTGAAAGTATTCATGACGAAAACAACAGTGCAAAAAAATATAATTAACGTGAGATTTAGAAAAATAAAATAAAATAATTAACCCTTTGTGTGCAGAATTACTGTCAAAACATGTTCAGCTCGCACCCTCTGGATGCTCTCATAAAAGGCGTCTCCATCTTAAAGTCCCAGACTGAATTCCTGTCCCAGTGCGTCCCTGACAGACAGCAAAGCTGCAAATCCCACGGGACACGGGAAGACGCTTCCCACGGGACACTTTCTGATTAGTTAGCAGATAGCGGTGTCTGTGCGAGAGATGCAAATAAAGCACATTTGAACTTGAAGGTGAGAGAGTTCAATATCAGTTTACTTGCAGTTACCTTTGTCTGGCAGTGCTCCTTTTGTAAGCTCTACTTCAGACGTTCTTCAAGCTTTTAATAACTGTCAGCACATGTGCGCATGACATTTTCTCTCTCACTTCTTCAGCTTGATAAAACCGTAGCGGCATGTGTGACACTTGTCTGAAGTGAATGAGTTGGTAAACACTTTTAAGGTGTTTAATACAAATAAAGTGACACGGAGCATGCACCTACATCGAAGCCATCAATGAGAGCAGTACAACATAATCATGCTCAACACTGATCCATGTAATAACATGCTCATTTACAATAAACACAAGGTGAATCACTTTTACATCGTTTGAATACAAAGCTGTGCATTAGGTGCATTATGTTATTAATCACAGCTGTTCTTATCCATTCATCCCAGCCAAATCTGTAACTAACCCCGGCAGATAAACTGCAGAGATAAGCAGCGTCACGGGCATGCTGGTGCCTGCTCGCACTTAATGATAGCTGCCTTGTTGATTGCTCTGAAGCCAATTACTGTGCTCGGTAATTGGGGTTGATTGCTTTGAGGCCAATTATGTCCGCTTGCACACCCGGTGCCTTTATTTCGTCGTGGTAGCGCACGAGGTGCTATTATTTTGTGTGGTCAAAGACAGTGTGGTCTTGAATGATAACATCAAGCTCCCGTTACGTGGAGACAATGTTGTATTTTACTGGGACCCCTTTTTTTGACTTGAACTCAGCGTTTTCTTGGGCTCTGTGTATGCACACTTGTGTTGCAGAAACCCATGAAAAGCCCAATTATAGTACTGTGGTTTCAGCTATCACAGTAGTCGTATGCATGTGCTCATTATCTGGTGTGGTCGTACAGTAGGTGTCATTACCATCCATTCTAGCTGAGCTGGAGCAAACACAGTGGGTTGCAGACTCGGGGCTGAATGGCTGAACACTGAGGTTCTGTTCACAGCTTGCATTGGAATGAGTTCTAGCTGAACAGTGTTTTTGAACTTCAAACTGCATGGCTGAATCTCTCTTAGAATTGGGCCAGAACTATGTTTGAAGTCAGCTGGTGTTTATTTCACAAAAACACCATTTCTTCTTCTTCTTCTTCTTCTTCTTCAAATAAACAATGTTTTTGCCAAAGCCGGAGCTGCTTCTTGAAGCCTGGTGAAAGAAGACACTTTGCCACTTCAGTTAAAACAGCCTTTTAGGATTTTACCGTTTCTTTGGTGCTATGTAGTGGTAAACGGTTATTTGTGTGATCGCACAGCAGCTGCTATTAATAGAATGACTTATTTATTTATTTAGGGAATTCAAAGGAGGTTCTACAATTGTGAGGTTGAGTTTATATTCTTTTGAGTTCTTGTGACTTAAAATTAAACTTAGTATGTTATCAGCTCTTTAGTAATCACATTGTATGGACACAAGTTAAAAAGAGATTTCAAGGTGTCCTTATTTTTTGCATTTTTTGGTTGGTCTGTTTGGCTCATTAGTAGTCGTATTGTGCATTGACAGAAAGCGAAATAACTACACTGCACTACAGACAAATGTCACATTTGCGAATTAGACGTCTCCAAGTAACAACCACAACATTTTGTACCACATTTTTTAGCCCACACTAACATTGTTGACTTGATTGGGCTGATAATGAAAAGTGTGGTCTTGCAGTAATTACAAGCAACTTATGCGGCCACACAGAAAGTGCAATAATTGCATGTGGTTGACCCCCAAGGCAGTCTGTGGGCTTTCCTGCAGGTGTCATTATCTCCAGTGGTCACACAATACACTTCTATTGTAACAGAGAGGTTTGTGGCCTCATACATTTAAATTGTGGTAATCACATTGAAAGATCCAGGAGAATTGTGTACGTTGTTGATCGAGAAGATGGAAGCCATTGAGGAAGATTGCAATGAATAGTTTAAGAAAAAAAGCACCTAAATGAGTAAATGAGGTTTTTGATCAAGAAAATGCTCTGAAGTGAGCAAACATTCCTGAAAGTTCTTTTGAGAGAGCTTGAAAGACTTTTTGCCTGGATGTGCTCACAAAAATACGATGATATATCGACAACACGTGCCGAGTGTTTGTAGGTAATTCAAAGAGGAAGAAACTGTTTCGTTTTTCAAGTTCGGTCAAACATTTCCACTTAGTGATTTAACTTTTTTTGGCAATAATACGGCGTTAGAGACCTAAACGCTTGGACCAAGTGAACATACAAGTTTATAGGTGCCCGTTCAGTGGTGGGAAAGAGAGGAAGACTGAGATCGTCTGGGGTGAAGCAAACAACACAGAGAGAGAGAGAGAGAGAGAGAGAGAGAGAGAGAGAGCGAGAGAGAGAGAGAGAGAGAGATTTGTTCAGAGGGGGACACAGAAGATGCTGGAGGGAGTAAGAGGCGAGGGGGGGATGAGAAAGAGAGACACAAATAGCACTGCTAAAGGACTCTTGGAGATGTTTCCCACAGGGATGAGCCTGATGTAATATTTAAAGGTACAAGGGGCACTGGTGTCACCTCCCCGAGCTTTTAGACCTCTCTGAATAGCAGTCAAACACCGCCAACTCCCCCGGTGCAAAATGGATGCACACAAGTGAAGTGACATCAAGCAAAAGCAAAGCACAGGTTATAGACTATTTTTGCGAGCATGCAGCCCGTCAGCTTGCTCAGTGCACGTGCAGCTCCACAGAAGCACATCCACCTGTTCTGCAACTTCTGTCTATCTCGGCAGTATTTCAACTCCCGCAACTCGCACTGCATTAGGTCCGGGCGAGATGACAAGATGATCATTCAACACGATATTGATTGGCCGTGATAATGGTCCTCACTTGTCTACAGTAAACTGATTTTTTAAATCTCAGGTCCTTGTTTAAAACAGTGCTTACTGCCTGTATATTTTGGCCATGTTGTGTGTTAAACCGTTTAGCGCCACTGCTTTTTTTATCAGTCGGTAGTGCTGATGCTTGGTTCATGACAAAGAAAACCCATTTGAGGTACAGCACCAGTGACATAATGGACATAACGGCTCTTTCTACAGAAGCCCTAACAGCATGCTCAGCTCACAGCTGTGTCAGGTGTCAGATCTGTTTCATTGTTAATGAGTGAAAGAAGCCAGCACTTTGGAGGTCTAACAAAGATCTCCCCATGAGGAAAACCTCGACTGAAGTAAGTGGAACATTTGTGGTATATTTCAGCTTCTGCTGTGAAAGTTGCTGGATAAATCACAAAAAATGTCTATCGATCTTAGTGCTTCTTCTTGAATTCAAGTTTAAACACACACACACACACGCACACACACACACACACACACGCACACACACACGCGCACTCACACACACACACACACACACACATTGGCAGGGGTTACGAAATAGTCTCATGTTTGTGACTTCTGCTTCTATCTTAAAACTCTCACTTCTCCATCATCAATCCATTTAGTTCACTGCTGTTAAAACTCTAAAATCCAGGTAAAACAGGACTTTCTGTGGGACTTGACTCTGGTAAAGTTCAGTTTGCACTCCAGTGCAATGAGACTGTTTGAATTATTGATACGGCAGTTGAAACAGAGTGTGACAAACACACACACACACACACACATGTTACAAGACAGATTACATGAACTTTCAAGCCCCTGGCCCGTGGGACCTTTCAGCGCCTTCCTCTAATGTCGAGAAATTTCAGTGTGTGTGTGTGTGTGTGTGTGTGTGTGTGTTCTGAGCGTGACAACAGGCCCTTTCATAAAGGTCTTAGCCCTCCATCTACCTTGGGGCTTCGAGTACATGCCCCTGGAAATACCTAAATCTCTGTCTCTTACCCTTTTTTCAGTTTTTTCTCCCTCTAACTCTCTGCTGCCTTTACTGTCGACGCAATTCATTTCAAAATGCTTTATTGACTTGATCTGACCGACAAATTTTTCTCTCCTTGACATTTGACTTTGTCTTTTTTTGTCTTTTCTTTTTACCTACTTACTATTCATCCCCATGTATAACCAATACGCCTTACCTTTTCCCCTTCTCTGCATCCTTTGTTCCGCCGATTCTTCACATTTTCATCTCCCTAACTCCCTCTTCTCCTCTCTCTGCTTCTCTCTCTCTCGTATTCGTCCACTCATACATATTCTCTTTCTGGGATGATCTCCTTCACACCCATTCAATTCAATTCAATACATTTTTTGTATAGCCCAAAATCACAAATTACAAATTTGCCTCAGGGGGCTTTACAATCTGTACACATACGACATCCTCTCTCCCGGAACTCTCACATCGGAACAGGAAAAACTCCCCCAATAAACCCTTCAACGGGGAGAAAAGAGGGAGAGCAACAGAGGAGGGATCCCTCTCCCAGGATGAACAGAAGTGCAATAGATGCCATGTGTACAGAATGAACAACAACAGAGTTACAACACATTCAATGCATATGCCAGAACCACGGCAGGAGGCGAGACCAGGGTCCAGATATAACCAGGATCCACGGAAACCTGCGAGGACACCTGCCCGTGTCTTGCTGAGTGATCGAAAACCTTCACTTTCTTCTCCCGAATAGTCATAGAAATGTTCCACAACACCATGCACATGCTCCCACACCCTTGCACCTACTCTGGCCCCCATAAAATCCTCGGGTGGTATTTATTTACATCTCATCTGAAATGGGTGAGCTGGGAGAAAGTGTCCTGTCTTGTCTCTCGCGGTGGCTGTGGTGAGATAGAGAAGACAGGATTTAAGATTACATCTCTCGCTGATCTCTTTTCTTCTCGTCGACAGCTGCTTATGGGGCATAACACACGATTAGCGTTTCTTTAGTGCCATTGTTATCACAATGATTTTACGATCATATAGTACACCCGCTGTATGGTGGGATTTTAGCACTTATATTTTGGAATACAGTTACTATTCTTCATGGAGAAACACGAGTATCCTATTGAGGTAACACTTTACTGTGTTACTTCTTCTCCTTTTCTTTCATTTACACTATTTCAACAAAACATAAGCGTGCGGCGATAACAACAACATGGCCTTTGGTTGAAATGGATAAAAAAAAACGATATATTCACGTGAATGTGCTCGTGGATAAGAGTGAAACAACCCTCTACTGTAAGTAGTCAACATTGGCCATAATGGAACTAGTGTGTGCATGCCAAAGAGAAGTTTTTTCACAGTATATTTTGGCCAAATACCATCAAACATGTATTTATTTAGTATTTAAGTACACAGCATGGGCCAATGCCACATACCACAGCGTTAATAGTTCACGCTAGTTTGCACAACACCGGCCCCGAGATGGTCCTAAATACAAATACCCACAACTCAACAGAAAGGTGCATGCAGAACAATGCAACACAAACAAAAAACACCATAGAAACTGAATGAAAAGCACCAGAACATTCACGACCACCTGGCTTATCCCTCTTAAGACCATGGCAGTGGTCAGATCCTTTCCATTTCCTGTCCAGTTTGAGTTGCATGATTCTGTGTTTTATTTTTTCATCAAACATACAGAATCCATATCGCATAATTGTTGACAAACAAAGGGCTATTTTTCTTTCGTGTCCATGGGCTCCCACGCTAAAGGCCAATTAAGAAAATAATTCAATTATATTCCAAAGACCAACAAAGTCTAACTGTGAATTAGCATATCTGTGAGTGTTACCCACCTCCTTTACACCAGACATGTAGCGTACACTGTTTGCTTTTTTTCTACTGAGAAAATATACTTAATATTCACACATAAACGTAGCTTAAGGACATACTCTACCGTCTGGTTTTGACATGCATGTAATGGACTTTGCAGAAAGTGCTGTACTAACCTCCAATCATAAACTCCCTCTGTTACTCAAAGGTGAGCAAATTGAACGGTTTCATGTCTTCGGGTTGGTTTCTTTCATATGGAAATACACAACAGCCTCAAAGGACTGGGGATCCCGTGCCATAGTGGTCCTAATTGCACAGAAACGTTCAACAACGTCACTGCGAGTCACCGCTAAAGCACGGCGACATGGGAAGCTGACGTGACAATTGTGGAATGGAAATGCACTTTGCCAGTCAGATACTGGAGTCGTGTGCATGATTTAGTGTCTCCTGCAAATTGTCTCTCTGTCTCTTCTCCATCACTCAGCCAATCTTCAGGCAGCCATCTCTCTCTCTCTCTCTCTCTCTCTCTCTCTCTCTCTCTCTCTCTCTCTCTCTCTGCTTTTTCGCTTTGCTTCTCTGTCTCCTTGTCAGTCTCTTAGTCACCTTGATATTCTGAGTGTCCATTAAGGCTTTCAATTTTTCTGAAGCACAGTGCTTTCAAAGCCTCTCTGGCTGTACATTATTTCCACCCACGACTGGCTACTCCCCACCCAACTTTAAAAACAAAAAAACACATCACCAAACTCCGTACACGAGGTTCACAAAATTGAGAATGAAACTCGGAGGATTCAAGGGTCATTTATTGTCATTATGGAACACAGGGGTGCACAGTAAAATGTTGTTGTGGCCCATTTGCAACACAAGAAAAACATGACGCACAAAACAAAACAAAAACAGTCGTGCATTTTGAATTTGCATCATAAGGAATGTAAACAGCAGCAACAAAACCAACGCTCTGACCCAGGTCTCTAATTTATATGGTCTGTCTCCACTTCCTGTGATTGTTGACCATTTTGGTGATTATCTCCCATAGCTCCAACAACTGATACTTTATTCTACATGTAAACCCTACAGGAGTGATCCTTGAAACTGTGCCATTACTGGTATACTTAATAGTCTTCTTTACTGTCAATCCTGTGCAATATCCAATACGTTTAAGTATTATCTTACATTTTACATTTTACTCTGCCTCCGCCTGTATATACTGGTATATTTAATAGTCTTCTTACTGTCAATCCCGTGCAATATCCAATACGTTTAAGTATTATCTTACATTTTACATTTTTACTCCGTCTGTACATACTGGTATATTTTGTATTCTTCTTTACTGTCATATTTTTTACTACTGTTTACTGTTTAGTCTATTTATACTACTTGATTTTTTATCTTCATTTATTACTTGTGAGCGATGCTGCTGTAATCCTGTAATTTCCCCACTGAGGGACTAATAAAGGATTATCTTATTTTATCTTATTTCATTGATAACATACAGTGTGTGTCGGTGTGCATCGATAGCACGGGAGTGTGGATACGAGGTTTCTCTTGGAATGCTGGAAAATGGTTTTCTAAGAGCCATGCCTGGTGCAGGACAGCATGGATATGCATACACATCCACAAACAGATCAGGAACAATGGAAAGTCGGATGCATTGAATCGTGTGTGTGTGTGTGTGTGTGTGTGTGTGCGTGCGTGTGTGTGTGTGTGTGCGTGCGCGCATGCATGCAGAGATTCTGTGGTCCTGTCAGCTTTTCAAAGCAGCGCCAGTAGATTGGTTTGTCATGTTGCTGACTGGGTGCTTCAGTTTTTATCCAGGGCAAAGCCTGTTTTTCTCTGCAACACGCACATAAGCACAGTGTGGGTTTGTGTCTGTCTGCGCTGGCTCAAACTGCTGTCCCGGTTTCAGAATAGCCATTTGTCAAAGTCACCCTCTTTGTGTTGGAAAGTTATGTGGAGTTTTCTTCTTGTCTGTGTGTCTCCCTCTTTGTTTGTGTGCACATATCTGTCTGTCCCTTCTCTTTTCATACCCCTGTGTTTCCTGGCCCCATTATGTGTGTACAGTTTGTGTTGGTTGACACATACTGTATGTTGCTCTGCAGTATTTTGCTGCATTTAATGCAGGCAGATTGTCAACGCTCAGTGGAAAGGGTGGGGGAGCTTTCATTTCTATTTTCATGTTTCGATCAACATGATTACGGCAACATAAAGAAGTACTTTTAATGAGTATAACAGCGCATTTGAAACCTGCTGCTCGAGGGTGGATCTGTTCCTGTTTAATGTGGTTGAACCTCCTTTTGTCGCCCAGCTGACCTTATCATAAAATGCAGCTGTAATACTCAATAAAGTTTGTTATTAACTGGCCATCCGTCATTAACGGTGCATACGACCTGAGCTAGCTTCCTCTCAATCAAGATCATTTAAATGCCACTGTCAAACACAGCCAAGTGTGTGTGCAAAGTGTGCTCCAATATTCTGGCATATGTGAGTGTATTCTCCTGCGTTGATGGGTTTACATTGTAGATGTTTATGTGCATGTGGGTGTTGATGCGAAGAAACAAATATTTTATTAACACAACTTTAATATAAGGTAATAAGAATATATTTAAATGTTAAGTTTATAAAGCGTCTCCTGAGCGGTAACTCAGAATCTGGCAGATCTATATGTGTGTGTGTGTGTGTGTGTGTGTGTGTGTGTGTGTGTGTGTGTGTGTGTGTGTGTGTGTGTGTGTGTGTGTGCGTGTATACGAGTCTCTTGAATCCTATTAAGAGAAGTGAGACAATTTGGCTGGTTTAATCAGTGTTAGGGTTCCAACAGTGAGTATAGTATAGACTCTATACTATAGAGGTTTGCATGAAGACGCATTTAGCAAATGAGTTTTAAATGAATTAAATGAAGAGATGGTGATATATACGCAGATACAAAACAAAGCAAACAGATTAGCATACTGTTACTACTACTTTAGAGTCAGTAGTGAGTAGGGACTGTGTGTGTGTGTGTGTGTGTGTGTGTGTGTGTGTGTGTGTGTACAGTACAGCCATCGGCCAGCTGCTCCCCAATTAAACAAATGGAGCTCTGAACAGGTGGAGGATGGAGGAATATTTTACTTGACGATCTATGTCTGTCACAGAAATACGGACAAACTGTATGTGCAGTAATACATCGTATGCAGCCTGCACAGATTTCAAAACACGCCACCCGCTAATGCCAGGATTATGTGCGTGCGTGCGTGCGTGTGCGTGTGTGTGCATTCATTTATACTTTTACAGATGATATTTGCAGCCCAGATACATATCATTTCATTGTATTTGCAGCCCACGTACAGATTTCACACAAGAACTTATAGTGTTGATGCCGGTTTATTTTTGCATTTGTCTTGTCTCGTATTTTTTCTAGTTTTGAGTACACCTTGCTGTGCGTGCTCCCTTGTGTGCATCTGTATAACAATCTGTGTGTGTGTGTGTGTGTGTGTGTGTGTGTGTGTGTGTGTGTGTGTGTGTGTGTGTGTGTGTGTGTGTGTGTGTGTGTGTGTGTGTGTGTGTGTGTGTGTGTGTGTGTGTGCGTTTTGGCAGAGCTGTATGGATGTGCACAAACAACTCTCTGTGTAAATAGCTCATTAGCAGTGGGGGGCGTACCACTGTGTGTGTGTGTGTGTGTGTGTGTCTCTGTGTGTCTATGTATGTGTTGATTGATGGGGTCACAGCAGGGTGCCAGGCCTACTTACAACCACCCCCCCCCCCCCCCCCCCTTCCCCGGTCCCCTTTCCCCTCCGCTCCTGTTCCTCCCTCCCATCGCTCTGTTTAATCTGGCAGCGAAGGAGAGCGGGAGCGAGAGTCACCAAGGGACACTGCTCATCTTCAAACATCACACTCATGCCTCCCTTTCCCCATCCCGTCACCTTGTCTCTTTACTTTGCCCTCACTTCTCTCTCCTCCCCGCTCGCCTCGTTCCTCCTCCCTGCAGTTTTGTCTCCGTTTTAACTTCTCCCTCCTCCCTCGTCTTCCTCGCACCGAAGAGACGGAGTGCACAACCTGGGAGATGCAAGACATGCTGTCATTATTGTTTTGGGCTCCCTTCTTTTTTCTTTTCCTTGTTTTTTCGGAACTCATCAACTGCCAATGTGTTGTTCTTCTGCATCTGAACTTATTTGAAATCTAAAATACTATCGGGAACGTCACCGAGACAGACTCAGCCTCATAATTGGGTCTCTATCGACAGATGTTTTCTTCTGTCTGGATATCTTCTGTGATGTGTGATGCCCTTCAACCCCTTCCACTCCTTTTTGTTTTCCCTAAAGTCTACCAGGGTAGAGGAAATACCTCTAAATCCCAAAAGTGTGTCTTTGAGTGTGAGGGAAGTGACTGTGACTATAACATGTAGACGGAGAGACAGAAAGACAAAGAGCGAAATATTGGAGACACAGTTATTCAAAAGTCAGGCAGAATTTGTGATAAAAAAAGCTCTTTTGTTTGTTTTGATGGTCCTATTTTATACTTTCGTACCACTATATGTCTATTCGCACAACATGTTCAGTGTTTTCGAATCAGCTGTGTGGAGGAAAGGTAATTTTACTCTTATGCTCTTATTCTTTCCCTGGAAGATTGGAAAAATAATTCCGCACTTCATGTATGGGCTTGCATTCATTCCTACACTCAACTCGTTCTGGGTATTCTACATGCAAGTTGCAAATGTTGTTTTTTTTAACTAAAAGAAAAACAAATTGACAAACTCAGTTTGTGTCGCTGTACGGCTTTGCTACTCCATTAACTGATTGACTGATCTTAATCCTTTCTGACGGCTTTACAAAAGACGACCAATCAGCAGATGAGTGTCTGTATTATCTAGTGTGTGTGTGTGTGTGTGTATCTATGTATGTGGTTGCAGCGGATTGTCACTGTCAGTATGTGTATTTTAGACTTTTGCATTACATTGCATGTGTGTGTGTGTGTGTGTGTGTGTGTGTCTAGCCATCAAATGAAAATGAATCGGGGCCAATGGAGGGCATTGTGACGAGTGAATGACTACTTAAAGACCACCACCACAGCTGATGAACACACATGCATGTCTATATACACACACACACACACACTCGCTCTGAAAAAACACTAAAGCACTTGACCTTTCACCTCACCTCCTCTGGAAGTCCTTTTATTGGCTGTCCATCGTTTCACCCGGCCAGTCCAAACAAACGGACTCTTTGTTTATGGATTCTGGCTTTGTTACTGTGTCAATCTACTGCTGGCTTGTGTGTGTGTGTGTGTGTGTGTGTGCAGGCATGCATGTTTCTGTGTGATTGTGTGTGTATTTACGTTGGTTTCCTGACAAAGACAATGTGGTTGTTGATTGTCGTGCTGTGCTAATGTTAAACAAAGGCTTAACTAAAGCCAGCAGTAGCGAGTCAGAGCGGGACCAACTTACAGAGTGACGCTGTGACAGTCGGGAGACAGGTGGACAGGTGGACTGCCGGGCCGAGAGACACACAGGCGGGCAACAGTCAAGCATCCAGGCAGCGAGGACGGCAGGGAAGCAGGGGAGTAAACACAGCGAGAGCTCGTGTTTAGAGAGGCTTACTTAGCCTCAGTCTTGGAATGAAATAGAAAGTAAATAAGAAGACAGAGACATGTATCTGAGAAAGAGAGGGAGGTTCAAATGGGAGTCGTGGGAGGAATAGACTAGGGGTGTAACGGTTCACAAAACTCACGGTTGGGTACGATACAGTGGAGCCACGGTTCGGTACGTTTCGGTTCAGTAGAAAACTATAAATGCCAGAGAAATGTACTTGATTTTAAAATATATGTATTCATTACAACTAACATCATAAAGTTATTCTTTGACTTTGAACAATGATGGAACTAAACCTGAGTGACTCATCTTCTGAGGTGTCTTCTTAGCAACACATCAGCATAAAAAACCAAAACTGCTCCTGAATGTTATGTAGTATTGTTACTTACATCTTGCTTACATCTTATATTGTTACTTACATCTTGCAAAATAGATTTTTAATCTCAATGGGACTACCTGGTTAAATAAAGGTTTTAAAAAAAATTAATAAAATTTCTTTTTTTCTTATTTTTTAACGTATTCGGTTCGTCATGCGTACCGAACCGTGAGCCTCGTACCGAACGGTTCAATACGAATACGCGTACCGTTACACCCCTAGAATAGACATGGACAACAATGAAAGATATACTCGGCCAAATTGGTAATAATCGAACTTTACGTTTGCCATTGTTCACATGGCAACACTATGGAGCTGTGTGGGAGGAAAGCTACAGTAGAGCCGGGTAATTATGTGTGTGTGCCTACATGCATGTACGTGGGAATAGATCCAGTCTGAACACATTTTATTTTGTGTTATGTGCCAAATATGGTCTTTATATCTATAATGCATGTGCAGGTATTCATACATGTGTGGATAAGGGTTGTAAAATACATGCGAACATGTAACTTTGTGTCTCAAAGCATATCTGCATTTGTCTGTGAGGAGATATGAAGAGGAAAACCCAACGAACTTCTCCTCAGGCGATTATCCTGTGAAACTAACACGAATGGAAAATGTCATTTGATGAATGAGAGGAAGTGAGAAAGAGGGTCTCTACTAGGGCTGGGAATCACCAGAGATCCCGCGATACGATATTATCACGATACTTGGGTCGCGATACGATATTATCACGATACTGCAATATTCTGAGTATTGCGATAACATAGGCCTATATTGCGATTTATTACTTTTTTCAACTTCAAACGTTCCTAAAGGAAAACTGTGTCAACATGTTTTGTCTGATAAGATAAAGTTTTCAGTCTGTTCATCTCACTTCAATCATTTTTATTGCAGCAGAATAGGATTGTCAAGCAGACAGACTGACCAACAACGTCATAAATGTTGCATGAACCTGACAAACTGAACTGTTTGTGTTACTACATAGTCCAACTTAACTAAATGCAAACGTGTGGACTCAGCATATGAACTATAACTTATATAAGTAGGATATAAGAGTTATATAACTCAGTATAACTTGCGATGCGTGGACGTCGAGGGCAGAGAGACAGGTATGCGCTGCACTCTCCCCATGAGCCTGGCTACTGTTGGCAGATTTAACCCCGCTGTGAGGCCACATGTCTCTCTTTGTTTTGACCAACTTCCTACCAATCACGCTGACCCGGGACCTTTGCTGACCTCACCAGTAAACAACTCGGCACCATCTAGTGGACTGAAAAAGCAATTGATTTGATTTTTCGAGTAATTTTTAATTTTTTTAATTTTTTTAAATCGTTAACATAATAAAAGATCGATACTTGGCGTCCGTGTATCGATACAATATCGCCACGCAAAATATCGCGATACTATGCTGTGTCGATTTTTCCCCCACCCCATAGTCTCTACTATCTGAAGGATGAAAGGGAAAGGGGGAAGCTGAAATCCACATTTAGCATATTTGTTCAGAGAGCAATATGCAGGCAGATTGTGGATCAAGGTTGCCTGTTCACACTGGGACTTGATTCTAAATCAGGGAGGATTTTTTTAATTAAACAAGCAAGTACGGAAAAACAGTATGTCAGGGAAATAACTTCATAGATACTGCTGGAAAATGTTCAGCGTCACATCGACTGTTCAAATGGACTGCCAGTTCAAACGTGCTTGATTTTATTTATTTATTTAAGAAAAGTATATTTTTAAATGCCTTCCTCTGCTTTTGACTTTTGACAGATTTCCACATTAATGTCAATGAAAAAAGAGAATTCCTTCTCCTCATTTGACTTCCCGATCAAAATAGGATGCGAAGAAGGTGATAAAGTCGTCTCTTCAGATCATTGTGACTTTACAGGTCACAACAGGTCACACGACAAGCGTTTTACATTTAATGGAAGCCACATTTAGAAAGAGAGTTTCATCTGGCTGGATGCTATTAGTCGGGGTTAGTTAGATCCTCTTCCACAAGAGCATTCTATAAAAACAAGTGGTGAAATGAATCGGTCTCAGTGGCTTGTGTCTCATACCTCCTCTCTTCGATAAAATGTGTGATTTGTTGATACTTTTGCTGTACATTCCCTTTTATTGCTCACCAACACACACTTTCTTTATCTCCTCTTCATTTCCTCTGTCCTAACCTTTTTTCTTTGCATCTGTCTCTGTTAACAGTTGTGATTCAGTGGAGGATTTATTATATTCGTGACAGCCTTTAAATTAACTGCGATGGAAAGCAACATTTGACAGGATTCCTGAAAGGAGATTTTTTTCTTTCTTTTTCAAAGGAAAGCAATTATTTTCACTTTTAGTACACATGAATGTGTGCTTGTGTTCATTTTCCATTTGAAACATGTCCATACAAATTCCTTGTATGTTTGCACCGCAGTCTAACTTCCGCCCCTTGACAGTTTAACATTTAAAGATTTAATTTGTGCACGTTGCTCGCGGAGTCCGACACGCTGAGGGAATTATTGTTTCATGCTGCCCTGGAGAAGTAGAAAATTGCTTTTAGGAAAGCTTGACTTTCTGTGCAGACGGCTTTAAAATAACATTTTACTGAGTATCACGTTGAAGAGATGCCGACCATATAGATCTACACTCGTCTTATAACATGACGGCGTATTTTTGTTGGTCTTTGTTGCCGGGGAAAAGACTACAAAGTATAATCTTATAAAACGCACAAAGGAGGGACACAAACTAGTTCCTGTAAAATATTTGCAAACCGGACAGAATGTGGCCGTAGCACAGCTAGACGTGCAGCCGTGCAGGAAGCAGAACGGACATTTAGTTTTGTGTGTTTTGCTGTTGTGGGGAAAAGAAAACAAATCGTCCCTCTGAATTTGCTGTTACTTTTCAACTGTGGCTTGGTTTCACAAGTTAGTTGGTGTTTAACAAAAACATTTTGTTTGTGAAATTCCAGGTAAAACTTGTGTTTTGTGTCGCAAAAGTACTTCACGCCTTCGCCTGTCCATTCCACCCAGCAGATCATCCGTTCACTTATTCAGTCATTCCTCAGCACAATCAGTCAGTCAGCAAAGCATGCTCCAGATTGTCTGCTGTGTAGCGAATACCTTACAGACAATCAATATGGCTTTAATTCATCGCTCAGAGATAATTTCATGCTCTCAAAAGCCCATTGGTTATATTAATACATCTATTAAGGCACTGGGCTATGAACTCGGTATTACTCAGCCTCAGAGGGAGTGGAAGTGTGCCATGACCAGGGCTATATCGGCCCGTTAAATGAGACTTTAAACTGTTAATCATCTTGGTTAGCTTCCCTCGAAGATGAGGTCCAGCACTCTAATGGCTAATAAGACTCTAAAATACTCTCCGCAGTGCCAGAGGAAACGGGCAGTTCGACTGCAGACCTGAGTGCAGACAACTCTTCCTGTTGAACTTTTGCTGCACCGAAATGACGGCAATAACCTTGTTCACCTTCCACTGTGATTTGTGACTCAATGCTGAACATTTTCTAGTTACGACCTGCCTTTTCAACTGTGTGGAGCAAATTATAATAGCACAAATAAAACAATAAAATAAAATAAAAGCCGCTTAATTTAACATCTGGAAATCCACTTACAATGTTGCTTGGAATTGACTGTTATGCCTCTTTTCCTCTTTAATATCGCCACGTCTTCCATGTTCCGTGCTATCCTCACATGGAACAGATGAAAGTGGTGATGTAGAGGCAAAATAATTAGAGGATGAAAAGGAACAAAAAAAAAAAAGAATAAATGACACACAAAAGGAAGAAGCGTGACGCGTTATCAGAGAGACAGAAAGAAGCCGATGAAAAGAGTTGTGGGAGGAACAGACGCGAACAATGATGAGTGATGAAAGTCCCGAATGATTGATGAGTCCTCTTCCACAGCAGATAATGGCAGCTATCACTTTTTAGACTTGATGGCTTCAGGCCCTCTTTAGCACACACACACACACACACACACACACACAGTCTCTGGTATTTAAATGCAGTCAGTGCAAAAATGTGCTGGCAGACAGCTGTTTTGGGAATAGCTTGTATGAGTGAATGATTGATGAGTGATCTGTGCGCTCTTAATGGCGCCTCTTACTGTCACCAATCACAGTCACTTTTTCTATAGTGGGTTATGGCTTCAATGTACATTTCTGGTCATGATTAAAGGCAGAAAATGTGCTTTATTGTACTGTGTCTAAGAGGCCAGACAGGGGGGCGTTGTTTGAAAATGAAACCAGGGATTTATCTTGGTGGTGAAAGGTAGGCTGGGCCTCGCAGTACTATGCAATGTGTGTGTGTGTGCGTGTGAGACTCTGTTTTGACATATGTACTGTACGTGTGTGATGTAAAGGCTTTCTGCACGTCATAATTTACTCTTATGTTGTTGAAGTGTGTGTGTGTGTGTGTGTGTGTGGTGAAAGGTTGTGTGGTCTCTTGTCAAAGGTCTTTGACTGATGTAGTGTGAGGGTCAGCCGAGTAACAGTGAAAATGAAAGAAACAGGCCGCTGTGTGTGTGTGTGTGAGTCCTGACCTGTGGGAGACAGGACAGAGTTACGGCAGCAGGGGGTCTTCCTCACTATTACAAAGCCACACACCTGGCTTCCATTACACACTAGTTTGCACGCAATCACACACGTCTTTCCCTCCCTCGCTCTCTCCCCCTCCCTCTCTCTCTCAGCCCATCATGATGTGTATGGTGCAGTTGGAGCCATAATGGAAGCACTTTCCCATCCGCTTCAAGGCATTGTTGACCACTTACAAATGCACACACACACATGGACGAATACTCTCGCAGCGGCAGACACACAAACAGCATACGCACACTGCCAGAGCCTTAAGTCCAGGCCTTTACAAAATTACAGGCCATTTCAACCTTTTATTGAGTGACAGTGGGCAATTTAGCTTTTCTAATGTCACTAAAGCACAACACACGCACACACACACACACACACACACTACAGGAAGTGCCTTTCAATAACCCAGGAAGCAAGCTGCTGAGATCATCGTTTTCTTCTGAGATTTTTAGTTCGGGTTCAGAAGAAAGCTTCCAGTAGGGTTTGTACAACATCGCTGCATTCAGTCACAACTTGGGGACAAACGCATGCAGAGTGAAGTATTTATCAGCCAGCTGACACTCAGCCTGTGAATGTCCTCTGGAGAAGATTGGTCAAGGATCATGTCATCGGGGTTATCTCAGCTTGAGCCTTTGAATACAGATAATGGCATTCAACAGGCTGGATCTAAAGAAAGACTTGCATTATGGGAAGTGTAGGATAAAGTCAGGATGTCTCAGCCTCTTGTGCTTCAATTTAGACCATTCTTTAACCCCCGACCAACCCTTCAACTTTATCGAAGTAAGTATCCTCATGAACTTTTCTAAATATCTTCATGAAAAGATATTTCAACTAAGGGTTTAAAATATATGAGTAATTCTTAGTTAGCCTCATGATGAGCAGGCGTCCTGAGGGAGCGAGAGACTGATGAAAGATTCATTGCGTACAAGAGAGACAGACAAACCTAAACACAGAGTAAAGAGAGAGACACATTGGACACATGTACTTCCATAGGTATACATTAGCCAACTGTTACCAACAGCAGATGTTGACACAGGCCCCTGACCCACTCCCTGCTGCACATAGAAACACATGCTTTCACACAGTGGCAGCAACACCCGAGATTCCTCACAGATGAATTACCTATGCATGTATCTATGTCTACAGTGTGTGTGTGTGTGTGTTATGTGGAAAAGAGAGGAAAGTGTGTGCCTGTGTGTCTCTGTGTAAAAGGAATGTATTCATTTTGATTAGAATCTGCAGGTTCCTCTCAAAGAATATATAACACTCTCTGTCTCTGTGTATCTCTCTCGTTCATTTTACACACACACACACACACACACACACACACACACACACACACACACACACACACACACGCACACACATACACTCACAATACCTGTGACACACATGGGGCGTACCAGAGGACTTTGTGATTGGGCTTAATGACCTACGGAACAACAGAAAGCCTTTCAGCTTTCTTGTTTAGCTGTCGTTTGCTGCATCGCTCATTAACTCCCACAGGAAGTCGTTAAAGCCAAAAATCTACCCTGATAGGTCAACAGCAGCTGAAAAGGTTCCCAAAACCAGGAAGTAATCAGGTGCTGATTATCAGCATGATGCCAAGTGTGATTAGGCTTTTTCTCTGCGTTTGTTTGTGATTTGACCTTACGTTTTTGCAGCTGTACCAACAACAAGAACGCTGCACACGATAAAGATTCATTGGTGTTGCTGATGTGAAGCCTTTCATGTTTGGCATTTGTAATCGGAGCTTTTGCACTGAAGAGTGAGCTGCTTGCTATGAGTTCGTTTCAACTCTTTCCATCACAGTTGAAAAGAACTCTGTTGGAAGTTAGAAACTGCTCTGGATTACACATTTAACGCAGAAGTGCCAAAAGCTGCAGTTCCTCAAATGGCCCCTTGAGGCTGGCTTCAATCCCCAAAGACCCCCATGTTAAAATGCCCACCTTTACAGCAGGGATACACATGTTAACAGCCTGGTACAAAACACTGTTTGCTCTCTATAGTTCATTTCCAGAAACCTATGTGGGGGAGCGTCCATTTTCTACAGTCCATGACAGACACACACTATCCTCCATCACCTGCTCGAGTGAGTTACAGCCTCTGACTGAACGGACTAAAACAGTTGTTGGAGTCATTTTGAGAAGCTGATCTTTTTGGGATCTTCTTTTCTAACCCACTTATTTTTTTTCTGGCAAAGAAAGGAGAGCTTTTAAAAAAAAAAACACTTTTTCCTAATGGCTTAATGTCTTCCGCACAGATCGTATACTTTTTAAACTTGAAATGTTTTCAACTGTTTTACACAGCAAAAAAGAAACCAGTTGTATTCACATGTACTTTGGAGAGTTGCTCTCTCCTCTCTCGTCTCACTTATTGCGTTCCATAACTGACGCCGAAGAAGAAAAGGAGAGGTCTGAATCTGAGATGTGTTCAGACAGACTTACGACAATTGTTCTTGTTGTTGTCTTGATATGTTCGTGACTGCCGGTGAATGCAGCGAAATCAAGTTGTGATCAGTTCCTCCGCTCTGAGGCTATAGTGTTGATAAAGCGTTTCTGGTAGTGTGTCACATGTACATGTAAACATGGACATCAATACACACACACACACACACACACACACACACACACACACACACACACACACACACACACACATAAAAGTGCAAACTCAGCGGCACATAAAAGCACAGTTTCTGTTTTGGATACAAGCAAAGGTGTGTGTTTAAACTGCAGTTCTGTAGACACACACGCACACACACACTTGTACAGTTCTCTACATCGTAAATGCTCATACAGTTCTCAGAGTTCATCACACACGTTGATCAGCTCAAACAAGCACAGGGTTGTTAAAATTGCTGAACGACAGAGGCTCTTGAGAGATGGAAGTGAATGGTAATGATAAGACATCCACACACACACACACACACACACACACACACACACACACACACACACACACACACACACACACACACACACACACACACACAGGGTAATGATAAGGCATCAAGACTTTCAGAACAGATGCGAGCAGGGCCAGAATTGATAAGCATTGGTATCCTGCGGGAAATGTAAATATCGCTACGCTACACACAGAGCGACGTGGGTTTTTGAAGTGTAGATTACGATTTGAATGAGAATCAGAGAGATACAGAGAGCGACACACGGTGAGAGAGAGAGAGAGAGCAGCAGAGTGAAAGCAGGAGAATAAGCTGAAGCAAAAGAGGGACTGGAGGAAAACGCCCAGGGAGGCATGAGTGAGGGCGCAATGACATTAAGTGTGAAATATTTTGAGGAGATGAAAAAGCAAGTAAATATTCTGGAGAGGGACGAGAAGAAGCGAGTGAATTTCTCAGTCCACTGTGAGTGTCTGGTTTGAATATATGGCCCATTTGTCTCACTTCAGACACTGAAGAATCTCTGTGCGTCTCTCTCTCTCTCTCTCTCTCTCTCTCTCTCTCCCTCCCTCTCCACTTTCCCCTCTCTGTCGCTCTGTATTCTAACCCTGAAAATAATTTCTCTGTATCCAGTCGTATTCTGCCCTTCACAACAGTCTGCGCTCTTGTCTCGCATGCAGACAAGCAGAAACAAACTTACACGCAAATGCGCCCACACGTCTCAAGTTTGACACAAGGCAGACAGAGCAATTATGCGAGTGCCCCTGTGTCTCATCACCTCTGATTGGTTCAAACAAGACATTGCCTCATTGGGTCTGTCCCCATCACAGTGAACATAAAACAGTGAGTGCATTTAGGCCCTCTCGCTCCCAGCTGATGGCAATAAATGTAGCCATCATAGATTTACATTTTTTACCCATTTATCGCCCGGCTGCATACTGCAGTGTTTGGAATATCCTGCCATGGTATGAATGTCCGCAGAGATATTGTGGTGTATAACATATGCCTGCATTGAATTAACATGTCACAGTCAAATCTTGGTTTCACGTTGAACTCTTTAACTCAGATGGTGATGGGCAAATGTCCTGGAAATAGATGTAGAGTCTGGTCTAACAACTGTAATTCAGAGAGCTAGTGCAGTTCTGAATAATCTAACAAAATGCTGTCTTGTCTCTCTCTCTGTCGTTTTTCCTCTCACCGGCTGCTGTTTTCCTCTGTGTCTGCCCCTCTCCTGCTGAAACCATCCTCAGGTAAGAACATTTCCTTTAATAAAAGCTGATGCGTCAGGTCTGATATAGAAATCTCCCTTTGCACTGTCCCACTTTGAACCTCATGCTGCAGCTTTGGAAATCCACAAATCAGATGAATTATATTTTGAAATCTGCTGTTGCAGCGTGTACCCAGGCTGAGAGACCTCTCCAGAAGCCCCATTTAAACAGTACAGCTGCTAGAAAGAGGCAGTGTTGCCTGTGTACTTCATGCGTGGCCCAACAATGTGTTTGAATCAACTAATTTGCTTTGCCAAAAACATTTAGAAAACAAAACGTAGTGGCACCATTTTTCAAAGTCCAGGACGCCTTTAGAAGTCATGGGGGGGGGGGGGGGGGGGGGGGGGGGTCATACAGCACATGACTGTAACACCGGAGAATGGGGTCTGGTTCTTACTTTTGGTTGAAGCTAACTTGAGTTGCCTAACCATAAACACAAAAGCGTCACATACCATAAGTGAATATTGTCGGAAAAACAACTGAAATATGTTGACAGTGAACGTTGTGCACCGTCCTTATTAACATTTTGCATTTACAGTGAATAATTAGCAGTTACGTTTTCTCCAAAACCTCTCTGGTGTGCTTCAAAACAAATTTAGGAGACGAAGTTCGCGGCTGTGACTTCTTATTGTTTTACCGGTAGGATGTTACATTCATACATATTAGGGGTGTAACGATATGCGTACTCGTATTGAACCGTTCGGTACGAGGCTCACGGTTCGGTACGCATGACGAACCGAATACGTTTGAATAAAAAAAAATAAGAAAAAAAGAAATTTTATTAATTTTTTTTAAAACCTTTATTTAACCAGGTAGTCCCATTGAGATTAAAAATCTCTTTTGCAAGATGTAAGTAACAATACTACATAACATTAAGGAGCAGTTCTTGTTTTTTATGCTTATGTGTTGCTAAGAAGACACCCCAGAAGATGGGTCACTCAGGTATAGTTCCATCATTGTTCAAAGTCAAAGAATAACTTTATGATGTTAGTTGTAATGAATAAATATATTTTAAAATCAAGTACATTTCTCTGGCATTTATGTTTTTCTACTGAACCGAAACGTACCGAACCGTGGCTCCACTGTATCGTACTGAACCCAACCGTGAATTTTGTGAACCGTTACACCCCTAACACAAGAAAAAATGTCTACACAGATGTTTGCAGTAGAGTTTCTCCATCTTTATATTGTTACCGCATAGTATTCCTGCTGAAGCAGAACATATAGTATGCCATGTATCCCACTGTGTGATATAACCAGACTCTATGTTCCTCAAATCTTGAGCATTGGAAAAAGGCCAATTCCTATTAACTTTGAGCTTTATGGTCGTACGGTGTTGGATCTTGTTAGACGACAGCGACAGACAGATACAGTTTTCTGATTCTCAGAGAAATGGCTTCGGACAGGAACAGTGGTTCTAGATCTCCAATTCCCCTCGGGGTGCGCTAAGTTTTTGTTCCAGCTTATCCCTCCATCTAGTCGACTCAATTGTGCTGTTCAGTGAACAGTGAAATGGACTTAGCAGCTCCTCAGTACTGTCAGGTGTGTTTGTTCTCTGAAATAAATGAACAGATGGCTCACAAACCAGCAACGGGTCGTGGAGGCTAGAGGTGTGTGGGTGTGGGTTTGCTCTGTGATTCTGCATGTGCTTGCACACATCTTGAGTGCGTGCACGTGCATGTTGTGAGCGTGTACATTGGTGTGCATATAGCTGTGTGTCTGTGTTTGCATTTAGGCCAGTGCAAGTCCGTATTTTGGCATTTCTAGTACTTGGCAAAGCTTCGATTTTTGGACTGTGAGGTCTGGCAGAGAAGATGAGGATGAAAAAGGGGATCAAGAAAATAAAATGGGAAAAAAAAAGAATCTCTGGGAACGTAGTTTTAGCTGAAAATGAGGGCACATTAGGGGGTTATTGAGAGAGAAAAGCATCGGGGAGAAATTAGATGAGAAGTTTCCGAGTATGGAGACGAGATGGGACATATAAAGGCAGAGAAATAAGAAGAAAATAGGTGTAATCTAAAGACCTGATGAGAAAAAAAAGAAAGGAGATAAGGACAAGAAAAATAGAAGGTGCTGAGTTTTTTGAAACTAGAAGAAATAGGTCAATGGATCCATAATTTGGGGATATAGCGGGATATAGGGATCACAAGGGCGACTGTGGCTAAGTGGAGGGCAGGGCCGTCCTTCAGTCAGAGGATTGGCGGTTCGATCCCTGGCTCCGTATGTCAATGTGCCCTTGAGCAAGACAATTAACCCCAAAATTGCTCCCGAAGCTGTGCCTATAGATAGAATCTGAATTGTAAGTCGCTTTGGATAAAAGCTAAATGACTGTAATGTAAAGGATAAAGGAAAACAGGGCATAGATTTGAAGCAAGGATTATTGTTATGACGACGATGATGATGATGTACATTCTTTACAGAGGAAAAACGTAGGTGGTTGCAAGGATGAGGTGAAACTTGGTAGAGCAGATTCGACATCATTAAAGAGATATAGAACTATGAGGATACGAGACAGAAGAGGAGGGAAGGAAATGAAAGGTACAAAAGGGCAACTGGGGATAAAACAGAAAATTGATGGGGAAGATGAGGAAGTTCAGACGGATCACAAGGAGGGGCAGCAGATGAGGTGCACAGTGGGGGAGATGTATGATTATAGGAAAACAGAGGGAGGGGTTTTTCATACAAAAAAAGCATCAGAGACAAATTCCTACTCTAAAACTAATATGTGGAAAAAAAGGAGGGAGGTTGGACCGTAGAGAGGCAGACGGACAAAGAAAGTGTCGGCGAGGACAGACGGAAGTATTGAAGGGAGCCCTGACATGAAGAGCAAGTGACCCAAACAGAAGTTTAATTAGCATATGTAAATTACATCTGCCTCCCCTGAGCCGGCTTTCTCGCCTCTCCATCCTCCTTTCCTCTTCTCTGTCTCTCACCTTTTTTCTGTCATTACTCGAACCCATCACCTACCCATCCTCTTTTTCCTGGCCTCCTAATCTCTTCTTGTCTCCTCTCCATCCTATTCGCTCTGTCACCTTTCTTCTCCCACAGTCCCTTGTATTTACTCTCTCTCTCTGTTCTGGCTGTCACCTTTTGGTTTAAACCAAACCTCCTTTTTCCCACCTCACCTCACCTCACCTCCCCTCCCTACGTGCCTCCTCTCCCTCTCCGCCTCGTCTCTCTGGTTGCCCGGCAGATAATGTCGGCAGTTTGCGAAGCAATTGTTGACTGTGTTATGGCACACTTCACTGGGGTATTCATGTGCTCTGTTATCTAAGCCCTGTGAATAAAGCAGCCAAACTGAACAGCGAGGTAGCCGGCCAAACAGGGCAGTCGGCTTTGCAGCTTTTCTACTGAACTGTAAGAGAAGCCTGGTAGCCTTGAGGTTATCGGATGCAACGCACATACACACATCTGACCCTGTTCTGATGCCACGACCCCTCCAATAATGCTGAACCATCTCTCTCTTTTTTCTCTCCTCTCTCTCCAACATTGACACCTCTCATGCTACACACACACACACACATACACACCAACACCCACATATGCAGTTCTCACATCCTGTTTCCTTCCTTCTTAACTATTTGGCTCACGGCCTAAACACACCTCTCATCTCCAATTTGAATTGTTTTTGTAACTCTGTCTGAATCAGAGCAACATTCAAGGTAAAGCCGGCCGTTGCGTACATTAGCTTTGTGTACTACTACTGTTACTACTACTACTGTGTTTTTAACACTGTCGGGCAAATTCGCGAAGAATGAATTGCACATCACTTGTATGCTTCATCTGCCTCGTCTCAAGCTGCAATTCACAAAAAGGTATTGCGCTCATATTATTACAGCACAAACACGGCGAGGAAGTTTTGCAGCTGATTGTAATTTGCCCTTCTTTTGTGCATCTGATAGCAATTAAATATATGACAAAGTAGGCAGAACAATGGCGGAGAGAAAAAGAAAAGGAAATCTTCAGATGGCAAGCTCCAGGTCGTGACCGACAAAGTGCAGACGCATTCCTCCGAATGTATTTAGAAGAGTTTAAAGTGCGACAGAGAGAGACTGTATTTGGGTCTGTCAGTATGAATGTGCACTAATTACCACCGACTCTCTGAAGACGCTAATCATTTCACTGTATCTGCTTTCAGCGCTGAACTTGGTGAGTTGGACTGTTTTTGCTGTTACGCAGCTTTCTTCTAGTCTGTGAGCAATAACCAAGTCACCATTATTATATATATGGCATCATAATAGTTTCTTAAAGATGGACAGTTTTAATATTGCTTTTTTATTTGGGAAACCATACACAGCTACTATTGAAGAGCAATGGTTTGTTTTGTGCACCGCTATAATGGCCTTGAAAGTATACAGTGTATGTTCCTTTGCATTGTCATTACATTAAACTGCAGAAAGGCCAAGAGTTACAGCAGAAACGTGTGCATATACGCTGCAGATATAGTTAAGCTTAAATGAAAACAAAATCTGTTTATCTTTCCAAGGATACTAAATTCATGCACAGTAGATATATTCGCATTGGGCCTGTATTCATGTACTGTCTGCGTATTGCTTAATGTTTGTCCCTTTTTTGTTCAGTAAACACTTGCTCATTGCAGGCTGTTTGTTAAACAGCATCTCATTTTCCATCTCAACGCAGACATCAAAGGTCTGTGGAAACCCTCGGGGTCTTTAACTAAAAAACCTTAACAAGGTGTACAGGCAGGGGAGGGGTCTCGGTAAACACTCCCTTTGATGTCTGTGTGCTTAAGTTCACGAAGGCAACATCACAACAGCCGATATATCTACACGGTTTGTTGTGTTAAAATGATTACAGATCACTATTTTAACGGAACTCGTAGATGTGTGCGGCCTCATGCCAGAGCTTTGATTCTCCGTTCTGCTTTGTTCTCTTAACTTGTCATTACTGTCTACGCTCAAAGACCAACGGCGGATATGAGAGCTCTTTGAATTACAGCAAACAGTATGTTTCATTACCGAACTGAGCATCTGTGACCTTTGCTTTCAAATTACCATGTGGGCTTCACTGCTGTCGACTATCGGCACATTGTGTGTGCTACAAAGTCGCTTTGATAAGTATTGTCGGGTGTGCATGCAAGATCCAAGGAAACGATCAGGCTTTTTTATTACATTTTGATCAATTATTTTTGTAAGAATGAAATCAAATGAAACAGATATAAAGCCACAACAGAATTGTATCAACTAAAGAATGAGCAGAGTCCCTGCTCGTGCTCACTCAAACATAGGTCATGTCAATTTCCCTCCTTGTATCTTTGGCAGTATTTTTTGAAATCGTCTCTCTGCAGGAATTGTTCCTCTTATTTTTCACTTATTTATATTCAACTCCTCTGCTTCATCAGCTCAATAGACTTCGGCTCAAATTGATGGCTGCTTTATTGGCACGGCACAAGGAGAGCATCCTTTGCCAAGGTAGAAGCTGACAACTGAGTTGCTTTCAATGTAGAACAATAATAATTCAAACGGAACCAATCCGGTTGTTAATGTTGTTCTTCTTCGTTAGCGTGTCAACAATTTTGCAGAAAGAAATGACATTCTAATTATCCACTTGACATGAATAGACTTTTCTTTTGTAGTAGGACTGAGCCGACTCTTCAACTCTGGGAATGTTGTGAAGTCAACTTGTTGAGTCAAAGTCAATCACTTGTTTTTTTCTCAGTGGTAACCTCTGGTGCTGAGAAGTGAGGCATCGCAGAGGTTACATGCATATTTTATATATACTACAGTTTTTCTGTGTCTTTTTATGCTGAGTACCTCAGTGCTGCGTTGAAACATCTGGGCTGATGCAGTGACTTTGTCACAACTGATATCTATTTGGAACAGTAGATGCTAGAATGTGTCCTGGTTGATGCGTCACACTTTCCAAATACAGCCTCTTATGTGTCTTCTGTACGTCATTTAATTTGTGTTTGCACCCGTGTATGACACGTCCACAGTAAAACTATACATCCGAAGGCAAAGCTTGTCCTCAACATTGCTGATACAAAATTATAAGTGACTTTTTTTTAAAGTTCTGTTTTTCCTCATTCGATTCCCCTTTTTTTCTCTTTAGAAGCAGAACAACTTTGACAGATTAGTGTTCGGAATTTACTTTAGAATAAACTAATGTTTTCAAAGTGGTGTTTTCCTAAATGCATTTTGTCTCATCTCTTTCCTTTAACTTATGTTGTCCGTTGCTCTCCAATATTCCCAAATTCTCAATCTCTGTATATGCCCCTCTTCCTCTTTCTTGCTCTGTGATCGGCCTCACTGTCTATTCCTCTCTCATCAATGCCTCCCTTTCTCCTCCCCTCTGTTCTGCTCTGGTGTCCAGGGGCCCGAGGGCGGATTTAGTTAGAGAAATGGTGTGAGAATGACAGTGAGCACAAAAAGGGAGGAAGGCAAGAGCAGGAGGGGAACAGACAGCCATAACCTAGTGTCCTGCGAAGCTCTTGACACTGATCCAGTACAGTATCTGATCCAGTGTCATCCATTACCTTGCACCATGAGAGACCAGAGGAAAAAGCTTGCTTGAAATCGGTCCCAAATTGAAAATGCCCTCTGCTGCCCACCGGGTCCCGGCTCCGGGACTCCCCGTGTCATTATTCAGGATTCTACAATATGTCAGGAGCCAAACAGCCTGAATATCAAAATATCTGGTGTCATCTTTTTTTTCAAAGATAATCATTTTTCAGATTCCAGCAAATGCACACAACACGAACAGAGCATCCACAGACCGAACAGTTTTCTACCTTTGCCAGAAAATTGTTCCCAATGAATATAAATGTTGCTGGTCTGGGTACCACAGAGGAAATGTCTCTTCCACTTTCACTGTGTTGGTGTGGTCTTATGGGGGCACTTCTCAAACCCTTTGCGAATAAAGCAGAACGATCTAAATTAGAGGCCGACCAATGTAGGATTTTTGAGACAAAACTGATATATGAACAAAAATGTGTCGCGTGACTATCGGTGCAGATGATTTATTGGTCGAGCTCTAATCTGCATGGCAAGAACCCACTCGGGGGGGGGGGGGGGGGGGGGGTTTCTTTAGGATGTGATTTGGGTGAGCAGATATTCAGGTGAGTTTCATAGGATCTCCTAGATAGATAGATGCAGTCAAAAGTTTGACGCATACTTAATGTGTCTGCTGTATACCAACTGAAGACTATGACCACTTATGATGTGCTTTATTAGGTCTCTGGGACGCCTCCCGGATGAAAGGGATTGTTGTACGCAAGCTTAGCAATTGACAAACTGAACCAATGTTCACGTGTTAAAATCTGAAAGGACGCAGAAAACTCGCTATCGACACGTCCAGGAGACTCCCCCTGTTTTTCCCCTGATAATGCTACATCGTGGACAACGAATGTTGAAATCATCAGGCTAGTTAACGATAGCTATTAGCAGCAGGCGGGCACCACAGTCCTGCTTGGCTAAATAACAGAGCTCACAACTAACATACAGAGGTTGCATTGAGTTACGTCTTGATTATGATGTGTTCAAGCTCTATTCAGTAAAGATGATCGCTAATGTAAATTATAGTCATCATGATGTGTTCAAATACAAATGTAGTTTTTGGTGAGGAACTTAAATGAATACAGTTGTTTGAAGTTGATGTTTTCACAGCAATATAAGAGATTACGACCTGTTTAACGTCCTAACACGAGCTCTAAGCAGCTTATAACACAACATTTAAACTACTTCTGAATTTACTTTTGAACCAAAGCGAATATTTTAATAAAGTCCCACCAATAAAAATGTATTCTCAAAAACGAGCGGATGGTGCCATCAAACTCTTCGGATAAAAGGATAAAACACTTCCAACTTAGCACCGTAAAGACACACATCCAGATTTATTCAAAGAATTCAGAGTTCATTTCATGCTACTGTTACATTGCTGTTCCATCTCTTGCAGCTGATCACCTTTGAACCACATGCTCGCCAGTGAAGAGGATACTGGACCTTTTTCTGTTTTAGCATTTTGCTGTTTTCACTTTTGTTTGCGGAGTGTGGTGTGTGTGGTTTTGCCTGCACACATTACCATACAGGAGGTTGCTGTTGTTGTCCTCATGCTCAGAACCGTGTTTTGAAAGAACTCCTTCTTTAGCTGGGCATTATCATATTCCTAATTTGCACCTGAATGGTGAAAGACACAAAAGGGATGAAGGTGACAACGCACAACATGCCATAGCAGGGTCATAAATCTTGTATCCTCACTGCCCCCCCCCCTCTTTCTCACACACACACACACACACACACACACACACACACGCACGCCTGTCAGATGTGCGCTGCAGTAATTAGGTCTTTCAGGTTATGATAATGTTTGTGCTGTTTTCTGGTTCATCTGCTCACTGGTGCACAGAATGCCATTAATCACACCAGTCCACAGCACATGCTGACTCCACCACAGTCTCTCGGTGTGTGTGTGTGTGTGCGTGTCAGTTTGTGTGTGTGTGTACACCTCATTTGATGGTGTATGTTGTTGGCTTTGTACTGGCAGAGGTGAGAGAGAATGAGGGGAAATGAGAGGCCAAAAACCACATGGGGTTGTGAAAAAGAGAGAAGCAATGAAGGTGTTTTGCCTAATAATGTACAGTGGGCAGAGCTTAGCCTGTGTCTGTGTATCATCCTCTTAGTTTCTTCTTCTTCTCAGCTCAAAACCTTATTGTTCTCGTCATTTCACTCTTCACAACTTCCTCATTCCAATCTTTTCTGCTGCTCCTGCTGGCCAACGAAGCACCAGAACTCGGGCTGCTGGAGATGGAGCTCATGTGATGTCTCAGTGTTTACATAAGAACGACTTTCCCGAAGAAACTGTTCGAGAGAATTTTAACGAAGACATATTTGTTTCAACAACGTTCGTCCCAAAAGCTTTGCTGCTAAAACCACAGAAGTGTTGAGCTAGCAGGGTGGCATATAGGCTTCTGCTAAACTCAAGGACAACCTGACACGCCCCATGTATCATCCCTGTTGTCTTTGAGCAAGACACTAAATCCCTCCCCAGGAGTGCTGCTGTGTAGCTCATCTTGTGTTCTGACCTCCCCAGTCAGAGGCAGGTGAAGGGAGAATTCTATTACAAGCATCAGAGTAAAATATATCATTATATTTGCCCCCATTTTGCCCACCCATACTACACATGCCGTCTCTGGCTAATCCCCTTTCACACGAGAACACAAGGTTGCACAGGTTCTAGTTGACCAACTCCACTTAACCACAAACCCAAAGATTCAGGCTGATGAAATTGTTGAAATTTGAATATCATGTCATCTCACTGCTTTCTCGCAACCATGATGTAAACGTTGGTGCAGGATGAAGCGCATTAATAAAGCATTATTCATAATATACACACAAAATAACGTCTCCTCTATTGTTCCTGCAGCAGAATTCTCTTTGTGATGTAGCTTACCAGCTTTTTTGGAAGTTTTCAACTGTAGTCCTTTACGTGGACGGGGATTTGCTTTTGTAAAACTACTGTATTAATGTGAAGAATGAACTCTGGGTTAATGTTACATTATGAGGATTTTCATAATGTATGAAGGAATATCTTCATACAGACACATTCACACCGTGTCACTTATCCATCTGATATCATTTTTCACCCTTAATCATCTTCCGTCATCTCCCTCTCCAGGAGGCATTTATATCTCTTACACAGATTCTCTGGATAATTAAAGCCTGTTTTTCGTGGAAAGGCTCTCCTTTGGTAACGCTCTGTATCACTTGTCCTCTGGTGCCTCCAGCGTTAAAGACGGCACTCAAATGTCATTCAGCTCATTTTTCTCTTAATTTGTATGCTAACTTGATTTTGAGTAGATTTATCGTGCCAACATTTTCCTCGGATTGAAACGCGTTGTGTTTTCCAGCCTATGAGGCAGGTTGCCAATAGTCGAGGAGACGGTTTGATAATAAAGCCAATATCATGGCATTGCTCTCTTAGGTTTTAGCCTCTATTCTTCAGTGTTGTCATTTGTTTGGAGTGCAGAGAGTGGAAAGTGGTTGCACAGCATACCTGAGCACGGAGATCTATGGCCATGGGCAAAAAAGGGACAGAGAAAAAACGTGTAAAGAGCATCTCCAAGGACTCAAGATCACATACAGTTTTTCACTTTTTTATTTTCCTGAGCTACATGTTGTTTTGTTCTCTTTCATCGTATATCTCTGCCACCATTCCTTCCTCTTTCTTTCCTCTTCCTACTCTTTCTTCTATACTCGCTCTGCCAACACAAGGCACGACACTCGCTCTGTGACTGTATAATAGAGAAGGATAACATGTGAGCATGATGTTGCCTGTGAGATTTTGCTTGGTGTATCAGAATATTCCTGTATCCATGTCTGTGTGTGTGTGTGTGTGTGTGTGTGTGTGTGTGTGTGTGTGTGTGTGTGTGTGTGTGTGTGTGTGTGTGTGTGTGTGAGTGAGAGAGAGAGAGAGAGAGAGAGAGAGAGAGAGAGAGAGAGAGAGGATAAAACAGAGAGAGAGAGAGAGGATAAAACAGAGAGAGCGAGAGAGAGAGAGAGAGAGAGGATAAAACAGAGAGAGAGAGAGGATAAAACAGAGAGAGAGAGAGAGGATAAAACAGAGAGAGAGAGAGAGAGAGAGAGAGAGAGAGAGAGAGAGAGAGAGAGAGAGAGAGAGAGAGAGAGAGAGAGAGAGAGGATAAAACAGAGAGAGAGAGAGAGAGAGAGAGAGAGAGAGAGAGAGGATAAAACAGAGAGAGAGAGAGAGAGAGAGAGGATAAAACAGAGAGAGAGAGAGAGAGAGAGAGAGAGAGAGAGAGGATAAAACAGAGAGAGAGAGAGAGAGAGAGAGACAGAGACATAGGCGAGTCAGGGAAGGACGGTTAAAATATCTTCTTGTTAAAATGACCCCAGACTGTGGCTAAGGAAATATGTCATTACATTACCGCACTCTGACAAGCACACCGTGGCCTTGTGAGACACCTGATATAACAAGAACGAGTCTTTGTTCTCTCGCTTGAGAAAAGTAATCGCACTCCAATAACAGCGTTGATGCAAATCAGTTTGCATAATCCCTCGGAGTGGATCTATTTTACTTCGTGTTTTCATGACACAAAATGTGGTTCTGTATACACAATATATCATAACTAATCCACTTCAATTCCATTAACTTTAACCCCTTAATGTGGAACTCTGTTACAATGAGAGCTATGTGATCAGTTCATGATAAAGCTGCAGTTTATAGATGTGACAGTACATGATGGGAAAGTGCCATCGTGTAACATGACAGCAGTGCCATATGGTGCTTATACATCCAGCTGTTGTATGTACATGCTTAATTTGTGCATAAAAAGAGCTGTATATGGAAATGCTAAAAATTAAAAAGAAATCTAAATATTGCAAAAAAAATGATTGATTAAAGCATGATTGTGTTTCCAGATTGTTTTCCACCAACTTCGTTTCCTTGTATGATATGCACAGAGTGGTCGATGGAAACTTGCATTCGTTTGCATTTTCTTTTGCAGATTTTCTGCAAAATAAGTTGAAATTAATTTGTACTACATGTGGATAGAAACCAGGCTATATACATCGAGCACTTACGTCTCTCCATGCCTTCTCCCTGCATCAGGTTTTGTCCCTAGCATGTGGAATATTCCATTCCTTCATTACATATCCGCCACATATCTGTTGTGAAGTGTACTAAAAAATACTGCTTGTGTTCTGTATAGTCGATACAAAAGCACACACTTTCAACAGAAAATGATGACTTGCCCTTTCCAACTGTGTTGCGAGTGCCTGTAACATTAAAACATGAAATATACAAACCTGCAATTAACCTGTAACTGTTTAAAACGGTTGAGTGAATCTATTATTTGACTGCATAACAGAAGTTCATAACATTTCAACACATAGGACGTTTGATGGATTCATTAATATTGGTCAGAACGTATACAAGCATATCATTTCCACATGCCAGCACTCTGAAGACAACAGTATTGGTTCACTCAGCTGTAGTCCATTACCTCTGAGCTTACAAGCCTGCATCACTTAAAACCCATTCATCAGCTCTGTGACAGGGCAACCTACTGCAAGCACATTCAGTCATGCAGTGAATCTTCTCTGGTAGCCCCCCCCTCCCCCCCCCCAAACATTTCAACTTGTGACCTCAGCGTCCACCTGCACACAGGCTCTTTCATCATACAGCTCATTTTCTTTATGGCTCACTCACTCACACACACACACACACACACATACATGCGCACACAGAGCATACACTTGCAGACTTAACATAGCTCACCGACACACACACACACACTTAAACGCCTCATCACCTTTGACCTTGTGACCCCAGTTAACTAACTAACCTGTTATGTGGGGCCTCACTGAAAAGATCCAGTCATGCAGCACTGGTAGCCCCGAGGCGGCTTCAGCTTGCAGCCTATCAACATATCCATACATTCAAAACTGAGAGTGACTCAGTCACTCGTCCCCTTGAGGATTTGAACTTCTAACCTTTTGGCTTGCTCAGCCGTGTGGCCATTTCCTGGCATGTCTTTACTCGGTGAGGGCCTCCTGCAGTATATGTATGCTCTTAATGTTAATGTGAAGGCCAGCAGAATGCACTGGTGCAACAAGCAGTGCACTGAGCAATTCTATATTTGAACTTAAGCTTGTTGTCTTCATGTGATTGTGTAAGGTATGAGAGCAGAATACTCAGAAGCTTATACAATAAACTCAACTTATATTTACTCCTTTTCCAGAATAGAATAGAGCCAGAGGACGTGTTTAAGAAATGAAATCCACTTCACTGTTTCCACATTTGAACCCTGAAGCTTCTTGTTTATGACCATGTGTTGCTAATGCAGAGCGTCCCTCAGCACGATGACCGGGCTGTGAAGAATCTGGTCCCCAATCTAGTCAAGTAAAAGTTAATGATGCATACAGTTAACTCCTTTCCATATGAACTCAATCTGAACTTCCTAGTTGGATGCGATCAATTTTCTGACCAGCTAATATGAGATTTGTAAATACATAATTAACCGCAGAGTGACTGTGTTAAATATAATTACACTGCGTTTCAGAATAGCCTAAATGGAAATGAATCATGGAAATGAATCCTTAAAATTGAATCAGCTAAGATTGAACTCACAACCTCGAGCCATGTTTCCACCACAGTAGTTAACTTAATGTTAAGTGATGTAACAACCCTGCACATTAGCCTTTTCACTACCTGAAGTCATGGCCTTTTGATTGAGCTGTGATGACGCTGTCTCGTATGGTAAAACCTGGAAGTAATCTTTTGTTTTGTGGTGGAATGACTTTTGGCGTGGGAGTGTTTTTACCTCCTTCTTAACGATCTCAAGGTTAAAACAAGTTGAAAATAACTTGTTCTGAACGACTTCGATGTTCCTCCCTTTGCTGTTTTAATAACACTGTGACATTCTTTTTCATTAATATTTCACGCTCACAGCGAGGACGTTTTGGTTTCCCTAAAATAGAGTTAAACTTTTTTTTTTACCACAGAAGTGTTATCTTTTGATCTGTCCAGGTCCAAAAAGAAATCGCAGAAAGCATCAGCCATAGAGCAGCTCTTACTGAAGAGTGTGAAAACAAGGATCCACAGGGTTTCTCCTTTTTAAGGATGCCCCCCCCCCGCACACACACACACACACACACTCACACACACTCATGACACCGCTCTGCCGCCCCAAGTGCCGAAGAAAGATAAAAAGGGAAATATTTCAGAATAAGTCAAGATCTCTCCTCAAGGTGGAGAGACTTTACTGGCAGAAGTTACTCATTATTCCTCTTTCTCCTTTAAAAACATTTTGTAGTCTCACCGGCGGCTGCCATTTACGCTTGTGAAGTCTCCCACAGCTTTGAACTGTGTATACCCGTGCCTCCCAGCCTCACTATTGTTTGTGCTCTCACCAGCATCAATGGGTTGCGTCTGGGCCACATGTCAAAATGGTCAGCGATCAACCACCAGTCAACAAACCAATGACACCACAGAGCAGGCACTCCTACAGCGTGCTGACCCGCACCAACATGACTCCGTGCATTTCTTCTTCTTCTTCGGAGGAGGAGCCCACCATGAACTAGAGGCTGTGTTTAATTTAAGTGCGAGTGAACTAGGACACCTCCGCGTACTGTACACACGACCGGCTGCTGAACCAGGAAGTGTTTTTGTGCTCACAAGTACTGTTTATAGCACCAAGAACATGGAGAGGTCATGTTTTGATTAATGTTTAAACATCTTAGTCGTAACTATATGTAAGAAATTATTTTTTAATGTTCTTGCAAAAGTGCTTGCTATGAACAGCAAATATGCTGTTAACACAGCTCATGTGATGAATCATGTATGAAGTGTATGTGTAGAAGTACCAGTGAAATGTCTTGTAGCATATTGATCTTACTCACGTAGTTTCAATTGTGAAAAATATTTATAAAATTATAAAAGTTTCAAATGAATCTTTGTAAAAAGGCAATTTTAGTCTTGTCAAAGTCAATTTATTTCATATCCTGAACAATACATCTTTTGGGCAAAACTAAAACAATAGTTTCTGCATCAAAATGTTGTGGCATCTTCATTCACAGATTTTCTCCAAATTTTAAATAAACACACTCTTTACGTTCTGTTTGACTAACCATCCAGATGCACATTCAACACATTCAAAGTTAACTACAAGACATAACCTGTTGGCCTCTTCTACTTCACGGACGTCTAGCACATTTGTGTAAGATGAAATGAGACAAGGGAAATGTCAATGTAATCAGTGTAAATCAACTTATAATTGAATTACTCAAAATACTCTCTTAGACTTTTTTGTGAATCAGTTTCTTATGGATTTGGAATGTATTTTTTGCCCGAGAGGCAGATGAAACCTCTCTCTCTCTCTCTCTCTCTCTCTCTCTCTCTCTCTCTCTCTCTCTCTCTCTCTCTCTCTCTCTCTCTCTCTCTCTCTCTCTCTCTCTCTCTGTGACACACAGCCTCACTCTTGCATCCCTGCTGCTCAGTAACCGCTGCTCTAGTTCCCACAAGCGTGAGCTCATTTTAGAGAGTATTACTTGTAAGGGTAGCAGACTCAAGATAAAAGTTAATGAGGACTCTGGAAGCAGAGGATCAGGCTGAAAGAGGGCCAAAACAACAGGGATGGTGTCAAAGGAGTAACTTGACATTTTGGACTTCTGTGTTTTCTTCCTCGTCTGGCTCACACCATGGCACATCGCAATTCCCCAAGTTGGCACCCTAGGCTCCAAAATGGCATGCTGGCTCTGCTGGCATTCATCATTAAACCCAATGCGTTACACTAGCTGTGAGCTAGCTCATTAGCTTGCAACCAACGCCGCTAGTTTCAAGGAAGAATGCAACACTAATGATGTGTTTTCATGTTAGCTCAAGAACAAATTAAGATTATTTCTTTCAGTTCATGGTGCAAATGAAAAACCTTGGAGAAGATAAATAATACACCAACAAATACTAAATCTTGTTAAATCTTGTTAAGATAAAGAGGAAATTAATTTGAGAAAATGTGGGATCCACATAAACGACAAATTGTGAAAATAAATGGCAAAGGGAGAGGCTGTGGTGAAGAGTAGGGGAACGAAACAAAAAGATGGAATGGGGTTAGGGTTAGGTCAGGTAAAAATAGATTTACCATCAAGAGCCATAGTTTTGAGTAAAGGGGGCATGTGCATTATTGAGCTAAAGGAGGGATTGGAGTAACAATTGTGTACTGTCTGTGAGTATGCACGAGAGAGCGAAGGCAGAGAAGTATGGTCAGTAATGTGTCTGTAATAAGGTCAGTGGCAGAAGTCCATTATGAAACCCCCTTGAGGCTCTATTTATAGTGACCTGGGGGGGGAGGGGGGATATAGAGAGCAAGTGAGACGGTGAAAAAAAGAGAAGAGTTTGGGAAGAAGACGTAAAGGAGGGAGGAGAGAGGAAGGCTGAAAGAAGAAGGCGGTAGGAGGGGTACAGTGAGTGAAAAGATGCAAAAGATCAAAGCAGGGAGGCGAAGTGTTGGGCTAGGAGTAAAGATGGGGAGGCGAGAAATGGGGATAGAAGATGAGAGTGGGAAGTGTGGAAAGGTGCCAGAGAGAAACAGGACTGAGGAGAGGAAAGGAAGACAGCAGGGAAGAAGGAGAGCTTGGCTAGGCGAGGGAAAGAAGCGGAGTCGTGCGGTCGGAAAGCATGAGGGTGTTAAGGAGAGACGGTAGAGAGGAGGGATAAGAAGGCAAGAGAGAGACAGTGAGCCTCCAGATGGAGAAGGCATAAGCAGTGAAATGCCTGATCCAATTTTATCTCCAGCTCTGAATGAAATAGCCAAAATATGGGACAATCTTCAAATGAAATAAGCCTGTAAGCTGTCCTTTATCATTTGAGTTGAGGGCCATCTTTATTATTTTATTGTATGCTTGTGTGTGTGTACCTGTTCTTTCTCACCAAATAGATAATCTAATAAACTGGACTCAGCATGGCGTTTGATTTCCTTCAGAAGGAAACAGGGGGAGCAAAAAGAAGCAATAGGGATGAGGAGATAGGTGATAGGAGAAAGGAAGGATGGAAGACATGGAAACACAGAAGAGCAGCAGAAGAAGCAAAAAAATGACGAGCACCATCAGGAAGAGGAGATGTAGTCTTGCACAAGAGTGGCTGGGTGGGTCGGGGTCGCTGTGAAATGCAGCCCTCGGGGAAGTGGCCGAAGAGAGAAGGATGTTTGAACTATGCCTCCAAAGAAAAAGGAGAGTGGAACTAGGCTGCAAAGAGCAGAGGGAAAAAAGGGAAAGATGCACAGGAAACGTGAACATGAACAGGTTTTCTAAAGGAATCAGGAAAGACATCGCGGACCAAGATGAAAAGGGGGCGGAGAGAGAGAGAGAGAGAGAGAGAGAGAGAGAGAGAGAGAGAGAGAGAGAGCCAGGTGGTTAGCGAGATGTACACACAACCAGCGACCAGCAAACTATCAGTCGGCAGCCGCCCAGAGGAACATTAGCCTATCTCCCTGAAAATAGAAGTCCGTCCTCGGCCAATGTTTTGATATTGTAATGCGCTGCCCTGCGCTGGCTGCTTGTATTAATAGCGATGCTGAGCTGTGATAGTACTACATGAATGAAAGCGAAGCCGTGCATTTCCCTCAGGCCTCGGGTAAGGGAGACAAAATCCATCTGGAAGATAACATTACACAGCAACGCGCACACGTTTGTACCCCCACAAGCTTACATAAGACTATGCATATGAATGAGATATTCCATCTGCATGTGGATATGTGGGGTGTGTGTAATACAAAGTGAGACTTGGGCATTACAGATAACTGCTTTTCATGATTGTGAAAATGAGTTGAAATGACTGTAATTATTTCCCCCTGACTGTACATGTGGTTTTCTCCTTGTTTGCTCATCTGTTTCTCACCTACCTGAATGCATTTCTTTATTATGCAATATTACCGCATTATTCAGTTTCAGACAGACCCTGTGATGGAACATTTTTGCGCATTACACTTGGGATGATTTGCAAGTCGCAATCCTTAAAGTTTGGTAAAAGAAGCGAATAAGTCTTGTTCATTTGTTGGGGCTTGATGATGCATTTCTTCTTTACTTTAGTTGAGTGTTTGTCTTGGTTTTTACCTGGCGTGACTGAACGGAGGTTGAGGGAAGAGACTTGACCTAAATGGCCATTCCTGGGCTGGTTCCCATACCAGCGACCTAGTTCAGAAGGATGAGGTGGAATTAAAAGCCACAACATAGCCGAGGACCGAAACAGATTGGTTCTCAGCTGGCATCGACAAGATTGACGTTTTGGGTTTCACCCACGTAGCGAGTCGCATGTAAGACACAAAGAAAAACTGTAACCGAAGCCTCATCGCTTGGTGCTCAACCTTGGAAGAGAGGAATCAGATATTAACTCTCGCTTTGGACCATCATGTGCTGTCCAGTGAGGTGTGTCAGTACACCTAAGCTGACTCGCGCCACAGAAACTGGAGATCAGTGCTGGCTTAACAGTCATTTCAGGACAAACGAGGCGTACCTGCAGCCCAGTATACTGTACACCCTCTCACGCTGCCTTTCCCTCCCTGAGTTTAGGAAGCTGCTTTCCAAAAATCTTGTGGAGAGAAGATCACATGCAGAAAGATGCTCGAAGCAAGGAAACATGCTTGAGGGGAGAGAGTAAGACAAAGAGAAAAGAGAGACAGCGGAAGAGGAAAGACGATGGTAGAGGAAGAAAGCAAAGCTGTACAATAATGGAGGAACTAACAATAATGCAGCAGTCGTCATTCAGGACGACCGTAGATGCACATACAGTCCTGGGAAGCGTGTGTCTGCGTGTGCACGTAATGTTTGGCAGAGGCAGGCATGAAAAATAGCAACTGAGTGCTCTCACACTGCCTACCTGCAAACACCCACTCATCAGCTGCTCCTGTGCTGTGCATGTCCTTAAAATGACTCTGCCCAATTGCATTATGGGTGTAATGTATGTCCAACTGTGAGTGTGCTAGTTTCAATCTGACTCTCGAGCAAGCAGCGCCTGAGATGGTGCAGTAGAGGATAGTTGTTTTCTTTCCTTGGTAATACATCTTTTCATTCATTCATCCCGTTTATTGTTTGATAACTCCCATTTCATCTGGAGCTTCTAGAACTCACGATGCAAAGAGATTTAGATCCTTCTGATGAGCTAAATCGGCTTTCAACAAAAATCTCTTTTGTTGTTTTTTCAGTTCATTGGAGTGTTGCAGAAACTCCTCACCTCATGTAATAATTAGTCGGCTTAAATGGAGTTTGTAGCAAAGGGTTAGGGTTAGGGTGTAGCAAAGTGGTTTAGGAAAAGTCAGATCATCAAAGTCAGTCGGCTGCATAGTTGTTGAGGTATTTCAGTCCAGCCCAAAGTGGTGGGCCGACCGCCGGACCACCCATCCTTCTATTCATGCTGCTAGCACAGCTAACAACTAAAATACATCTTACTAAGTGAACAGTAACTGAGCACATATGAAGGCATACATTGAAGCATGATGTTAGGACTGTGTTTAAGTCATGACACAGACTTGTATTGACTGAAAAGAGTTAATTAGAACAGAAAGAACGCATTGAAATACACATGCATGCTCGCACATGTGCAAATACACACAAGGACACTCAAGTGATAATGAATTAGAGACGATATTATAGACTCATGTTGACCTCTGTACAGCCCCCTTAAAGCTGCTATAGGACATGAAACACTCACTTACTGTATAATCACATATATTGAGATGTACACAGTGCACTAAATATTTAACTGTGAAGGCAATAAGATGCACACCAGCATCTTACATAAATGCACATGCACACACAAATCCATCAACGTATACTATTGCATAGGCTGACAGTATTCCTATTTAAAAATGCATGCACATTGATAGCCCTCCTTTCTCTCACACACACACACACACACACACACACACACACACACACACACACACACACACACACCAATATGCACGTTGGCTGTGCTCTGACCTGATAACTGGAGGCAATGCCGCTTACAGAATTATAATTTGGGAATAAATAAAATATGCATGTCAGAGCCACCACTTGTGTGTGTGTGTGTGTGTGTGTGTGTGTGTGTGTGTGTGTGTGTGTGTGTGTGTGTGTGTGTGTGTGTGTGTCAGAGGGTTTCGTATTCATATACTGTAAGTGGCTGGAGCCAAATGTGTGTCTGTTGGTGTGTGTTTGGCTCTAATGTAATATGAATACATTTCAACTCTCTAACACGTTAAAAATGTTGAATATGAAAACTTTATTTGTGATGCTGTTTGTTGCTTTATGTGAAAGCTATTGTAGATGGAAACAAAATCAAATAAATATCTGACTTCAGGAGTAATAAAGGACCTAAGGACGGAGTATATTATATTAGTACATATATCGTAAACCTTGCTAAGGAGGCTATGTATTATGAGGAATTCTTCACACTGTATAGACTTGATTGCAGTGTATGGTATGCGTCATAACCACTGGGAACCCAGAATACCCCCGATGTATTCCTCTCTTTGCCTCTTTCTTAACTAAGACCAGCTGTGGCCTGACAGAGCCACCCCTCTATACCGGCAGGGTCATAAATCTAGTTCCAGGCTTTAGCCGGGGCCTTACATGTCACACACGGTGAAGTCAGAGGACGCCAACCAGCTGTCACGGTCTGCTCCCACATTGAGATACTCTAGCTAGTTTTCAAGTACTCTCGACTATGATGAATTGCATACTATCGCCCTGAAAGCCTGGTGGATATATAATTGGCTATGACAAGGAGTGTGCTGTGCTGTATTATATCTTCCCAGGGTTATTTCTGTCATCGCGGTTAGCCACACAATCTTTTACGACCTCCTCTCCCATGTGAAATATTGCAGATGTTCATTTGTATTAAGCTCAAGCTATAAAACAACAACAAAATGACAACCAAATATGAGAAACAATGCAATGTAATGCAGTTCAACACAACATCACCCACAACTACAGGATCAGAAACAACCTTAGAGATGAATCTATAACTCCGAACAAAAACTGACCATGATAATCGTTATAAAGACATGTCGGGCTGACCCCACTCTGTCCATTAGGAGACGAATTGTTCGTTTTGATCAGTCATTTTATTATGCTTTTTTCATGCTGAATGACGCATTTCCAAGAAGCTTCTCTGGTAAACACAATATGTAGGATTGTGTTTTTGTTTAACTATTTGTGGAGAAACAGAGTTTTACAGATCAGTTGATTAAATCAACAAATCGATTAGTGGACTAAATCATAAGTCAAGGACAGCCCTAAAGATATGATTTAGAAGTTTATACAACAACAACTACCACTACTACTACTACTACTGCTACTGCTACTACTGCTACTGCTACTACTTTAACTATTACTGCTAATATATGCAAGTGCAATGATCCCTTTGGGCAACGGTAATGGAGCAATTCAGTTCTCTCAATTTGCATGTCTGCTCGTGTCCTGAATAATGTGGCTTTTATCAAAGTGTCGATGAAGGATAAGCGCCTGGTTAAGTTTCCAATGGATGGAGATGATGCGTGGTCGCCTGGTGTCTTGTTTCAAACAGGATATGACTCTCCAGGATGAGGGTGAATCATTCCCTGGCATGCTATGTCAAGTGGTTGAACTTGATGTCTTCTATATAAACAGATTGACTCTGAGAAATGGCCGCACCCCCACCGGCCTGCATAACTCTACTGGTCCTTGCTTTATCGCCGTCATCTGAACCGCCTATCACCTGAAAAAAGAAAAGAAAAACGGAGATACATGAAGGAGAGGAAAGACAACAGCAGATTGGAAGGTTAAAAGTGTTTCATTACCGGGAAGTGTGTTTTTGTTTTTTGTCCTTATGTTTTGAGTTCATTGGTGCTGTAAACAGTTCCCAAACATTGACATAACAGGCTGGGAATGGAAATCGTTCCAATGAGTGATTTGTTATTTTGTGCTCACAACACAGAAAAAAAAACTCCTTGAGTAAAACATGCTTTGCAAAAATACAGTGACATGTGCTGAAAGAATTACCAGCAAAGACTTGAAAAAAGGCCATTATTATTCATCTCAATAACTGTTCTTTCCAACAAAGACATTCCTAGAGGTACAGTAGCACCCAACACACTGCTACCAATAATATTCTAAAAGCCTTCATAAATAGAAAAGGTCTAACTCGCAGGTATATCTTGAGGCAAAACTGGGTAAACAAAAGCACATATAGCTATTGTTTCAAAGCATGAATTACTGAATTGTGGAAGAGTAGACGCTTGAGCACTGAATCCCTAATGGTGTGTTCGTAAAACAAAAAAAGGTTTCAAAAGAAAGAAATATAAAATGTATTTGTTGTTGTCTTAAAGCAATAATATCAGTGAATTATGAAAGAGCTGGAGAGAGAGAGAGAGAGAGAGAGAGAGAGAGAGAGAGAGAGAGAGAGAGAGAGAGAGAGAGAGAGAGAGAGAGAGAGAGAGAGAGATGGTATCCATTATAAATGGAATAATCTGATCAGCAACACTAGCATGTGTGATCCTACTGTGTGTTGCATGCTTGTGTGTCATGCTGAAGTGCATGCTTGGATGAAGACATGCTCTTGTGTTGCTTGCATCTTTTTCTGTGTGTGTGCGCGTGTGTGTGTTTGTGTGTGTGTCTCTGGGTGTGTGTTTTTGGGAAATAGACGGCATCGTATATCTAATTCCAGAGCGATGATACACTAGCTCCCTGCTGTCCCATTAGCCATCACTCTTTTCCACCTCTTAAACTCCGTAAACCTTTTCAAGAATCGAAAAGGTCTGTTCAATTGAATGTGTTTATAATAAAGAGTAAATGTGCGTTCGTATTGCGGGGGATAATGTGGGAAGACATTATGTGGGCCGGAGTTCTGGGTAATCTGAGCACCAAGAAATGGGTATTGGTATATTCCTGTTTGTGAAACAATGAGTGTGTGTGTTTGTGAGACAGAAAGGATCTCTGAGAGACTCTGAGAGGAAGAGAGATAGCAAGAAAAAGGAAAAAATATGTCAGCCCATGTGTTTTGTTTTTTTCTTTTTGTTCCATTGTGCGTACATGTTTTTGCCCTTTTCTGTTCAATTTGCATGCGTCTATGTGTGTGACTTGTGTAATTTGTCAGCACAAGTGTCTGAGATATATAGGGATCATTCCAGCTTTGTTTTCTTCGTTGTTTGTGTGTGTGTGTGTGTGTGTGTGTGTGTGTGTTGTTGATGATAGTGGTTGCAGGAGAAGATAAGGGGTGAAGGGGTAATATTTTTAACATTTGTAGTCTATTTACTGTGTGTGTGTGTGTGTGTGTATGTGTGTGTGTGTGTGTGTGTGTGTGTGTGTGTGTGTGTGTGTGTGTGTGTGTGTGTGTGTGTGTGTGTGAATGCCTGTTTCTCTGTTGGCATGTACTGTATGTTTTCGCAGCTGCTGCAGATTGTAACTAACTGATAAGAAGGTTAGAAGCATGATCTTATGATTTCCACGGCTACTGCACTGATACACATCGTAGACCACTTACTGAGAACACAAAAACCCCAACACACACTCACACAGACACACAAACCCACACTCGTACCCACGAGGCATATTGACCCTATATGGTTGCGTTTGGCTGGCTTTAGCACACAGACACGGTTGCATACCTCTGAATTTCTCAGCCTCGGAGTCTTGAAAATACTTCCAGAGATGGTACAGTGTTAGGTATCAGCATTGTTGTTCAGGGGCATCAAGGGCGGAGGTTTTTCTTTAAAGTATTGGTACTATCCCCCATATCTCACTCTTTCACTCTCCATCAAAGTAGCAAAAGTACAAACCTGGCAACTCTGCACTGACCCTACCGGTAACACTACTGCGAGTTAAAATGACAAGAGATAGTTAAGAACATTCGTGGAGACATTTCACCAACACAGACATGTTCCCACCATAACCAAATATACGCAGATGAGTGGACTACTCTTCCTTGTTGGTTTCACAGAAGTCGTCTCTTCCGATCATGTCCATTAATGTTAATGGTAGAATCCAATTTCATTTTATTTTTCCTCCCACATCTACCTCTCTTCTTTCGTCACCTCTGTCATTTATCCATCAATCTGTCGATCCTTGATAGATCAGCTTATATTGACACTGACACTTCAACACGATTGGCCACTTCTGATGACATCACTCTTAGCAGATATACAGACATTTATTGGTTGGGTTTGTCTGAAGTGGGCATGCCCGCCGGCGCGAGCAAGGGAATAAATGTGTTTTTTCGCCCCCCAGTGCATATTTACTACATGGCGTAAATCGAAACCTGGACATTGTTCATGCTACAACCATCCATTACTGATGACAGCATTCAGGCAAGGCGTTTATGAGGTGGGCTGTTAGGATCAGTAATTCACTCTGTCAGGAGATCAGAAGAGAGCAGTGGGGGTAAAGAGGAGGAAACGCCAGAGCAAGGGAGAAGGTTTAGGAGGAAGGAGGAAGGCGAACAGAAGTTGGGAGAGTAGAGACTTGGATAGGCATGGATGGAAAATAGTTTGCATTTCTGAGACAAAGCTTTTTGTTCATGGGAAAATTTCTCTACATCGCTCCCCCTTTTTCTCCGTTCCACCCGCCCCTTTCTCTGGCTATCATGTTTCTTGTGCCAATCAATATTTTATAGCTGTCGCTTCAGAGCAATGAACCCCCCCCCCCCCCCCCACCCCCCACCCCCAGCTCTCTGAATGACAGATGAGGGTGAGAACGGGTGTTGGGGGGCGCAGTGAAAGTGAAAAGCGGGAGGGAGGGGGGGGGGGGGGTAGGAGGGTGTAAAGTGCTGGAGAGACATAAAGCAACAAGAAATAGCAATAGAAAAAAAGATGAAGGCAGTGCAGCAAGTAAAACAGAGACTGACGGAGAAATGGGTGAATATGACACATGGATAAATAACCAAGAGTGGGAGAAGATTTACCAGTTAATGAAATGATGCTGTGGAAATGTCTACCAATTTTCATACTCTCAGAGATTTAATTGCAAAACTACGAGAGAAAACGTCAGCTTCATGACATCAAAGTGGGGATGCTGCCTACTCAGTTTGTGCCTTGTTGTTTTACCTAAGCTGCTTTTAGCTTGTAGCCCACAGCGCTATTCTCCAAGATAAGGGCGACACACACAGTTAGGGTACAGGAATGCGTTTGTGTGTATTTCCACAGGCTTACAAATGCACAATTATATGTTGCTGTTCTTTTAATATTCGGGGTTTGGGTTGGTAAGAGTGTTTATGTGTGACTGTAGCGATGACACATTAGGGATGAAAAACCTTGAAGCTGTGTCAAAAACATTCCAGGTGTTACATTTTGTTTTTGCATGAGTCAAGCTCTCCAGGTGAGGCAATCACACAGAAGCACATACACACATATAAGAAGATCCAGACGGTCCTCGTGAAACTGCATGATGACGGAGGGGAGGGAGATCACAAGTTGGGAGAAATTGTGCGTTTGTGTGTGTGTGTGTGTGTGTGTGTGTGTGTGTGTGTGCATTAACTGTTAATATATGTGCATTGTGTTTGTATACATGCGTGTGTATCGGAGGGAAAGAAAGAAATGCCCTTTTCCTGTCCCTCCCACCTGCTCTTGTAATCCTCTGTGTTTTGGTGACCTTGGCAACCTGGTGACAAAACCTTCTTGGTGTCCCTTTGATTGAGGCCGCCGGTGGGCGTCGAGTTTGGACATACTGAAAGGACAATGGAGGAGAGAAAGCAGGTTGGAGGAGGGTAAAGTTCTTGTGTTGGTCGAATGAGCACTCGGTCCGTTTTCTGATTTTTAACCAGCATTAAAAACGTTCTCTGCAAAACAAACTCATTTGAATGGAATCGCAGCAAGTAGTGGATTCAATCGCTAAGTAAATGGTTCAAATGTTTATGTCATGGTCAATTGTTTGCGAGCTTTCACCTGTAAATTAGCACCATTGATCAATCGCAACTCATCTTAGCTAGACTCAGCTCCGAGGAAACAGAGAGCCAGAGAGTCCAAAATGAGGCATTCTATCGTAGCTTATTAGCTGCGGCGCAACTTCCACTTTAATTAAACCCTGCTCTGTCGAAATATGTATCGCTCCACTAAAGGAATGGTTTTCAGTCAGTCGTGAGGCAGGAGTCGATGGTACAAATACATATTTATATATATACACTGTGCAAATGAATTTTAACATTGATGACCATAACAAAATGTCAGTTTGTTGGTGACTAATGTTTCTGAATCCAATGGGGGAAGGTAAATGGCGTGCACGTCCGCACAACGTGTTGTTGAGATTTGGGATGTGTGTCTTGGCTCCTCTGTGAGCCTCTGTGACCTGAGGTTACCCATAATGCCCTTCTCTGCGAGTGAAAATCATGATGGCCAGAAGGTTTCCACATATGCACACGGCAGTTAGGTGCTGTTTAATTCTGCATTTTATGGCTCAGTAGAAGCAAATTGTACTCTGTCCAGGTCACCGGCTTGAGACGAGGCGATTGTTAGTGATCGAATGAGTACGGCATTGTCCTGTACACACTGAGTTCAGCGGACAATGCTGCTCGCTGCTGTGAATCACAAAACTGCATTTTATTTCCCTCAACCAACTTCATTCCCTGTTAGTTCTCAAAGAAAGTTGCTAAATATCTGTGAAAATACAGAACAGTGACTGTCACGATTCTCACCCTTCTCTTTTCCTCTTCCCGCAGTGAGAGATGATGACGATTTCCTGAGTCTCAGCGAACTCCCGGAAACCTTCCCCTCCGACCCTCCGGAGCCCTTACCTCACTTCCTGTTCGAACCCGAGGAAGGCTACATTGTCAAGAATAAACCTGTCAATCTCTACTGCAAAGCGACGCCTGCCACGCAGATTTACTTCAAGTGCAACAGTGAGTGGGTCCATCAGAAGGACCACACTGTGGAGGAGAGGGTGGACGAAAACTCAGGTGAGTGAAGTCACGAACACACAAACGTTTAGGATTTATAATCAGAGATTGCCATAGAAAATGGACGGATCAGATCTTTCTTTGAAAACAAATGGATGGGAAAAGACTGCCTTGTATTCGGTAAGAAGACTGTCAAATGTCTTTGTTTTTCAGGACATTTTTGACAGACAACATTGGTGGCACAAAAAAACAAACACTGGCAAGTTAAGTGTAACTGCATGCCAGTTCACACACAGGAGCACTGCAGCACGCGCTCATTCCAACTCGTCACATACTGTCAGACTCCTCGCCGTTACTCTCTGACGCGCTCGGTCGCAGTAAACGCGTGGTTAACATTGTCCTTTCAATCCAAAAAACTGTTTCCTGAAAGTCCTGTGTATGTTTCACCCATCTGCCTCCCTTCCCACCCTGTGTGGCTTCATACGACGTCCATTACTCCAGATCATTTTCTGTTTAAGAATGAGTTTACATTGCAGTTACTTTAAAGAGTGGTGCGTTTCATGAAGATGCTAGAGCGTGCCTTGTGCGTCGGTTTCAGACGCTGGTGTCCCGGTCAGCAGAAAATAAAAAAGGTATTGTTACAAATCTAAGGTGCACAGGTGTAAATTCAAATGAAGTCATTTTTCCCCCTCTGAATTTAAGTTGCCCTCTTAGCCCGCGTCTCTTCTGATGGGCCTAATGATGAGATTGGGCTCTGTGTGACATAAAATTGTCACACATCCAGAAAATGTGGCCAACGCTGGCGCACTATAAGCAAACAGGTTAAAGCTATTATTACAATGTTTACTGTTCGTAATAATCATATGTCGTAATAGTCACATGTCAGACGAGTGTCCACTGCTGTACCATCGCCATGGCTGTGTACTGCGACGTTCACGGGACAGTTTAATAGGATCCACAGTCATGCACTGGACTGCAGCCAGTTCAGCACTTGTCACTTGACAGCACACTGTATTATTCCGCTGGCTAGTTAATGAAGAATCATGCTGTTGCTTTGGCAGGATGACAAAGTCCGACACAACCTGGTGGTTTCTTAGACTTGAGGTTGACATGAGCGCAGCTTATGGGTCTCCACCTGCTTGTCAATGAGCCCGAGTCCCCAGAGTTAGTGATTAAACAGAGGCTAAAAACAGTTTGAGAGTATATAGAGTCTGCTGAAGGAACTACACAGTAGCACAGGTCAGCATGTCGCTTTTTCTTTTCTTGAAAGTGAGCAAAATGCATAACCTCTTTAGTGCAATCACTCTGTGGTATTTGTCTGTGTGAATATTGCACCACAGTTGAGAGGATGCAGAGCTGTTGCTTCCGTCTCAACCCATGGTGACACAGCAACTTGCCCACTGAAGCTCTCCCCTTGTATTACAAAGCAGACCGTGGAGCCAGACATTCTGCTGTGTGTACATACAGCATCTCTGTGTGTGTTCTTTGGAGTCCTGCTTTGCTGAGTGGGTCTGCTGCAGCTCTGAACCCGAGATAGAGACAGAAACAGCTGAGCAGCACAGTTTGATGTTCCCCCTGGTTCGGCTGTCACACATGAATAGTCAAGGAAGATGAGAATAAATGCAACAAAACCTCCAGGAAGTGAAACAGCAGGTACAAATATAGATATGAATGTAAATATGTTGCAGAATACGATGTGAGAACTTTTAGAACAAAAATCTGAACTTGTATGTTTAAATTGTCACACACTTCTGAATGTGAAGTCAAACATGTGTAGATTGATATTTACATGGAAACAATGACAGCTGCTTACCAATATTTAGGCATGTGTATATATATATATTTTTACTTGAGTCCATTTTCCAGTAAAACCACAGCTCGGTGAAAACAGCCTCTTGAATTGAACTTCACAGATGTCTCTTGCATCACCAAGTGAGGAATCTGCACGCCTTGACTTTTTCAACACTTCTTGCGAAAGACGTGTTGCAAAACTCACAAACTCTGAGGGTTTTTCTAGGAGGCAAAGAAGAAGTATAGGAGCTGACCCAAAAGAAAGAAAGAAAAAGAAGAAAAGTTTAAAAACAATCAGAAATCAGGAGACAAAGTGCTCGTTTGCTCTGCTGTCCTCCAAGTCTGTGAAGTTGAAATGTGACGTTGTGGTGGAGTGCCTTTTGTTACTCCATCACATCACCAATCAACCAAAACAAAGCTGTTGGAAGAAACTTAGACTGGCCTGGTTTGCTATAGTGGATCTAACTTCCCGACATGGAGCACAGCAGAGCAAAAGAGTGCTTTGTCTCCTGATTTCTGATTGGTTTACCCAGCCCCCCCCCCCCCTTTGAAATTAGTTTTTCCTTTCTGCCTAAGGTTCTGCATTTCAGATAAAAAATAAAACCCAATGTTTGTGTCTCTTCTAGGTGACACCTGTACATTATATATATATTATAGACATGACTAGTTGATTGAAATCATTGACTGCAGTCTTTCTTCCACAGCCTTTTGGGGTTCTCTTTCAGTAAAATGTGAGAGATGATGTATTTGTATCTACAATAAGTATCCATCATTGTCATCCCTCTCTCGTTGTTTTTCCACCCATCTCTCAATGTTCATTACTGACATCACACGCAGCTGCAAGTCATTTATTAGTCTCCCAACAGCCGTTCATTTGCTAGCGTCTGGATTCCAGACAGTGCGTTGCAGGAAGAGAATTCTGTTCAATTAAAGACCCGTGGGTTCAGGCTCTCGTACGATGGACATAGTGAGGTCTTCTAAGGATCGGGATCACTTAGCCAGCTAACAATACATCTGAGTATTTTGAACATCAATTCCAATTTATTCTTCACTTACATTTCAATGTCTTGCAGCCACATTCAACAAATATATCACATTTTGTGCCAATCTTAAGTTAATTTAAAGATAATTTTACCAACACTCAGGCCTGGTTAAACATGGCTAAGGTTTTAAAGTTTTCAACTTCTTTAAATATGCTGTCATTTATGCTCAAATTACATTTTGCGAAGCCATCACAATGTTTTTTATTTAAATTAAAATAATGATTGGCTGCATGCTACTTTGTACTGCTCCAGGAAACATATATCTATAACACAGCATCATCCATACAGATATTTACATGCATATGAAATGAATAAACAGATAAACTGGGGACATTATGCAATATCAAGAGCTGTTGAGATTTTCCAGGAAAATGTCTCTTTGTCCTTTAATTATTCAAATGTGTCCATGCGTTCTCTTTTCCTTTTACATTGAATTTGCAATGACCAAAGTTTGCTGCACATGTACTATTTAGATATGTTTTTTCAGAGCTTAACTAATAGTCGTGCAGTGAACAACAACAAAAAAAAACACCAACCACAAATCCTATTTATATTCTATTTAAATGAGACCACCTTCATTCCTGTTTGCTCTCATGCAAAGCATTTAGGTCACCTTTGAACAATATTATGCAACACAGTTGTAGGGAATCACATAGAAAGCTGGTGTAGGTCTGTGCCTGGTGAATGCACAGTGTGTGCACACTGTTTATCTGTTTATCTGTGTGAAAACCTAAACTGCGTAAGTTGTTTTCTCCTCTTTGTTTCCTGCTGTTTCACAGAAACAGCTAGAAGCCATGGCCCCCATACTGCTTTTATTATCTCTGTCTTCTAGCTCACTCCCCCCCTCCCTCGCGGTCCAATCCTCTTCCTCTCCTTTTTCCTTTCTCCTTCTCTTGCTTTCTCTTTGCTCCATGCTGTTTTGTACTCTACTCTAATTTCCACCGACTGAAATCGGAGAGAGCAGAGGTAGATAAACCCTGAGCTTGAAGAAAGCGGCGGACAGACGTAGGGGATGATGGAGGGATGCCGATGGAGGGTGCCTTTGAGAGGGCTGGAAAGGCCAACAGATATCAGGGAGTCACACTGAGGAGAAAGATGATAGGAATCCTGCTGTGCTGTTCTCTTTCTCTTTCTCGCTCACTCCCACTCTCTCTCTCTCCTTCTCCCCAAGTTTCTCATATCATCTCATCATTTTTTTTTATCAACAAAAGGAAATTCAGCTTGGAACATTGTCTGTTTGAACCTGTGGATGAAGGTAAAAGAAGAGGAAAGTAAAAATGTACATACAAAAGCTAGAACTTGGATGAAACAAGTCTGAAAGTTGTGTGTGTGTGTGTGTGACGCCTTGCACCAAAATACATTCATAAGCTTTTTCAAACCGAATGATGGAAAGACTTTTTTTTTTTCCCGGCACACGATGTAAAAGGAAAGAAAAGATGATAGCAAGGATGGAAGGTTGAATGAAAGGAACATTGTGGAAGGAGCAAAACTGAAAGGACAGAGATGTACAATGTTTCTTTTTTGTATCATGTGACACAAAACTAACACTTTTTATGAAGCTTAAAAGCACTATAATTTGTAAACAATCCATGTAATCAATGTGTATGTAATTGTTACCGTTCAGACTTGCTGGGTTTCGTGGTCAGAATAACTTTCATGACCACGAAACATGAGGCCCAGATGCTGATGAGATGATGAGGTCAAAGAGCTTCAGGGAGAGGAGGCTGTCTGTAGCGCAGCTTGACGCAGGGCTGAGCTGTGAGTGGAGCTAGGCCTGGATAAAGGTGGAGCTGGGCCTGGATAAAGGTGGAGCTGGGCCTGGATAAAGGTGGAGCTGGGCCTGGATAAAGGTGGAGCTGGGCCTGGATAAAGGTGGAGGTCTAAACAGACGTGAGTACAGCTCCCTGCTGTCACAGTGTTTTAAATACATTGATAAGGCAGGGTATGCTGAATGCAGCCTCTGCTCCAAGGAGACGAACTACAGCAACAAGGGCTCACATGTCCTCTCATCACACTGTTCACTGATGACCACCGCCAGTGGACTAACAGGCCCAACAGTCCCACGTTGCTCTCAAGAACCCTGACGTAATGCGAGGGTTAAGGTGCCTGTTCCTTCATTTCAGCAGGTTGCTAATGCAGAGGTGTGTATAGATCACAGCTATTATTTTACTCTTGATAAACTACCTTAGCCAGAGTAGATTATCATTTTCATTTAAATGATTGAACTGGATTGAATGCATATTAATTGCAAATAGAATATAGGCCACAATTCTAACAGCTTTACAGTAACAGTGGAAGTTAATATGAAGACAAACAGTAACAGGGTTCAATGAAAACGAATCACTTTATTTTGTACAGGCGATGGTTCTCGCTACTCTTGCTATCTTTGTTTTTATTTGACCAAAACTTTTGAAAATGAGACCTCGGTCTCAATGTATTTTGTCTAAATAAAGGTTAATAATAATAATAGAGCTGAAATAGTGATTAATAACTGAATAATAAATTAGTTTTTTTCTTCAAGTAAATGCCATATCACTTAATTTTCTTCTCAGAGTACACCAGAATGCTACATTTTAACGCTCATATTTATGAACATCTTGTTTTCTGTTTAATGGATGGAAAGGCTAGCTACATGTGAGCCTCATGACAGCTCAATAAATTACTTGTATTCAACTGAGCCTCATCTGGAGGACTGGTGAGCCAGGTGAAGGTCACAAGCAAGGGTGGGGGAGGGTGGGGGAGGGTGGCCTAGCGGGGTTACTGAGGTCAGCTTCCAACAGGCTACATTCCCTAAACAGCTCCATTGCCTGTCACAGTATCCTTGACAAACATGGCTATCTCGACCTGCTGGCGTGGAGACCCCAGCGGGCTCCTCCCTGCACCTCAGCCAAAGAAGGAAAGGGAACTTTTAATAAAGTACTGAAAACAAAACAACAAAAGGCAACCTGCCCTCCTCTAGAGAAGCACTTGAATACAGTGGCATTATTAGCACATGCTTAAACCATATCTTCTGAATTAATGTGATTTAAGGTGAGAACCAGAGTAATTTGTCTCGATTGCATATCTTATTGTGAAGGGCATTTCCAGTGTTTGCTTAAGCAACGTGCGTACGACCCCAGTAGATCTCCATTAGCCTTGAAGAGTGCTAATGGCATATTGTGTACTAGGTTACTTACTTTGTCTCCATTAGCCAAAGTGTGAATGGTTATTCGTCTGCTAGCACTGACCCATGACACACGCACACATACACATACATTATTGGCACACACAGTATTGGCTTGGGTGATTTGTGACCTCTTTCCCTCCTTTGCTGCCATCTCGCTCGTATTGATTTCCTCTCGTCTTTACCTTCGGCTCTCCTCCTTTCTCTTCCTCCTAATGTTTCTCTTCTCTACTCTCTCCCTCTCTCTGGCATCACTTCCTCTCTCCTCTACCCTCTCTGCTAGCTGAGGCTCTCTCACCTTTTTCATCCTCTCATTTCTTGGGCTCCCTTCCTCTGTCTCTTTCTATCCATCTCGCCTTCTCTTATACTGAGATTGTTTGATTTCAATTATTAAAAACCATCAAGATTCATAAAGGAGGTCCATCTGCTTCTGTTTCAGTGACTCCTGAACTGCGAGAGAGCTCTGTGTTTGTGTTTGTATCTATTTTGTAGGTATTTACAACTGTGTTTATTGGCCAATTGTATGTTTTTGCTGTCTGTGAAAGATTATTTTGTGCAGAAAATGTTGTGTGTGTGTGTGTGTGTTTGTATCTAAAAATGCCGTTTTGTTTGTTTGTGTGACTGTTTGTGTTTATTTCAAGTGGACTTTTTCCTCATGTCCTGGAATGTCCTGGTTCATTGCTTCTTTAGGGCCACTGGAGGACACACATGTGTACGCTCACTGACTCACGTGTACAGTATCAATGCACACACACACACACACACACACACACACATAAACATGGACCAGGAGAGTCTGTGATGATCAATCAATGTCACTGTGGGAGCCATTAAGAGAGCATACACACACATGCATGCATGTCTACACACGCTACTGTCTGCTAGTGTCTTCCATTGGTCACGGACCGGTGAGTCTGTGCTGTCAGTGTCCTGGATGATTTCCCTCCGTAGACAAAGAACTCAGTCAACCCTTGCACACTCCCTTTTCCCACAATGCCTCTCACCCTGTTGTCAGTTTACTCTTTCAATTTTGTGTCTCCTTTTCTGTCTCCATCTTTTACTCTCTTTTCCTGTGATAATCACGTAATCATTAATAGTGGGCTCTCGGGTAATGTCACATGCCATGTACTCGGATCTTGAGCACTGGCTGTGCATCTCTTAACATCTGACTCCGCTGTTGGACTGTGTGATTTTTATTCATCATATTACATTAGATCAATATTGTGCTTGCATACTGTGTGTCCGGGGCCGGTGTCACAACGGTAGCTTGTGATTTTAGCTTCGATCTACTTCAGACAGATGTCTGCATTTGTTGCATGAAGCGGTCTAGTTCTAGACTCCCTTAAGTAGGACTGATGAGACATAAATGCTTCAGAAATTAAGACATTTTCGCAAAACTGAAAAAAACATGGCTGACCGAGCATCCGCACCAAACCTCTGTTTAACTCTGTATTTCAGCAGTCCAAAATATCTTTGTGGTGACTATGATTCACATCATTTTCATACTTATCAAACCATTCAGTGATGTCTCACCCCCCCCCCGTATGGAAGCATCTACATTTCTTGAGAAATTCTTCCATTTTTCCCTTCTTTCCCTTTTCTTGTAAGTATGCACAGTCGCATCTATAAGCATTTGAGCTGCATGTAACTACTAAGATTTATGAATTATTCCGGCTTACTGTTTACCTTTTTATTTAAAAACAGCATTGTATACTTTCAATTTTTACACAAATACTTAAAAAATGTAATGTCTATTTGTTTTTTTTGAGTGAGATATGTTTGTCATTTAACACATTTGCTGATTTTTGAAGTAGCGTCTAAGGCAGCAGCAGTCACTATATCAGCGTTGTGGTGAAGCTACAAAGCCTGAATTACTCCCTGCAGGTGGTAGGTCATAGCACCGGGTCACTTACTGAACAACATCCCTGGAGCTGGTCGGCATGCAGCGAGCTGCTCACAAACACTTCAGCGCAGCAGATGTTTGTGAAAACAGAGACCCAAACTTTAGAATCTCGACGTATCTTACTCATTTACACACAGGAGAGAAAGCATGACGACACTTCAATGGCTCTGTTTCAACGACAATGGAACAATGTGCACTGCACAGATGGAGTATCTGTTGCAGTGCTGTTTTTGTTATTGTGTCCATCCCCTGGATGTATCTATTCTGACCTCCTGCCTTTGTCTTTTGTCAGACTCTCTCCCTCTGTGGCTCTGATGAACTACTAATAGCTGGCGTTGACTTTTTCCTGTATCCTCTGTTTCTTTTCCCTAAAGGCCTGTCTGTTTGACCTGTCGCTGATCACATTAAACACCACAAAGCTTTTGAGTGCTTCTCCCCCTGTTCCCTTATCTCTTTCCTTTTCTAAACCATTTAGCCTTAAACAACCCATCTCTGTTTTCGTGTCTGTCTCTGACTCACTGGCTTTCTTTCATATGTGTTTCTCTCTAGCTTTTTCGTTCCATGATTCAAAGAAATCAAGCCTTTACACTCTTGTTGGTGTCATTACTGTTTTTGTCTGTTTTCTTCGTCTCTGTATTTCTTTCAAAACACAGTGGGAGCTAGTGAGACAGAGGGAAATGGAAAAAAAGGAAGAGCGACAGAGTGTCGACCATGAAACTGAGTGGCTTTAACAGCGAGGGAAATATTGAAATGGCTGGAAACACGTGTTTTGAGTATTGAGAGTATTTCTTCCCATTGTGTTGTCCGATTATGAAAATGTTCAATCAGATGGTGCAATAAATTGGCATGTATAAAAACGCAAAGATGTGTTTTCAAATGTTTTTAATGAAGAACAAATTTCAACAAGCCCATTAATTGCTGCTTTTTGTAAATCCATTTCTAGAAAACGTGTTTTTCCGCTTTTCTTACCACGTCCATGGAAAAGCTGCTTGTCATCTTTTTTTCTCCTCCAACATTTCTCCAGATTTGATAAGATGAAAGACTCCTGTATTTAAGCTGTTGCTCACAAATCACTTTCATAATTTGTGCTCTGACAACAAACACAGTTTAGCCTTTGAAAACAAAATTCTCCAAACTTGCTCTGTGCGCTGCGTTTAAGGGACATTTTGTGTTTTCTTTTATAATCTGGGTCTTTTTTCAGTTTTAGCCATTGATTCCTATTGGATACGATGAATGTTTATCAATTAGGTTAATTGTAGATCATTGTAGATGAATGAAGTTATAATAAACTAAATGAAACACCACTTATCTTACAGTGTTCAAAGGTGAAAACATTGAGGAATGCAAAGTTAATATCCAAACCTTTCTGTTTTAACTTTTTTTTCGGGTTACCTATGGTATATATTTGCAGTAAAAAACAATCCTTGCATCACATTTAGTAAAAGGTAATTTCTTGTAAACATGTATAGTATGACAAACTGCTCTGCAAACCCACAGAGGGAGAACATGATTTGCATATCTCTACTCTGCAACCTGTTCAAATCAGTATTTGTTGTGCATGTTCGCTCCCTCAGTCCCCATTTGTCAGATAAGAAAGTCCAGACCTGACAAAGCACATTCGTCCACACTTGTACTTTTACTCCCCAGCTGACGAGTAAACTTTGTTCTAAGAATTGTCACTTAAGGACTAAGAGAAGTATTCGGAGGTTGTGTGCAGTTTTTTGGATTGATAGAAATGTTTGTGACAGTATCCACTGGTCTTGATACTCGTCTTCCATTTTTCATCTACTTCTTTCCCCTCACCTCCCTCAGCTGACAGCAGTGGTTTTGTTGATGTGAAGCACTGTCATGCTACAGAGACCCACAGTTCCACGCTTGTCTTCTCTTAAGAGAATGATATGAATGCTCTAAGCACTGTATCTACATGAAGTAAGACACCGAATGATCTGGGACTTTCTAAGCCTCAGGTAATTCACTCGATCTCTGCTCAGCAGCTCTGTGAGTTTGTATTAGCAAACAATGGGAACAACTGGGGCTTTATTGGTTTCAACAGCACAACTCCAGATCAAGTGGCGTCTATCTTTATCTTCTTTAAGTCTATTCCCACTTTTTAGTTTGTTTGTTGGTTTGTTTGACATTCTTGTGTTGATATGACTCTGAAAGAAAACAAGGGAATCATGGAGTATGTAGGTCGGTGTAAATTTGTGAAAAGTTCTGCACTTTTCTTACATTTTCTTGGCTTGTCACACTTGCTTTTAATTCCCAGCTGACGTGAAAACACACAGATGACACTGTAAAAGTAAAGTTAACCATTTGATGCCGTTTCTTTATAAAAACACAGTGGAACTCAAAACCAATGTAAAGTCTAAGCGGTAATGGAATGTTATACCAAAAATGTCAACGGTCATAGGTTTTGGTTTTCCTTTGTATTTGGTTTGAGTTGCATTGGGACGGACTCGGTCATTGACTCTTACACAGCAAATGAGCCTGAATTAAACGAATGGTTTATTTCAGTTTCAGCTTTAGTTAGACGTGATCTCTTTGCACTGCTTTTCACAAACATACTTCCGTGATGGAAGTCTTAGCACATGCACGCAACCCCTTAGAAACCCAGTTACACGTATACTGTACATGGCCAACAAATCAGGTTTTTCTCGCATAAAGAACTCTAGCCGTGTTATGCAGTTGTTTTTCTAGACGAAGCAGGATGTTGAGACAATAGTTACTGACCACTGGTCAGGTGTCTGATGCAGTTAAAGCATTACCTCAGTGCATTTTGAATCATTTGACAGCTCCTCTGTTCTTCTCCACTAAGCCAGCAGATTGGTGTGTCTTTTTGACTTCAGCCTCTCTGAGAACTAGAACGCATTTCATCACTACAGTCATTGATTTCCCTCGCTGTAAAACAAACTCGGCTCTCCGTGATTCACTCTATGTCCTGTTCTTGTTTTGTTTTCCTTCTTTCAGTCTGTTTTCTCATATCCCCGTAACTCTCTATGCTCTACCCCTTGTTCACCTGCTGACATCAATAACTCTTGTATGTTGCAGTCCTCCATCTTTCTCTTTAAAGTATAATGCAACAATTATAAACAGGGAGGAACTGAATACTTGTCTGGTCATATGTGTAAGGATACACTGTAAATACCATTACTTGCTTGCATGATAGAGTTTATAAATGTGATCAGCGACATTGCTCAATATTGCGCTGGGTGCAGAGTTATCATGAGCTCATTATAAAAAACAATTAAATAAACTTTGAGTTAAAGAGCGAGGTGTAAAACTTGTCTTATAGCTTAGAGTATATTAATGAAGGCTTATAAGTGCAGCACAAAGCTACCGTAGAAGTTATCTGGCACAGCTTTTCTTCAGCTTCCTCTTAAGCAAAGCAGCTGCAGGTTTTCAGTCAGAATACTTCAGTCGGATGTGTAGCCACCGATCCACATGCTGCAGTACCTCCTCAAAGCAGGACGAACATCTGCACTTTCAAATTTCCGATTTTCAGATATTTCACAAGTTATTCATGATGACGAAAAGTGCACATTTGTTTTTGACTGTTAATTAATTCTATATTTTGTACAGAGTCTTAGCTTTGCTGCTTTCAAGTCTCTTTTTATTCCAATACAAAGTATTGCATTTATTGTACTGCTAATACTTTTTGATCTTAATATGCCATATGATCAGTGATGCAAATGCTTTAAATGTGAAATGTTTTTCATGTAATTTGTCTGCAGCACTAGCTTGCTCCTTAGCTCTTACTGTGTCCCCGGGTCCCATTCAGGTGCCATCCTGCAACTTTTCTTTTCATTTCTTTGAGTCCATTTGCCATAACTAGCTCTCTGGCTCGTTTTAGCCATTCACTTTAATTGCCTCACTTCCCTCATTACTTCGGCGGCAGTATGCCCACTGGTGTCCACCTCTTCCCCATCCTTTTTGTCCACACGCTGTGACTTTTGCTCATTGCAACTGCCTACTACTCATCTCAGTTTTAGTCCTGGGTTGCTTGCTGGTTATAATTGCCACTTTATCTGCCATTTTCTTAGCCTCTACCTCTCTTGCTGTGTCCCTTGCCCATTTTGTTTGAAGCTGCGAAGCCATAACAACCTCCCCTGTTTGCTAGTTTGCTCCAGTGCTGATATTCACTCTAGTTTTTTGTACTGTCTTTGCTCTTTGCCCTTTTAGCTTTCTCCCCCTGACTGGCTATTATCTCTTGTTGTGCCAGCAATACCTTCCACACGCTTTTAACTCTCTGTCTAGCTTTCCCCTTTGCCCTCTGTGCCATCAATGCTATTTGAATTGCCATATCTTCAATTCCCTCTTTTACTTTCCACCTCTTCCATATTCGTCTAGCCTTCTTATCAACTCAAAAGCCATGTCTCCCCCTCTCACAGCTAGCTGCCATAAAGGCTTCGGATGCCTTTCTTACTCTTTGCCCTCTTGGGCTTCTCTTTAATTCTCTTGCCGGCCATTAACGGCCATCGGTCTGCCACAGTCCCGCTCACTGGATTCCACTTTTTGCCTTCCCCTCTGTCCTTTTTGCCTTGAGGCTGACGTGCTTACTTTAACTGTCTCTCAATTTCTCTGGTGGCAGGAACTTACTGAGAGTCTTCATAAGTAATAGGTCCAAGTCAGATTTGTGGAGCCCCATAGAGATTCTTGCTTGAGTCTTTGTAACACTGCTGAACCTGAAATAAACTGGCAGGATCTTTTCTTCATAGCATTTTGCCCGTCTGCTCCCCAGTCCCCACATGCTTTTACCTAAACCCATTTTTATCTGTTTCCCCTTTTCCTCTCGGTTTCACATTTCATTGCCCTCTCCCACCTCTTATTCCGTCATCCTCTCTCTTCCTCTCACTGTGCCTCTGTCATGTTATTCTTCATTACTTCTGCCACCGTTTCTCTCATTCCCCTCTCCTCTTTCTTCATAGTTTGTGAGCTTAACCCTCTCTTTTTTATTTTCATCAGACCCTGCTTGTTTCCTCCTCCTAAATCCATTATTCCTTTTCTTTGTCGTGCATTTCCACAATTTCCTCAATGTCTCTTTCCCCCCCCCCTGCGCCTGTGTTCTACCTGACCCTTTCCTATGTTTCCAAAATTGTTATCCCGAGTTAATCCCTCGCTCTTCACTTCCTATTTCCCTCTGCAGTCCTTTATCTGTGCTCCCTTGCAGTCAGTTGAGTGCAGCTATTCAAACCTCACACTTATTCTTCACATGCAGCTGCTTTCAAAACACCGGAGAAAAGAGGGAATAGGAGAGCGGAGTGGGATAAGTTGTGGAATTGCAAAGGAACAATCTTGCAAAGTTTTCATGAAATCCAGAGTGACTCTACCAATGATCTAGCTTTGTAAACAAGCAGCCCATATTGTATGAATATCCTCGGCCCATATTTACTCTGCACCGATTTTGCTTTTGCTTCTTAAGCTAACATAAAAGCCACATCATTATAAGCTTAAATAGACGTTTACTTTCTCTTGAGTAGCAGTGGCTTGGTGAGAACATGAACTTGTGACTCATTTCACTTTTCAGGCAGTCTTCTCGAGCTTGAATCTAATCTAAAGCTTTTGGTTTCTTCCGCAGGTCTGGTCGTAAGAGAAGCCAGTATAGAAATTACACGGCAGCAGGTCGAGGAGCTGTTTGGTCCCGAGGATTACTGGTGCCAGTGCGTGGCCTGGAGCTCCGCTGGAACCACCAAAAGCCGCAAAGCACACGTCCGCATTGCATGTGAGTACAGTACTGTAAGCACGCATGTGTAAGCATGGAGAGTGTGGGTGAGTCATTGTTCTTATACTCACAGATACGTTTTAATATGCTCAATTTTTACATGCCATAAAAGACCTGCGTCTTTTTTCCTTTTCAACAATTAAGACAGCCTTCAAAAAAAACACGCAAGCAGACAATCGTACATGCACAGAGGTCAATATAGAGAGATAATTGTGGATCTTATTCATGAAAATTAAAGGAATATAACTTAGACCTCGATCCTTTTGATGTTCAGAGGCACATTACTGCCGTGAGGTAAACATTTTAAAGAGAAAGACTCATCGGAAAAAACTTAGTAGTCGGGTAGAACCTTCGAAATAGCTTTTTCTAGGCAGAGACGTAGCTCTATAACTTCACCATCAGCAGCTTCCTGTTATGGTCTGGTGAAGAATTTTATTTGACAACTGGGAGTCTGACTATAGGTCACCAACAGAACACAGGCCAGACTAAACCCAGGCGCACTCAATATCACTACCGCGTACCACTGCATACACAGTGATCACATCGGGAAATCATTTTTGGATTGTGGACCTAAACAACAGTCCAGGGAAAAAGCAGAAGGTTGAATCTTGTTCTGAGTGATCGTCACTTGACGGCTTCGCAGCAACTGTGTGAGACAAGGGAGTTGAGATGTTTGATAGAAATCACCAAAGAAAACTTGTTTGTTCTTTCAATGTAAGCCTCGTATAACAGAATGGATCGTCCCGTCAAAGCTCCTTTCGCTGGCCTGAGAATTGAACCCACAGCAGTAGTTTTCCAAGCGTCATTGCTCCGGTCAATTCAGCCATATAAGACAACTGGGACTCATCTTGAGTGCTCGGGTTATGGAAGGGTCAAGCAGAAAAAGAAATACCAGTAACAAAACCGACCCCACCTCCGTGGCTTACACTGACAGTGTGGCTCTGCTTGAGTGAACACTCAAAAGGACAACTGGGGGCCTTTGACAGAGTCCATTCAGCAGACACTCAACAAACCGCACACATCCCCATATTTAGTGCTTTAACAGGCAGTATCGTTCTAACAGACACGCAACCTGGAAATCTTGTTTTCCCAGGTCGGTCTTATTCGTGCTGCAGAAGGAAATCCATCATGTTGACCCTTGGTTTTTACTCAGGCTATTTTATTTGGCTGTCATTTTCACTTTTGCAGGGTTTGGATGCTTCGTTTATTTGTGTACGTTCTGACTTACATACGTATTTATTTCTTTGACGTATTTGCATTTTGAAGGAAGCTCACAAAAAAAATCACATTTTGCCTGGTCGGCTTATACACTAGATCAGGGCTTGTATTCTGTGGACCACTAGATTGTATTTAATGACCCTGTACCAGATTATTTAGATATAGTAAATGTACACTTGTACATTCATAGAAAAATGAGCTAACACAGTATACAATGCATCCTTACAGTTGTGTGGCAGTACCTCAACACCGTGTTTCTCAATTATTTGACTTGTACGACCATTTGGAGATCGAACAGAGCCTCGCTGCTCTCTGCATTGCTCTGGTATGTGAGGATGTTTTTCTGCCTGTCAGCAGAGAGTTAGTGACACAGTCAGAAATATCCGTCTAAGCTCCGCTAATAACATTGGCGAATGGAATGGGCCCTCCTCCGGGTGCAATGAAGGCTTTGTAATGTGCTGTTTTTGGCTTACGTTGGGGCTGATACACGCTGAGAGACAGATGCAGGCAAGCGTACGTATACAACCTTCTGAGTTTCTCTCAGGTAGAGACATGAATGTAGACACCAGCAGCACAGATATGTTCACACATTCAGAAGTGAAGCCCACCTTGTTCACTGGCAGAAAGGTATAGGCCAGGGGTGTAAAACATACGGCCCGCGGGCGTCACGTCATTTTATGTGGCCCGCGAATCCCCCAGCAAAAAAACAAAAAAAAAAAAAATAATTTTATTTTTTTATTTTTTTACAAAAATTAAAAGTTAGATGTGAAAATAAAAATATCCCCATGGTTGAAATTATGAGATGCGCCGCCGGTCTCGCCGGGGGCTATTTTGTGTTCATTCGCACTGGACGCGCCGGAGAGGGGGCGTGGCTTATCGCCCTGAAAGCCGTTCAACTGTCCGCCATTAACCATGGAAAAAAGAACCTCTATTTCTGCTAAGTAGGTGTTGAGGAAGTCACAGATATCCCGGGAAACTAAACTAAATATGTTCGGAGTAGTTACATTTACACCGTCTTACATTTACAACCGGCCCTTTGAGGGCGACCGTGATGCTGATGTGGCCCCAGAGTGAAAATGAGTTTGACACCCCTGGTATAGGCTGATGTATGAATGTATGGCTGGGTGTATATGTGTGTGTGTGTGTGTGTGAGTGTGTGTGTGTGTGTGTGTGTGTCTGCGCCTCAGTCTAATGTATTCATACATTATTTACATGAATAGTTATATAAGTCACCTGCTACCCCTAACTACAAAAATGTTTTGCTAAAATGACTTACATCTTATTTACCGGCTTTGGACTGTTAAAGGGTTGCCCAGTTTTAAAGTTCCAGTGGTCGACACTAAATCTTAAATCAGCAAACTAGTATGTTACCTATCTTGCATCATTTCCCTCCTTTCTTCACCCAGCGTATACAGTATTTCACACACGTAAGACCTCTTTGGGAGGTTAGGTAGAGGGCTGGTGATGGAGGATGCCTCTAGGAAGGCTTGAAGGGCCAATAGATATGAGGGAGGAGAAAGATGATAGAACTGCCTTTCTTTGACTTCCCGCGCTCTCTCTTTCTCTCATCGGTGCCTCTCATTCCTTTCTTTTTTATGTGGTGTGTATTTTCCTTCTGACTTTGTCTGCCCCTTCGTCCTTCACTTTCTCTCTTTGTGTTATAACAGTGATTTCTCCCTTAACCAGATCTGATTACACTCAGCCCCCTCTTGTGATAACCTTTTACTTCAAATCGACCCAACCTCCTGACCTACCCCGCTTTCAGCTCCTATTTGGATCTACTGTTGTGATTAAAATGCTTCCTGGCAGCTAGAGCTTGCTGAGCAAAGTCTCTTTTTTTTTTACCGCACCATGCAATAGCAATTCAGCATTTCTCTCCTGCATTCCCATCTCCTTTTCCCACTCATTTCCTTATTTCCCCACTCCTATTGTCTCTTCTTACTTTTTCCCCGCTTTGATCATGTGCTCATTGTTTCGTTCTCTCACTTGTGCGCCCTTTTTTTCGCCTCTATCTTTTCACTCTCCGGCATCTTCGGGCTGGTTTAATAACTGCAGAATTAACACTCCAAGGCATTATGTAAATACGCAGTTTGTAGCTGGATAATGACAATCAGTGTCGTGGCTGTAAACCTGTCAAACACACAACCGCAGATATTAAATCTCTGCGTGATTAGTTGGTCTTTTGGAGCAGGCCACTTCAGCTAAGTTATGAGCGTGCGCCGGCAGCCTGATTCAAGTTTATAAAGTAGGTGAGACGAACACACACAAACACCTACACTCAGTTATTCACAGCATTGCAGGCATACGTACATAAGGGTAAGCAAAACAGACACACAAATGGGCGTGCAGTGTCAGTCATGCTCTTTGGCCCTGCAGCTCTCAGGTCGAGTCTTTCTCCTTCAACGGATTAGCAATATGTCAAGGTCGCACACACACACACACACACACACACACACACACACGCACATGCATGCACACGCAAACACCCAGAGACACACAAATTGCAGATGATGGCAATTTGTTCTGCCACCTCTCCACTGAGACATGTGTGTGCATAGCAATCAGGAGTCCAGACACTAGGGGAGACAGCAACCCAGACGGCTCCTTGTGTCAACTGGAAAATGTCTGTTGGTGAATTTCTTCTGTTTTGTTTATGATGCAAATGTCTCAGCTGCATGAATGCAGGTTTCCCTTCATCATGGATGAATTAGACCAAGGAAAACAAGACTCAACAGGGATTTCTTGTGTTAGATGTTAAGCATTGATTAAAACCAAACTCTTCCACACTCATTTAGGATTCAACCTGCATGTTGCTTACAGCCATATGAGCATGCAGTTGTACCTCAGCAACTGGAAACAACTGCAGTATGTTAGCCAAACTCTCAGGTATGACACTTGCTCCACAGCGCAGAAACCAAATTTCCCCGACAACCACAGTCTCAATGACATTTTTCCTTTTATTTGCATGAAATGGCTTGCTCGGCAGTTTCAGAAATGCATATTCAAATCAGAACTGATTTGCCAAAAGATCCAGGCTGTTTCTCCCGTCACACTCACCCCGACACTTTTGCAAACGCTATAGATGGAAAAGCTTCAGCGTCTTTCTTTGGATGACATTATCAAGAGAGTCTCGGTTTCTGGCTTTGAGATAGATCTCATGATGCTCACAAACACTGAATAAACATTTTCATAGTGAGAACCCATAGTGCGTGTGTGTGTGTGTGTGTGTGTGTGTGTGTGTGGATGTGTTGTTATGATGTCTCGCCATCGACGCAAGCCACAGAGCTTTTCCCCAGATGTCAAGGACGGCTTCAGCAGACTCCTAAGTGTTAAAGTGGTAAGCCAGAGTGTTGATGTAACCGCACAAAGCTAAAGTCACTTTCCAAAAGTCCAAGTGTGGTGAACTACAGAGTCGCTAAGGCGACTCCCGAACAGTTCAACGTGCAAGTCTGCAGGTCAAGGGTTAGAACAAAAAAAAGAATGATTTTTGCAGAAAGGAACTAAATACAATAGAGTTGTTAAGCATTGAGCACAAAGGCAGTTTCAATAAATGCATCACCAGAGCTGAGATACTCTATAGTGGTTGAAAGTAAAAAATATATTTTCAGTTGAAACTAAATATGTTAGTTAATTCATGAATGTCTGCTTTTGCTGGAGCACAAATTGCTATTCATATCAGTGCAACATTGGCATTGTATTGACTCTTCCAACGTATCGTCCGTGGTGACGTTTAAAACATTCTACACTAACGGCATTCCCTTTACTTTTTCATTGCAATATTTCCAAACGATAATTTATTTTCACTGAGGATCGCAAGTGAACAGTTTCATTCATTTCATTTGTTGTGCTTCAGATTGCCAGTGCCACGTCAGCGACGAGAGTTGTGTACTGGTTCAAAACTTGACTGTGGATGGAAATACCTTGTCTGATGTCTCGGGTCTGATCACAGGTTTGGGAAGTGTTGAAATGACAGGGTGGAGAGTTCCATGAGGAAAGTGGAAAGAGACTCCCTAAAGTCACTGAGAGAAAATGACTCCCTATATAACCACAGTGAAAACGACAGTGTCCCTCAGCGTCACAGAACACCTCCAGCACTTCATTTTTGATATTTAATTTGAAGACGAACGTATGAGTGCCCGAAGATTGAGGAGGTGCCCGACTATAATCTGCTACAGCTCTAACCAAATACCAAATGCCTTTTTAATTCAGCATAAATATTCCACATCGTTAAATATATTTCAAAACGTTTTAGATGATCACAAAGTTGATGCTAATCAAGCTTAACATTATTATGCAGCACAGTACTTGTAAAAATCAGACCATGTCATGACTCTCCCAAGCAGGAAGCACAGTCAACTCATTATTAAAGTCACAGCAGGAACTCCTTCATTGTTTTACCTTAACTTTAACACAAATGTGTTTTAATTACACCTCAGTTACATTTCTTTTTTTGCTAATGTTTATTTAATATCACCTTACCCGCTTGTGTGCTCTATCACTTGTACTTTCCATTGCATGCCATGGTGTGGGTGTCCAATTGATCCTCCCTGTGACTTAAGGAGAGTACTTTGCTTTCTTTTTTTTCTTACCAAGAATCTCACATTGCTCTTTATTGCTTGAGCAGCTTCACCAGGGAAAACCGTTACGATTTGGCATGGGCTTTGCATGCAGGCAGAGGCACCCATTTTGGATAATTACTCTGGAATGTGCTTATGTAGAGGTGCCCGAGGCAACAAACTCACCACAAAAATAATAACAGTTTTAGTTGAGCAGTGGAAGAAGTTTTAGAGGGAGGAGGAAGGCGGCGGAGAGGAACGGGGAGGGAGGGAGACGAGGAGGCTGAGAGAGGAAAAAGAGGAGTTTATGCAAGAAAGGTCATCTTCTGAATAGATGCTTACGCTGCTTTATTGTGTGCACAGCGTATAAGGTGGTTCACACTGAAGAACTCTGCCCTCTGTACTTTTCAACCCTGTTGCGGTTCTAAGTTGTGCAGTGAATTTATTTCTGCTTTTGTTATATTTATGAAGCTGGAGAGCGTTGGGAAGTGAAGTGGGGTCAGTGAATTGATAGGACACAGCTGTCCTTCCTCCCCTGTGCACACATTTCCCTCGGGCAACATATTTGCACACATGCACAGAAACACACACCTTCCATTGAGGTGAATTTGTGGTCCCCTGGTGCCGTGGACACAATGTCACATTGCCTCATTCTCAAAAAACACACACACACACACACACGCTCATAACACTATTGCTACCGAACTGGCAAAAAGTGTGTCTGCCACGGCCTGCTGTAGCTTAGCACTATGTGGGAATATGTGTGAGTGTGTTGTCTGTTCATCCCTCGAGCGGTTTTCTTTAATCTCCTTTAATTTCATTCTCAATCTTTATGGAAATCAACTCTCACAACCAGCTCCTCATTTCACCATCCCCTGTACTAATTAAGACCAGGAAATTGTTCCTGGAATTGGCTGGCATGAGAGAAGTGTGTCTCAACCCTCAAATCACTTCCTCATTCTCTGTAGCTTGTTATTGTGCTGCGTTTACGTGCGCACGTCTGTGTTTGTGGTTGTGTTGTGTCGTGCCTGCTTGTTAGTCTCCATCTCCTGTGTGTATTGTCCTCACTGAGACAGTATCTCAGCGTCTCTGTCGCTCTGTCTTTGTCTCTCAGTATCACTCTGTGGACGCGTGTCTCTGCGTGTCGTGTGGGTAGCCATGTGGTGGATTTAGGGCTAAAGCTTTGGGTGATTACTCCCATAATGAACCATCATGCTCTGTTCAGGCTGTCATCCCCCACAGGGATTGACTGTATTGTGAAGTTATCATTCAGCCTCAGCAATACTCTATGTCCTCACACAACTCTTTTAACCAATAGAGCTCTCCACACAAAATCTGACGATGATAAGAATTATATGTATGAAATTAAACCTTCTCATTCAGGCGGGATGTTTTTCTGGAGGATGTGTGAAATCGTAGGGGTGTATCTCTAGAAAGCAGACGGCATTATAACCTCTGACGCCTTGTTCTCACATACAAATTCAAATAACTTGAATTGGAATATTTGCAATATTCAGAAATGAACTGCTTATTTGAGGCGAGTTTGTATGCCTCACTTGTCCTCATATTTACAAAACCCGTTGTATTGCCTCACATAGAAAGACATTGCTAGCATAGACTACATTTCTCAAGTTAGAAGTGCAGGGGCCCACTAATTATAGATATTAGTAACGTCAGCATCTATGAACTTACATGATGAATTCTTTGGTCAAAGACACATTTATCAGCTGTCACCAAGTCACTCGTCTGTTTGATCATAGAGCCTGACAAACGTTTGCACTATTCATTTAACAGCCAAAACACAGTGACAGTGTGAGCTGTCTCACCTTAAGACAGACATTTCCCCTCAGAGGTTTCTGTGCAAAACTGTACCGCACTGTATTTAAATCCCTACATTTAAATAGCTAATGTTGCAGCTTGAGTTAAAGTGGAGCTACAAACGTCACAATTACAGCGCTTAGTAATTCATCAAGTCACACCACAGCCCCGTATGCTTCCCCAGTGTTTGAGTCTGATTCAACATTCAAACAGTTAAATACAACTCAGTATGAACCTTCAGAACTTCTTGTACTTTTGTAAGCTTGGGCAGATTGTATCTCTCTCCCTGTCTTTGTAGGATTGGGATCATGGTGAAGGAGATGTAATGAAGATTGATGACTGCGAGGTTTTTATGGATTGCTGCTTGGTTTTGAGAGAGATGAGGCAGATAAATACAGATGATACAAGGTGGACTCAATGACACGAGCTCCTATTGAGTGGCTTGATATAGAGACTGTGGCGGACAAGTATTTCGGTAAAGACCAAACAGGTGGTTTTGGTATTAAGAAAGAGTTCGGTCCTGCTGTGTGCTGCCGACTTCTCCTTCCTTACTTCTCTCTCGCTCTGCCTCTCATCTTTCAACCCCCCACCTGCTGCCCCCCCCCCCCATTTTACCTCTCCTTCTCTTTCACTCCGCTTCAATGTCTGATAGCCACTGTAAGGTGACTGTCCTGATAAAATACCCAGAGAGTGACTCTGAGTCGACCAGTTCGGCATTAAAGAAGTGTCTGTGTGTGTGTCCACAAATGGTGTTCCACAGCTGATGGATAAGGTGATTAAGAGCACACCTGGGAACCCGGAGAGGAAGAGGACACAAGGATGACACACACACACACACTCGCTGTGTCCTCCTATGGATGTTTTCCGTATGGTTTTAAAAAATAAAGGGCAGAGGAGAGAGAGGATTTGTCTGACACAGCTGCCGCCGTCCTTTACAAACTAACAAAGTGACTCTCAAACTCTTCAAAGTGAAAGTTTGTACTTGATGCTGGCATATCAACAAACCTCTGGATATCACTTTGAAATACACACACCCTGTTTCTGCATGCACAGTATGTAGCCAATGTAATGAATCATCCTCACATTCTGACATGAATTCAACATGTGAAACTCTATCATCTAGTTACAAATGTTGCTCTGCCATACGTATGCATGCATGTCAAATAGACACATCCATGTCCGTGTGTGCACAAACCAATATTTGTAGCTATGTATACACATTTGAAAGGATAAGACGTTTTGCAGATCTTTTTATCCAGATCGTGTAGAGTCCGATCAGGAATAAGATCACAAACCTCTGAGTTGCACCCAGAAGCTTGAATTAAAAAAGCTCCATCCCCTCCATATGGTCTCATTTAGAAATCCATCACAGCATCGGATCAGCATCATAAATAAAGTCACCTGCTAAGTCCCGCAACGTTGCCACCCCTCTCAGCTTACAATTTGTTTTACAGCCTCTTTGTACGGCAGGCTAATTATTGTAACGTGTTAAGCCCAGCTGCCGATATGGGGACGTATGCGTTCAGCATGCTGTATGCTGTATGGCAGCAGATAGGGAGGTGCACAGAAAAGTGAATGCCAAGAGTGAATGGCATTACAGCGTCAGACGCATTTTATAAAGTAGCGTAGTGAAAGAAATTCCTCGGGAAAGAGTTGCAGAGGCAAGACAACAGTGCTCAACATCAGCAGCTGAAGACTGGTTTCCCCTTTTGAACCCTCGCAATGAATACAATTCACTCTTTTGTGTATAACAAGCGTGGTCTCTGACAAAAATGTATTCGGCAAAAAGAGTCGTGAAACAAAACTGTCCATCCATCCATTTATCCATCCACCCACAAGAGCTTTTTTTTTTTTCGTGTTTTCACTCACGTCCTTCAACGCCTTCACTCCGTCCTCCTTTCTTTTGTCTTTCTTTCTGTCAGTCTTCTTTAAATGTCTTGTTCATTGTCTTAAAGTCTGCTGCTGTGAGCATTTTCCCCGTCCAAAATGAAAACAGCTGAGCCCTCTCTGAAGCGTCCTGTTGAGGAAATGCCAGTGCATTCCACGCTGCTTTGTAATGCTGTCATTTATCACAGCATGTGGACCATTAGTGTGAATCATTTATTGTCCTGCTTGAGATCCCCACACTCCGGCATGTCTATATGGAACGACAGCAGGGTTAAAATATTGTGCGTGGTGATTGGTGGGTGAACATGCAACAAAAGCAGCCTGTGTTTAATGTGTGAAGCAGCTAATGCACTTAAAGCATGATCAGCTCTGTGTGTCAGTGTGTATAAAACAGTTTTAACATTCTTAACATGCAAACGTTGTCTATCTGTGAGTGTGTGTGCGTGCGTGTGAGTGTGTGTGTGTGTACACCCTTGTGAGCGTCACTTGCCTCTGAGAATATACAGCTGAGTGTTTTTCCTTGTTGTGTACATTTCTAAAGTGACAGCAGAGTGGGAGAAGTCAACATATGCATGGCTGACTTCAACCACCGACTCCATAATTACTGTGTCATTGTTGCAGCGGGAAATGAGGTAATGAGCCCGCTTTACAATGACACGGCACCATCTCCTAAATGGGCTCCCTGACTGCTGAATCACAGGATGCTTCTGCAAAATGGCCGCCCACACAAGTCCGCTTTCCATTGGGGCTTTTTGCTTTGATCAGTGTGCTGATCTGTGAGCTTTTTCACTGGCTACTTAAGCAACATTTCCACCACTGTATCGTAACCATATCACTTCAATTGAATCAATATGTTATCCAGTATCAGTATGATCCTTTTTGTCATAGTCTCTCTGGCTCGCCTAATAACCTGTCCTCCAACACTCATTCGGTTTCCTGTCTGCCTTTGTCTCTTTCCCCAGACCTGAAGAAGTCATTCGAACAGGAACCTCTGGGGAAGGAAGTGTCTCTGGAGCAGGAAGTGCTGTTACAGTGTCGACCTCCGGAGGGCATACCATCGGCTGAGGTACGTGCAGCGTCGTTGTCAACCTTAAGTTGAGGTGAATGTGAAGCAGGACGTCTGATTAGGAGACAGGCTTTCTAGAAAAGAATGAGAGAGAGAGAGATGTAGCATGAAGACAACAGAGGATGGGAAAAATGTAAAAGAAGTCATTGAACCATCTAACTGTGAATGACGGACAGCAGAACATTGGTGTGTGCGTGCACTCTTTCACAGTCAGTGGTTGAAGGGTGTGCTGAATGAAAAAGTATTTTGACTTTTTTTGCTGAGCCTTTTTAATTGTGCCTGAACTGGTACGACTTAATATCTCAAAATCGAAAATACAGCAACTGCAAATACCCATTTATTATGAATAACTATGTAACTGAGACAAACAATGACTTAATCACAGGAGGAACAAATGAAAACAATGAAACTGAATAAATGTCACACTTTTTCCGATAACATGTTTTCAGAAACATAAAGCATTGCATCACATTGTACAACGACATTCACGTTGAAGTGTCACAGTGAGAAATCAGGGAAACAAGCCCGAATCTTGTTTTGAGTGACAGTTGCTTGAAAGCTCTGCTGCAACGAGGTAACACTGATCCAAAGTTTAAACTTCGACTTAAATGTCCCCAGAGAGCCAATTTGAGTTTCAGCACAACTGTCTCAGGGAGATGAATTTAGGCTAAACCTCTGCAGTCTCTCTTGCTGTACCTGAGCTTTGCAGGAAATAATGAGGATAATTAACAGCAGTGGATTGCCTGCTTTTCTTCAAAAGGACTGGGAAACACTATCATGTACCTTTTCATTAGCGCGGATCAACATATTGGTGAAGAGTGAACAGAAGTGAATAAACTTGCAGGAAAGGGAAAACCGCACAACTGGTTCAGTTCACTTTGGTGGAAGTCAAGTTTTGGGCCAAATCACCACATCATTATTTTGGCCATTTAAGATGCGTGACTTTTGCTCAAGAGCACTTGACACATACATACTCGCAAACTTCAGAACACTACCCTCGTCAATGCAAGAGAATATTGTGTATGCTGCTACTACATTGTCAGCACATCGACATTTTATTCACTCATCGACCGTGTCGTGCAGTGAACATCCACTTTGGCGAAGCCACACGTGTCACTTCCACTCCCCGAGGGCCTTAACTACAGTGAAGAACCTCATTCGCAATTCAGATATTTCTTTACTTTGCTGGTTTCATCTGGCTGCGTTCCCTCCTGAATGGATAAAAAGACATAATTTCATTTAGTTGGTCGCTGGGGAAGAGCAGCACAGCACTTGGAAAGGGCTGCGCTACCGGATAAGGAGTCTTTGAATCAGGTTTTCACTCCTCAGGGTTTGATAGTCGTTTTCAATTGCATCTAAGTACACAGCTCCCCTGAGAGAGATGGGGGGGGGGGGGAGGTACTCAGACAGACCGCTGTACAAAGTGGAGGGAGAGTGAGTCGGTGAAGGTGGGGCAGAAGAAGAATTCGGCAGAAGGTTTTGGAAAAAAACGCAGTTATCTTTTCGTGTCCTTTCACTTCCAGAAATCTCTGAGGTTAATCAAGTGTTACATATTCATCATATCGTGACATAGGTTACTTTAAACAGTAATTTTGTCTCTCTTTCTGACACACGCACCACATTTACACTCACAACTCACGCTCCTTCCTCTTGAGACAGATCTCTAAGCCAATGACTCATTCCTACTGCTGCCTCATCTGCTTTCTTTGTTTTTGACGCCTGTTGGAACATAATACATTCATGCACACAAGCACAAAGGCACGGACGCACACTCAGAGCTATTTTTCGAGTGTGTTCAATTTGCTACCTTTCCCATTCCTCTCTCCTGTCATAACAGGATCTCAGGGCAAATGGATCGGTCTGTCTCCCCCTGCAGTACATCTGTGTCCAAGCTGATTAGAAGAATTTAGGTTTAAAACCTGCTGATGGCCTCAGGTTGTAGCTCAGCTTTTTTCTTTTATCTCTCATGACTTTCTACTTCTCTTTGCTCTTATCACGTCCATTCTCTTTGCCATTCTCATTTCCTTTTTCTCGAACTCGCTCCTCCACACACACACTTACTCACACAGACAACCATCTTTTTTGTCTTTGATTGACAGCTCTCGGGGGTCCTGTGACCTCTCTAAAAATGTTCTAATATTAGCGGGTGTTGTTGCCTCGTCGACCAGTTGACGACTGCTGTAAAGTTGTCAATGTGATGGGGTTGGTGCCCTGATACGTGATACGCAGATCGTAATGCCCAGCTGGCATCACGTGGCTGTCAACATGCCACACCAAAGCATTGACTCCTTAAACACACACACACACACACACACATTAAAGCATGACAAGAGGTACACTAAGGGACAGATTAGCCAGTGATCATTTTAACTACCGCACAACTGTTAGCCGTGAGAGGTCGGGGGTCAAACCAATCCAAGATTGCAAAGAAAATGACTAGACACCAACCAATGCACCATTATTTCCTTTTCACTTTCCTCTAACAGTACTGCTCTTGTCATCAGTCAGTCTCCTCTGTGTTTTCCTCCCCTCTCTCTTTCAATCTAAAGCTCCTGAGAGACACAATTTGAGGCATTGTGAAATCCTTGAGAAACATCTAAATCTCCTCAGACTGCGATTGAAAGCCTTTAAAAGCTGATGGAAAGCTATTGGATTCAGCAGGGAGGGTTCGGCAGTTCAACTGGAAAGGCTTTATGGACACAGAGGGTGAATTCAGAGAACTTGCAACAAGTGCAGCACAATGTTCACTTTCGATGAAAAGTTTGATTTGATTTTATACTTTTTTTATTTTCATATTTGACTTTTTTCTGGTCCAAGGTCAATTCGAACTTATTTCTTAGCACTCTCCACTGAGACCCAGCAGCACTGTAACATTTAGATCTGAGTGAGAGGCAACTTGTATATTTTTCCCACAACTATTGTGAGGTTCATTAGGACACTGAAGCAGCAAAAGTAGGCAGCAGCCTGACAGCAACGATACATTTTTTATCTTGAAACCCAACGAGTAGGAGTGACCCCACAGGCCAGGCTAAGCCAGTAGACTGCACATAGCAGGTGGGGTTATGTATTTATGTGTGTGTGTGTGAGAGAGAGAGAGAGAGAGAGAGAGAGAGAGAGACTGTAAGTGTCTATGTGAATATTTTTGTGTATTCCTGCCTGCGTCTGTCTCAGCATGTGAGTGATTACCCCAGCTGCAGTGAAATAAACACATCAGTGTGTGGTGACAGGAACTCCACGTGTCTATCTCTAACACACACACACACACACACACGCGCACACGCGCACGCACACGTGCACACACACACGCACGCGCAGAGTCAGACAGTAACTGGATATGTGTCTGGAGCCTGGTCAAGTTCCTGTCACATTCTTAACCACTCAATCCACACTTTAAGTTCTCCACTTAAAATTGGCTTATCGTCAGCCTATACATTACCTATCTGAGTGTCATCTTCCACTTCAGAAGATACATTCTAAGTAAAGTCAGAGCCCACTTTTAGTGAGAGGTTTTATCATATATTTTACTGTATTTATATCACAATAAACCTCAAGTAACATTTCACTGCGATGTGCAGCAGGGTGGTGTCGGGAGATTGTCCTTGGGATTTAGATTCAAGCTGCAAGCTGCAAGCTGCAAATCCCCCAGCATTCAGCACTGTTTGTCTTGCGTTAAGTGTCCTTTAGCAAGACTCACGTCCAGCTGCCAGCTCCGAGGTTGCTTTCATGTCGCCGATCACAGCCTGCAACTGAAAAGTGTTTACTTCAGGCAGTACACATACACCATGTAACCAGGAAGTAGCTGGGACATTCGTCGTGTTCAAATGTGTGTTTGTGTGAATCCAGGAGGCACAGCCACACCTCAATGAAAACACACACACACACACATTTGGCCTCCCTCGCAGTGACTGTCAATGTCATTTTTTGTGAATGACTTTCTACGTTAAACAGTGTGGAATAAATCCAGTCACAAGCATGTGTGTGTGTGTGTGTGTGTGTGTGTGTGTGGGGGGGGTGGGGGGGGGGGGGTGTCTCTCGGTGTGCGTGAATGCCTTTTTGTGATGCAAATCACAGCAGACGTTTCTGTCAGAAAGCATCAGTGGTGCAGTTTTGCTAAAACGCTAATGGCTACCTCACTCTCACAATCCTCCAGCATACTGTACACGGACACTGCATTTCAGTCCGTGAAGTCCCCGTTGGTAATGTGTCGTATGATGACGTTTACTAAGCAGAGTCTATCTGGAGGTTACAGCATCGTCGGTGGTGGATTGCTTTAAATGGACAGTGACAGTGTGAATTTAAACTGTCGGACAAATAAGGCATGCTCTCTTGCGCCCAGAGATTGAAGCAGATCTATTGAATTCCTTTAGCTTTAAACTGCTTTCAGATCCTACTGGAGCTCAATGTTCCTCTCGGCCTCAACGACTCATGCTTTAAATACTGCAAGATCAATTCTATGCAAGTTCTGAATACATCCAAAATGTCCCCAGAACCTACACCAATTCTTCCATCAAAAGCTCCCTGATTTATAGGTGAAACACATATTTCATCCAGCAAAGATAAGATTTCTTTTTTTAACTTCTGCATAAATAAAATTGAATGAACCCAAGGGATAGGAATGTCAGATCAAATAAAGCCCTGGATCTTCCCATAGCTTTGCAAAAATGTTGTGACCACTACACCAGAACAATTAAAGTCATTTCATCCTGGCACACTTCTGGAGAAGCACGTGTGTGTGTGTGTGTGTGTTTCTGTGCTCAAAAACAATTAATATAATGCTGCTTCCCCAATAGATCCTTACCTTAATCCTCTTTGAGCTAGCGTAGTAAGCCCCACAGCTCATCTCCCATCACATTTTACCTTGATCCTCAACCTCTGTCAGAAATCATCACCGTAATCCACAGATTAATCAGCAATCTCTTCTCTTCTTTAACCGAATGTGAATTATTGAAATGGTTTTAAGATTATTAAAACGCTGTTGCGACGGTCTATAACTGCAGAGCAATTTACAAATGGGGCAGATGAGTTAGAGCGACTCGTGCGATGTAAAGGTATTGTGGTTGGTTGTTCCGTTATCTGATGATGTCTGTATTCCCCACACATGAATCGACATGCACATAAGCACACATACAGGAGGCTTTATCTCTTTGACTCCTTCGCTCCGCGGACTGGAAATAAGTGCAGTCTTTTATCACCGCTTTGTGTTTTCAGAAAGATCGTCACACTTGCACACACTCGTACACAGGAAGAGGGAGGACACGTGTACACGGTGCATCTCGTGTGAGCTGCGATCTTGAAAGGCCTTTTCATCCAGTGATGAGCCGTGTCAGTGGCTTCAGGCAGCAGCAGAATGCAGAACTGCGTTGGAAATGTGTTTTTTTTTTCTGTTGCAGAATCTCAGCATCAGCTATCGAATCTCCCATATTGACTAATCTCTCTGTATTTCTTTACAGTCAAACAATGCGTGTTTCTGCTTGCACGTTTGCTCAGTACGTTTATATTTGTACAAATTTACAAAATCACCGAACCCAGACATTTAGCTCGGCTTCCTCACAGGCCGTTTACGGAAACTAACAATCAAAACTCAAAAAGGGAAGCTTCCCATTACCTCTGTTTTGTCTCCTAACTGACGACTCAACCCGCGTTGTTCTCCTCCATCTTCATAGAACACAGGAAGCATGTAGGCCAGTGATCATAATGCAGATTTAGTTCTCTGTGGTCTGAGGTTTGAGTCTTTTTGAGACGAGGAGGTTCTTTGCCAGTGTGGTATGTAGTGGGTTGAGTGGGTGCTTGGCTCAGCAGTATGAGAGAAGGAGATAATGAAGGCGTTTGTGTAGATCCCCTCCACACCCCCTTAATTAGGAGAAACGACTCTCTCCCCTTTCATTACCCATTCAAAGGCCCTGGTAAAACCATAGGATCGTCCACCTTTCTAATTAACCCTGTTTTAATGTGTTTCTGGCAGTGACATGGAAAGGGTTTTATATGTGCGGGTGTTGAAACGCTGACCCGTCACTCTTTCTATGTAATTAATGCTTATCTATTGACTGTTTCCACTGCCTTTCTGTGTTCGATAAAACCTCGCACAGTTACCCACCGGAGCTATATCTATGTCTCCGTTTCCGTTCACGTCTTTTAAAATCTTCTCACACTATTATGTGGACTCTTGTCTCTTTGTCACTTTGTCTCGCTCACTTTGTCACTATAGCTGTCTCTCAAACCCCTGTCTTTCTTGGCACAGTTCTGAGACAAAGCTTTGGATTGATGGTGACATGACAGTGGAGAGTGTACCGCATTGTCAAGCGGCGATGCCGCGCTGCCCTCGGCGGTCCTGGCAGTGTTGTCATGGATGAATGAACGCACTGTTTTGACACTAGGGTGTCAAGTAACAAAACTCTGTTCTGTTCTGTCAAGTTTTATGAGTCGTTAGACCTTTTTAAGGAGGGTCTTTAAGGAGCACAAAACAACTTGTAAAGTTGTGCTCACAAGCCTGTAAGCCGGTTTGTGCATATATCATTATAATACAGCAAACATTTTAGATACGTATGTATCAAATAATTTGACACCTAAAAATAGTCCTACTTTTGGCAAGAATCGAGAGATCGTTTTATACACTTAACTACTTGAGCAATTGGGACATTAAATTCCTCATTTGTGACCAAGACTGAAAAAGTTTAATAAGCCAGGGCTTTGAATAATTGCTACCAATTAATTGCTTTTCCACTTACATCCCTGTTTAGTTAAGCAGTCTTCAGCGAGTTACTGAAGGAGGTCATTGTCGGAGCAATTCATATTTTCATGAATGTGAGTGTGTTGATAACAGAACATTATCACATGATGACCGCGTGGAGCAGAGAATATGTTTGTAATGATATGTGATCATGAAATATTTTACTGCCGTAACGCAGTTCTCCATTTAGCACAGTGTAAAATGTGTTTGGTGGTGTGAAATCAAACATGACTACATTTTTGCTGAGCCGTATTAACCACGATACTGCTTACCAACTAGAATTGTATTGAATCATCGGCTTACTGCCAAGAAGCTCTTGGCGCTATTGATGCTTTGCTGATTTCAGAAGCGTAATTCTTTGAAAGGTAGACGGCTTTCGTCTTACTTAAGTGTGACCTTGCGGAGGCCGATGTACAGCACTTAGAGGTAAGATGCTCACTTAGCTCTCTCGGGAACCATAAAGAGAGAATATGCTGCTCATGATGGCATCTGCATTCTTTTTTTGTCAGTCAAAACTGTAAAATCAATGCTGCAATTTGAAAAAGGTGTTTGTTTTAATGGTTGAACACATTCCGGTTCATATTGCACTGTAAAAAAATCACAATCAACTCAGTCACCAAAAAGAACGACTCTGCAGAAACCCAATTTGTAATTGATTATTCCTACAACAGATGCAAATTATTTTTAAGGTTAGGCAACTAACATTCTTACTTGAGGTTTGGTTTGGGAAAGGTTATTGTCACGATGAAAGGCCAACATTAATTGTCAAACGCGTTTAACACCCATTCATCATCCTAAAACTCTGTACCTTAACCACTTAAAGGACACTGAATATCCTGCATTTGCACTTAAAAGTGGACATAGCTGTATCTCCCAATCTGAATGCAATTGAAATCGGCTGTTTTCTACGTGTATATTGTGCCGTTTGTTCACCATGATCACACTTCACTCTACAGCTTTCAACAAAATGCAACACTGACAAACAGGGAGGTCTCCCATGGTTCAGCTGACCCGGCTAATAAAGCAAAGCTGATTTTGTTATTGGGCGGTTTTAATAACACTGGAGAGCTGGAGAGTCAATTAAAAAGGATTAGCATGCCCCCAATCAGCTCAGAGCCTCTTCATGCTTTAATAATTATGGAGTGTCATCAGCACTCCTACACTGTACAGTGAATCAGCTTTGACATGCGCGCACACACATGCACACACCGACGCACACACACACACACACATGCACACACACACACACACACACACATTCATACATCCCTTTATTGTGGAGGATGAATAGTTGAGGCATCATTGACAGTCGGTTTGTTTTCATTCAGACCCTGTTAAACTATTGTGATTTTATCATGAACCCTGAATGTAATATCTGACACACTGGTGGGTGAGGTTGAAGATGATAACACAGGTTCTAATCTCCTGAATCCTACATCGGACATGCGTTCTTTATTTATACAATACACAGCTATTAGACTATAAGACTGAACTTGATGGAAAGAGGGACACAGTGCTTCATTGACGATGTGTAAAAAGACATTTGGGGACATACCTCGTTGTCCTACTGAGTAAGAAATGATCCTGATCAAAACACTCCTTGTTTGAAACCCATAACATCCACCTCTGATCGAATTCATTGAATGCCTTTCGACATTCATTCAAGTCATGTGACTTTCTCGTGGTATCCTTGATGTTCTTTTAATTGTGCATGGACATTGGTGTTGCAACCATGTGTCATTTTAAAATGAATTGTCAAATGAACAAAACACAAAATAGGTATATGGTGCAACTTGCCAGGAAAGCATTCATTTCAAGACGAGTCAAGACATCACAAGTGTGTTTAGGTCACAATGTTGAAGCACTTAAATGATCTTCAGCAGTCTGTGTCCTGTGGTTTCGTTTGCATACTCTCCCATTGCTCACATTTCATCCCCGCTGTTACTTTCTCTCTCCTCATCGCTCTCACTTTCATCTTTCTGTCCCTCCCCCTTCCCCGTCTTCTGTTGTCGCCATTCGTGATGTTAAAGTACTTAGTGAACCAGAAGGTTCAGCAGGAAATGTGGAATACATCACTCTCAAGAGAAATAAGGAAAGCAACGGAGACACTGATTCCGAGGCCTTCAACACGTTTACCGCATTGACCCGTAACCATTCACGGGGCTGCTCTATGATTTAACAAGCTGTCAATCATTTCAACACTGGCTCGCAGCAACCAGGAAAGTCATTTATGCAACACACTGTTTTTTAAGTCTTAAGGAAGCTCCAAAGTATCTCCCAAAGGAGGCTTGCTGTGTCTGCTTAAGTTTACACATTCAGGCATTCAAGTGGTTATTAACTTTAGTTATGATAGGGGTGGAACTACTTTTCTGCATTCAAATAATTGATGGGAATACGAATTGGAATCCGTGAGTCTGCTAAGAAATATTAATTTTTCTTAAATAGAAAAAAGACTGAATCGATCACAACGATTGACAGTTGTGTGCGAAGATATTCTGACAGTTTCCATCAACATATTGTAACACAGCTCTCATGAAATCTGTATGCCGCTAAATATGGCAAGATCAAATATTGCCTTGTGACATTCAGGGCTTGCACATTAGTCAAGAACGCAAAGTACAGCAGGCTACAGTCTAACAGAGGAGAAAACAGGTTTAATCTTTTCATTTCCTAACTTTCAGTTCTCCTATCACAATTAGAAAGTGTTTCCCTTTTGAACTTTTCCCCGGTGATGTTTGAGGTGTTGATACTGATTCTAGCTGTTACTAGGTCAGCATCTGTTTGGGGAAACGTTTCCCCGACGCGTCTGAGCTGTTGAGTGGATTTGGATGTTTTTCGTCTTGCCTCTTCCTCTAATGATTGGAGCCCAGGGTCTCATTTCAACTTTCCATCCCCTAACTCTCACTCACCCCAAACTGTCATCTCTGTTGTTGTTGTTGTTGTTGTTGTTGTTGTTGTTCCTCTCCTCAGCTAGCACTGCTTCCATCGCAGTCCTCATGTATTGTCTAAATGATGTTCTATTCACTCTGTTTATTTGTTCATTTCGTTTCTGTTCATTCCAATTCTCTGTTGTGCTTTTTTCTTGATATGAGTTCTTGGTTCTTGGTAAGCAATTCTAGGAAAGACATTATTTTTATATTTCATTTCGCAAATAAATAAATCATTGTCTGATGCCTTCCTCTTGTCTTTAAGTATTATGGATAGACCGGGGCAGCCTTCAACTACTGATTAAAATATAAAATTACGAGTAGAATAAGCTTGAACACATATTTTACTTGAGTAATGTAATAAGCAGTCCATGAATTTGAGAAAATTCCAATGTCTGTCTCAGTGGAAACGGCTTTGCTCCCAGACTCACCTGCTTCCCTTCCTTTGGTTGTCCCTACGCCCGCCTGCTTTTCCAACAGTAGTAAATTAAATATTGAAAAAATATTTTTAGAATAAGTGCAATACTCCCAGCTCATCTTTAAACCATCCTTCCTGGCTAGCCTTGTTTCCCTTACGTAACCACATCTTTAATGGTTAGTGTTCACTCAACTTTTCCATACCGTAAGTGATAATCAATGTTTATTCCCTGGAAATAAATGTGTTGCTAAGCAACTGTAGTCAAAGTGTTGCTTTCTGCCTGAATTGTATTTTATTGAATTGTTGGCGCTTCAATGACGCAGTTGCATTGCCAAGCCTCAAACTTGTGCCGTACGTCACTTAAACGTCCTCTTTCACGGTTTCCCAGCTGCCATGTCACTGCCCTTCTCTGCCTTCTACACTTTCTGCACATCTCCTTTTCCCATTTACTCACCAACCACCTGCACCATGTCTCAAAAGTGCAGCCCATCTATCAATCCTCCAGAGTGGTAGTCCATCTCTGTCTTTGATGCCTGAGAGATGGCTTGTGAACGCTGGCAGTAGCTGGAGTTCTTGGTGGACTCACACACCTTCTGTTTTGACAAAACGTTCAGTGGTAAAATATTCCCCTCGCAAACTTCTTCTGCCTTCTCCTAATTGTCTCTCTCCTCTCCTACCCCCTCTCCCCCGCATTCCTCACATGACTTTTACTTTCCTTCTCATGTTTTCCCAAGTGTTGGGCCTAATAGATTTCCCCATGTACATCCTCCCCATCTTCTCTCCTTTCCTTTTGATCCATGCAGCACCTCTGTCCAGTTCTGCTCCCCCTCCCTCCATCTGTCTTTCCCTAATTGTGACATAGCATGGAAATACTCTCTCACCTCCTCATTACCTTTTCATTTGTCCTTTTTATTCCATTGCACTCTCTCTTTTCCCCCCACGGGCTCCCTCTCTCGCTTCCTCTTCCTATTTGTTGATATTGTCGGGCTAGTTTTAATGGATCACCCACAGATATCTGCTCCTAGCCTGCACTCCCTGTTTCCATCCTCCTCCACCATAATCACTGCCTCCCTAACTCTCTATCTTTCTCTCGCTCCTTCACCGTTGTCGTTGAAATACCTCTTCTCTATCCTACCCTCTCTTGAGATTTTTCCCCATCCATCTTTCGCTCTCCCTTTCTCTCTGCACTCTTGAATGTTGACATGAGAGGGTGAGTCTAATAGATCACTGTGAAGCATCTGCACCTGTGTTAAATCTCAGAGGGAATGCTCTGTGTGTGTGTGTGTGTGTGTGTGTGTGTGTGTGTGTGTGTGTGTGTGTGTGTGTGTGTGTCCGTCCATGCATGTGTGCACCCTAGAGAAGCTAGTGCAAGCTTTCTGTTCAGCACATCTGTGACCTCCTTTGGTGCTGAGCAACTTCCTTGTTTTACCTCTCCTTTCCTTTCCTCTCCTCTCCTTCATTTCACCTGCTTCTATTTGTTCTCCCTTTTCTTCGTTCACCCTCTCCTTTATATCATTTATAAACGTACATTGTACATACTGTAGATACAAATTATTTTAGGTATTTTATGGGCTGAATCTTGCAAAACAAATACTTAAAAGCACAAGTCCCGGCTGAGTAAACTAATACCTGCGTATCATACGTGTGTGCCATGCATCATTCAGCTAAAGTGTACCACGGTGCAGTGAAGTAGTAGGTTATTTATAGACCTCTGTAGGCCTGTCCCAGTCCAACTTGGTGTCCTACTGTGTCCCAGTTCTGTCTGCGTGGGACACTCTGAAGAGCGCCCTGCTCTTCCTCACACTCTGCTGCACATTGGGGATTCTTTCTATCATATACATACTTCATCCTCGATGCCCAACTACATTTAAATTCCGAGTGGTATGCGAGTCTTCTAAGAACATACGTTAAGTCCTCGTTCCTCTTATGAACAGGACCTCTGAGAATTCTCGGAGAGAGTTTTAATAGATTATACAGTGTAGTGTATATATTCCCCTCTCTTTTAAAAAAAACCCAGAAGTAATTTGCCAAAAATACTGCATCAGGTACTATGGAAGTATGTTGAGTTATATAGGGTAACCTTTAGGCTAACCCTGTTTGTCTGGCTGTCCTTGTACTGTAGCTCTGTTGCCTTCATGTTTTGTGTTACAGCATAGAGGCAAAGATACAATGTGTTCTTAATTGATTTATCGAACACACATGCAATAAAAACTCTGAAATAAAAAGCTGAAACAGACAACTTTTAGATGTCTTTCAGAACATCAGTGTCGGCTGATTGTCGACCGCGACCCAGTTATGTCCATGTGGTTAATTAGGTCTGTGTGTCACTCGCTGGGATCTAGTTAATTAAGCTGTCAGAGCCTGTGAAATCCCACGTTGGCATGCCCACATAAAGGCACAGACACACTGACACACACACACACGCACGCTCTACCCACTTCCATCCTGGATATATGCGTGCACATCTAGAGTGACCTTACGTTAACCTGCACAATCTGCCCGGTCTGGCCGGTCCTGGCGTGTATTGTATTGTTGTGGGGTTGGTGGCTTTAGTAGGTCCCCACAGTAACAGTGGGCAGCAGGATTGTCCTAATCACCTCCCAAGTGTAGTACGGATGCAGACAGAAACACCAGGACATATGGCCAATTAAGACAGGGATGAGAAATGCTGCAGCTATTCTGCAGTTGAATGAACATCACACTTAACATAATCAATGTAATTGATTGGCAAGGTTACTGTTCCTGACTACTGCATGGACATCGATACTGTTCTTACATGTAGCATTGAAACTCATTGAAAATCATTTGTGGGTGCTGTAGTTTAAGCTATCTGTCTCTTCGGTCTGTCTCGACAGTTTATTCTATTTTCTTTTGTCCATCCGTATCTTTGATTCATATTTTCCTGTTTGTCCGTATTATCTGCTTATGTCTGACTGCCCGTCTCTCAGAAGGCTTATGTCAGCATTGTTTGCTCCTGGGATATATTCCTACATCCAGCTGTTAAGCAAGTCACAGTTCTGTGATGGCAACCCGAATGAAGACTATTTGTCCCTGCCTCTTCATGTTAGATGTTCCTACTTAGTTCGTAAACATCTACGGTATGCTTCTCTAAGAGATTACGCACTTGGAAATACATTTGAAGTTGGGAACATGCTGCATTTAGGTAATTTTGGAGTATGTAAAACAATACAGCATTGTACATATTCTGTGTATGCTAGCAACTGCAAGGGGCTAAACTCGTTGGCCAAAATCAAAAGGAAGATTTTGTTCGGTTCAAAGTAAGGGATGACTAATAGGAAAGTGCAGATGAAGAGCGTGTTACTGTCGTAGAGGTGGGAGTGAGGTGTAGCCCTTGACGTTAAGAGGACATTTAGTCCAGAGGATTTGTTGGCACCAACATATTTGTATTTGTTAGAATGCAGGTAAAGAGATGCCAAGAGAAGAGTCACAGCAGTGTGAAGGAAGCAGAAGGAGACAGAGACTCACACAACACATTTCTGCACTTGTTTTTCCAAATGAATGGTTGCTAGTTTTGCCCTTGCAAATTACAGTACTTCAGTGGTAATGTTATGTAGCATTCCTAATGTAACTGATTGTTTACTTCGTTCTGTATAATAAGCTATATTGTGAGCACAGATGTGCCTCTTCCACCACATCAATCAACTAAGACCATAAAGTGAGAGTTGGTAATGCATTCTATTGTCTGAGTAGGCTCTATGTAAGGTAGCAGAGTTCCTATTACTGTGTCTATAAATATAAATGTATCTTAATTGTCTTGAACAAACTCGTTGGGATTTAGCCGCCATGTTTTCCCATTGAGGACACAGCAGTACAGCTGTGTTCAGTAGCTTCCACCATGATCCTTATGGGCTGCGTCTGTATCCACGGTGACCATCATGAATGAGGTATAGAAGAAACACTTCCTGGTGCGTCATAGCTTCATTTGGTGCATTTATAGTCTGATTTCAGTTTAAGTGCTACATTTATTTGATGCTGAGGGAGGCAATTTAAGACCAATTGTTTTAGTTTTTTCAAACAATGATGGGTACTCTGCTGTAATTGTTTGAAGCCACAAAGTCCTTTTGTTCGTCTCATCACAATGAGTTAATTGTTTTGTCTAATATCAACACATACACACTCACACACACGGTCTTCACCATGTTCATGTGCTCTGTTGGATTAAATTTCTATTAGCTTTCCACGATTGAGTCTGTAGATTGTTGATTAGCCAGTTAATGGCCTTTGTTACTGCACTAATGAATAGCTTGATTACTATTTTACTTAGCTACACATCAGGAGGCGGGTGATGTGTGTGTGTAGGTGTGTGTGTGTGAGACATGTTTTGGTATTATCCTCTGACGAACACACACAGACAGTTATAGCCAATTGTCTGGGTTTGTGTCAAGAAAGCTGATGGCAGCAGAAGAGAAAGATGGATGGTGTACTCTGCCAACACCCATCTCTCTTCCTCCCTCTCTTCTCTCGCTCTCTTTCTGTCTGTGTCTATGCCTCTCAATATGTTCTCTCTCCATCCCACCTGCTCTCTGTTTCTCCAGCCTGCTGCCACTCCACTATTGTCTTTTTCTTAAGTCCTGCATCCTCCTCCACCTATTTGTCTTCCTCTGGCCCTCTCTCATCTGTGATCTCTGTCTTTTTAGTTTCTTGCATGGCTGATTTAATGTTCTCCCTTTCTCCTTTGTTGTTCCTCTCTGTCCGGGGTTATTTTCTGCTGACTGGACTCACCGGGCTCTTGAGAACTAGGTTGGCATATTGCTTTGTGTGCGTGTGTGTATGTGTGTGTGTGTGGCTTTGTTAATGGAAACAAGCATGCCAATTACGGTGATGTCTCTCTAGATGCTGGTCAGAGCCAATAATAATGAGTGTGGCACATCTGGCAGTGTGCTTGTGTGTGTGTGTCTGAGTGTGTGTGCTGGTAGGGAGGGCATGGGGTGTGTAGGGTGTTATGATTGGCAGAAAAATGATGCTTCTCCGAAGTTACAAATAAACGTCTATGCAAACGTACGCATGGTAGTTCTCCCAGAGGCTGGCAGGCAACCTGACACGCACATCTTCCAAATGTCAACAATGCATCGCGCCAAGAAAGTCAATTGTTTTATTCAGCTCTGGTCGGGAGGCAGGTTTGAATTGGAAGTGACAAAAAAAGTAAATATCTTAATAATAATTCATATATATGCTTATACATGCAGTACTAAAACACTTCCTCCATATGTAAGAAATGTTGCCTGTGGACATAATCCAGCAATTAGTTATGTTTCCCATAAAACATGCTTGGCAAAACAAATTACATCAAGGTAGTTTCTCTGAGACAGGGTAGACATTAACTTAACGAGTAAAAAGCTCTACACGTATAACTCAGCTGCAATTTGTTTATTTTTAGTTTCATGAATCAGCGTTGAGGCACATCCTCAGGATGATTCAGACAAAGATGTGCCAAATGAATGCACAAAACTACAACCCATTGGATTGGAGTTTTTTTCCCATCCTTATTTCAAAAGATACAAAAGCAATTGCCCTGAACAAACCCTGTGGTCAGTTGAAACAAAGATAACTTTACTCCCTTTAGCTCTTTGTGCTCATCCGTCCACCGTCTCTCGCCTCTGATGTCGGGTCTGAGATTGCCATGAAGTGAAGTGGCAAAGCTTGCTTGAGTGGGTGCTGGTTGCGGAGGCTGGAATTATTAAAACATGGACGGACACACAAAGCAAACTCGGTGCACGCCCACACACAGGTAGAGTGATCACTTCGGTAGCTCTTTAACCCACTCATCTGTGGTCTTAAAGGGATCCAGATAATTCAGCTAATCAAGGGGATGATCATATTAACACTTCAGTGATTCACAGGCACACACACACACACGCACACACACACACACGCATGCACACACACACACACGCACACACACGCATGCACACACACACGCGCACACACACACGCACACACACACGCACACACACGCATGCACACACACACACGCACACACACGCATGCACACACACACACGCACACACACACGCACACACACACACGCACACACACACACGCATGCACACACACACACACGCACACACACGCATGCACACACACACGCGCACACACACACGCACACACACACGCACACACACGCATGCACACACACACACGCACACACACGCATGCACACACACACACGCACACACACACGCACACACACACACGCACACACACACACGCATGCACACACACACACGCACACACACACGCACACACACGCACACACACACACACACACACACGCACACACACACACACACACACACACGCACATACACATACACACACACACACACACGCAAACACACGCACACACACACGCGCACACACACTCACGCACACACACACACGCACACACGCACACGCACACACACACACACGCACGCACATACACACACGCGCACACACACACGCACATACGCACACGCGCACACGCACACACACACACACACACACGCACACACACACACATACGCACACGCGCACACGCACACACACACGCACATACACACACGCGCACACACACACACGCACACACACACACACACATGCAGTACAGCTTGATGTCCCCGTCTTTGATGGCAGAATCTGATTTTATTGTAACTGGTCTATGTTGTGTTTCGTCACACCCTGACTGCGTATCTGTGTATTTGCGCCTGCTGCTACTTTGAAAAATGAATGTTGTGATTCAGTGGAAGATTTTATCCATAGACGCCGTATCTCTGCGCTGTTATCAACTCCCATATGAGGCTCTTTGTAGTGGCTCTACAAAGCATGTCACATTTTAGCATTTGTCATAGATATGCGTTGCTTTGTTATCTCACTTCTTGCTCTGTGGTCTGCCATTTGTTTTGCCTTTGCAAGATGTACACTGCGTTTCTCCCTCTGACACACTGTGACTGTGATGTCCCTGCTCTCGGTAGCAGATATACGGCAAAGCTTTGCGTTTCAAAACATTTTGTGCTGCTCTCAAGTGCAACAAAATGGAGTATACATCTTTATATCTTGGCCTGCTTTTATCTTGCACAGCATGCGACCGAGCCTTTGTTTCAGTGCCAAAGAAAGATGCAAATGTCAATATAGTATGCTTTTCTGCTGCCTTAAAATTGCACAGCAAAATATCTAACATTTGTACTTAAGTTGCGAGTAAGACAACTTACAGAAGTATTTACATATTATAATGTATCACTCCTCCCTACAAATATATTGCAATATCCAAACACCACAAGCACATGCATTATTAAGAACTGAGGAAAGACAAAGCTGCTTCTATCTAGTATTCAGGGGCACAGGGTTTGAAATATACCTGTAGGCAAATTAAGGTCTCAGTCTCGGTCAAGCACAAAGAAAAGATGAACAAAGTGGGTGTGTAATTGATCAGAGAAAGCCTTTTTTCCCTTTGAAAAGAAAGCCGAAAAAAAGGTGATGGACTCTTCCTGAACCTCTTTTAAAACCATGTTACAGTTGAAACAGAGGACAAGAGTATCGCTTCTGTTTGTGCACGTGTCAGTGTGTCAAAGGTGTTGTGTGTGTGTGTATGCGTGATCACAGGCATGTATAATGTCATTATTTGATATCTGCAGCATGGCAATAAACAAAATGTGTATGGTGTGTGTGTGTGTGTGTGTGTGTGTGTGTGTGTGTGTGTGAGAGAGAGAGAGAGAGAGTTTGTTTCTAGCGAGACAGCCAGGTGAGGGCAAGAGTTAAAATAACAAATACACATTCCCCCTGGGGTTGGCTTGATCCAATCAGCCACCTTCTGTCATTCACACACACAAACCCTTACACCAGCTGTGGGTAATGATGCGGTGGCAGTAGCAGTATAGCCGCCACATGTGGTCTCTTTGTCTGAGCCCAGCGGCGGACACATCAGTCCAACGCGCTCAACCTTCAGGCGTCATCAAAGGCCGCAGCTATTTTCAGTTCATCGTCACACGAGACCTGAGCTGCCAGTAAAGGCCTGTATTCGTTTTATTCCATTTCGCTGGGAAATGATCTGATCATGAAGCTCACTGCACAAGATAGAATGATTCACGAATTGATTACAGATTACATGAATACATAAGCCCTACCATGTCAGTCACCTTTGATCAAATGTTGCTAGTTGTTATGTGGTCATATTTTATTGGAAGGACTTTTAATTTATGATTTGGATTATGTAACAATAAATTGTGTAATTGTGGCATTAGAGAAAAGTACTGTTGGTTTGATTACAATGGCAAGTAACAGATATTTGCTTTTAAATGTTAGTTTTCAACACAGGAACACACACACACACACACACACACACACACACACACACACACACACACACACACACAACTATCTTGCGCTTGTTTTAGCATTGCAGTAGAATTAGCCAGAGTAAGCAATGTTTGGATTAGAAGGTCCCCCAGGTTAATTAATTGGAAGAGAACTTTTGGCCAAGTTGTGCTCATTGCTTTTGTTGACTGACAGTAGTTTATGAACAGTGTTGAAGGGACTAAGAAGCAAATGGTTGAATACATAAACGGCATAGTTTTACCATGAAGTAAGTCTCGAAGAGATTAGAATAGAGATTGTGATAAGACAGTTGTAGCAGTTTAAATAGTAGATTCTGAGTAGTATTATGAGTCAAGAGGTTACAGATTTACTTCGTACAATGAACAAGACTGAGGTTAAGTGTCCATGCTCTGTTATGGTAGAACGTATTGAATCACGGCCACAGTCTTGCCTAAAAATCGATATCTTTAGCAGCATAATGTGCCAGCACATCAATTTTCCAGGAACTGAGATTTCACTGCAGATCATTTTCATTTTTTTGTTAATTTATGTCATCGTTCACCCTCCAATATTCACCGACGATACTTTATACCGGGGCTTCGATCATCGAGCGGCAAATTCATGTCAGGGGTGAGACACTTCCTGATCACCGTACGCTTTGAAAATGAATTGAAGTCACGAGGAACACTTCTCCTGCCAGTCATAGTTGTTTCTATTTTAATGAAACAATCTCAAGAAAGGAAGCGAATCTCATGTTGTTGTAATGAAGATGTTGGTGTCAACATAATCATTCTCACAATTCCAAAATCATCTTTTCAGATCTATTGTGTCACAGTTCCAACAGTCTTCAAAGTCCTGATTGGGGTGTTGAGCACGCTCTCTCTATGTCAAAGGAAGTCTGGAGTCATGTCATTATAAGTGAGGCTGCTAATAATGTTAAACCTATCTATTAACCGTATATGTGAAATATCATAAACCAGTAAACTATCCAACCTGCAAAGCCACCATATGTGCTGCTGATACACGGCTGCAGGTTCAGGTCTACAGCTGAATTTACTGATCTGTTACCCGTTGTTTTGAAGACGTCATTAAGGCATGAGTCTGTGATTTTAAATTAACAATATCTTTTGCTCACGATACATTATGCTTGAGTAACACGGTGCTCAGCTCCGTCCATCTTCACTTTTTCTGTCTGTCGGGTTCATATTGTTATGTAGTCCAACCACTGACCTTAGATCTCTGAGACAAAGTGCAACAAATATACTGTATTCCAGTGCAGTTATTTTTCTCCGTGACCACAGCACAGCTTATATAACTACCCTGAGCATGAATAAATCAAAATCCTTATTACACACATGCATTTGCTTTGGTTTGCCAGAGAGCAGAGACTCTTTTTGTGCACTTGTAAAGTACGAGGATGAACTCCTCGGCTGACCGTTCCTGCTGTGTATATGTATGTTTTTGTTTGTTTGTCTTTGCTGTTTTTCTCCAGTATAACCTTTACTTTGTAATGGAAACTGAAAGGTCACACAGCGTTTCACTTAAGATTGAGAATTCCAGGCTACAGTGAGCCCCCTGGCCAAAGAGCACAGCTGAATCTCTAAAGATCAGCGAGAGAAGCAGGTAGAATAACTGAAAGAGAAGAATGACAGCCGAGCCGGGGCAGGCAGCAAGCCGAAGAACAACACTGAATTTCCATCTGAGAGTTCCATTTCCTAATGCGAAGGGTGGAGGAAATTAAACAACGTGAATTAAACAACGTGACTCGGACATTTATCTGCTTGCCATAAAGCTCGGAGAGGCTAAATTTATGAGGGTTTGGAGCAGTAAATACAGCACTCAGGAAATGTGATTAGGCTCGTAAATAGGATGGTTCCCCGCTGTCCTGCCCTTCACCCAAAGCACCTTGCGAAAGCGTATGTTCGGGACGTTTTCCTCTGTTTCTACACGGCCACCCGTGTTGTGAAGGGCCCCCCGTGTCTTTGCTTTTAAAACGTGTGATTTCTGTAACTTGATGCATAAACAACCTCCTGTAGGCAATCATTTCATTACTCCTATCATTTTTACATCCTACCTCACAAAGGGATTTTATTTGCTTGTGAATTTTAAATGTGATTTCTAATACATAAGAATATTTTTTACAAGGTGAACCATGACTACATAACAAGATAGGAGCCTCCTCTCTGACTCCTACACATATTTATTTATTTGGATTTTCAATGATGACATCTCCTCAAAGCTTCTCTCTGTGGAACAAGTGAAAAACAAGATGACACCATCACCTGTTATAAGTCCTTCCACACCATCTTCATTTGTCATCTCGACAGATTGAAAGCAAGATTAAACCAAACTGGATTCTTTTCTCTTTTTTCGCTCTTACGGATGGACTATTTTAGACAAATGTCACTTTCAAAACAATTCTTTATTTATTTTAGTCTTGGGGTGGATCAGTTATGAAAACAAGATGAGACCATTATTTTATAATTGACCTCAGCTGGCAAGATCTAATGATACATTACATTACAATCATTTAGCAAACGCCTTCATCCAAAGCGACTTACAATTCAGATTCATCACATGATAAGTTGCAAGAACGAATGAATGATTGTTTATTTGATTTCATTTGTTTTTTGACTTAATGCAGGCACCTCTACAATTATAAAGACCACTGTGTCACTACACAATAACACAACTTCCTAATCTCTTGTCAGCGACATTGTTCTGAAACCTTTATGCTGACCTCATTCCCTCCTCTCGCTGTCTCTCCCAGGTGGAGTGGTTGAAGAACGAAGAAATAATTGACCCAGCAGAGGACAGAAACTTCTACATCACCATCGACCACAACCTGATCATCAAACAGGCGCGTCTGTCTGACACGGCCAACTACACATGCGTGGCCAAGAACATAGTAGCCAAAAGACGAAGCACCACAGCCACTGTCATTGTTTACGGTACGGTCGCATGCTCCTGTCTGTGTGGGTCTTTGTTAAGTTTGCTTCAAAATATTGTCACTAAAAGCTGTAATCTTTCTCTTTTCCTGAATGCAGGTGACATTTTTCTGTCTGACGTTTTCGTGTCTGACGTTGAGTGTTTTACTGGTATGACACCGTTTTAAATGCTATCTGCAGCTACCCAACAATGTGTCTGATCAGCCGAGCCAGCCCCCATCTGCCACATGAAATTAGCTCTTTGTGATTGGCCTGAAATCCCAACATCACCCTTGACCTCACCCAATTAAAATCGACCAATCACGCCTTCCGTTTTAAATTAGAACACTCAGGCTTTCCAAATGTCTGCACTTTCAGCCAAGAGTCCCACTGTCAAATGAATTGTGCAGCATATGGCATGATAGCAGCTGTGAAAAACAATGACAACAACTTTGAATTAGCTCGCTTCTTCTGTTTTCAGGCGATGCTCTTCTCTTGCTATTTGTTACGAAAAACTGAGAAGAAAAAGCTTGTTAAGAGGAAGAAAACACCACACATGCCGTTTCCGCCTGCTCTTCTTTTTTCCCTCCTGTTTTACCAAATGCCAGCCTGACATGAGAGAATAGGAAACACTTTGAGGAGCAACAATGTATAGCAGAACACTCACACACATGCACAGTGTTTCTCCAAAACGTAACACTGTGTCTATTCACTCGGAAGAGCGTTTCAATCAAAAATAACTGTGCATGTGTACGTGTTCAACACAGACAGCGCGAGATGGAGTGGTTTGACACTGATGTATCCTTACAGAAATAGATTGTTCAATCTGTGGTTCAATCTTCTCGGCTCCACAAGGGCCCGACTGACACTGTTGACAAGGTGAAATAGTAGCGGGAAAAAAAACAAAAACATGGGGGGGGGGGGGGGAAACGGAGTAGCTATATAGATGGATGGGAGACAGGTGAGGACAAAGGAGAGGCAGAGGAGAAGAGAGTGGGAGACGGCAGGTGAGTGAGGAAGAAAATAGAGTCGACAAACCTAAGAAAGCAGATGACAAAAGTGAGTGTACCTGGATTATACCGCTCTCTCTCTCTCTCTCTCTCTCTCTCTCTCTCTCTCTCTCTCTCGCTCTCTCTATGATTCATTTCTAATTGGGCATTGGGAAAGGAGTGGGCACCATCCACTGGGCTGAGACAGAGCTGTCAAGCTGCAGCAGAGGGGATTTCAACCCACCTCTCTGGATGTCAGCTCTCTCTCTGTGTGTCCTTGTGACTCATTCTAACTCTGTACCTGATTTCTCTCTGTCATGCTCGCCCTTATCTTTGTCTGCACCGTGCTGCCACATTTTTTTTTCCCATGAAAAACAACAATAATGCAAACATAATGAAGCAACGATTGAGTCTAAATGTGACGGGATGCAGGGACATCTTGTTGAGGGGCAAAGACAACAAGAGGGAGAAAGTGGATAAAGATACACGGAGAGACAAGGAAAGAGAAAAGATGCAGGCAGATTATGAAAACACATTATTTATTTTGGCGTTAAGGATTCAGAAAAACTCCTATTCAAAGTTATTTTGCCCTCTCCCTGCTCTCTCTAACGAGGGTCTAGGGTTAAACAAGCGGCATGACCGTGTCTTTGACCATGTGTAGGTTCTACAACTGCGTGGGTCGGCATATGTGTGTCAGTGTGCCCTTCTCTGTGTGTATTAGTGAGTATGAACAGCGGGAAAACATTGTGCAGCAACAGGTTGCTCAAGATTTTGTGTGTGTGTGTGTGTGTGTGTGTGGTTTCGTTGTGCAGGGAAATCCAGCTGTTCTCTCGAGACTTACCCAGCCTCCTGGCATGTGTACAACACACACTGAAGCCCACGGAGACAAATAGTTCAATTAAAACGCATTCAAATCACAGATGTATCCGTTGAGGATGACGCCTCTTTGATTCAGTAGGATTATAACGCTCTCTGTGCCCATTTGATTGTTTCATCCCAGACCTAATCTGTATAAATATCACATACGTTGAGGCTTTTCTCTTGGTATGTCTGCTACAATTCCATCAAGCCTACTGTATTCATTCCTCAAGGGGCGATTTGAGGCAGGCTTTGCAAACACAAATACACCTACTTACGTAATGACAGCGGTCAAGCCACAGCTGGCCAACAATATCCAACACCACAGAGGCTCATTATTTATGTCAAAAAGTGTCAAAGGGTTAATTGCGTTCATCAATCCACACACATGTCTTGTACTGCGTCTGTAAGATGAATGGCCTCTGGAGTAAAACATACAGGCAATCTAAAACACATTACTGATGGTATGAGCTGAAAGGAGTCAAAGAGGACATGTGTGGGGTCATTGGTGATCGTGTTGTGCGAGGGATCTTTCTGGTCTGCCGATACTTTTTGAGCTGAAAGTAGCAACTCCTTGATTGGCCAGCGTAATAGATTGCTGTTTTTGTTGGGACGCCTGATGAATGCATGTGTGGAGTACTGTATTGATTAAGTTACTGATCTCGGTTGCCACAGTGAACGGTGGTTGGTCAACATGGACGGAGTGGTCGGTGTGTAACAGTCGCTGTGGACGGGGCTTCCAGAAACGAACCCGCAGCTGCACTAACCCCGCCCCTCTCAACGGAGGACTGCCGTGTGATGGACAGGCCATTCAGAAACTGCCCTGTACCACACTGTGCACTGGTGAGTGAATTATAGTCCGATTCTATCCATATGCATGCAGATTGGGCCAATGGATTGCATCCTTTTCTTCTTTGCGTTATTTTAATATGTGGCCTCAAACTCAGCTTCTGCTGCATTCCACCCCTTTTCTTTCTTTGTACTTTTTTCCGCCCAATACTTCTCTTTGTAAATGCTCTTTTTCTCCCTTGTCATTTTGTTTTGATTCTCAATCTTTTTGCTTCTTTGCCCATCCTTTTCCTCCAGTGGACGGCGTGTGGACAGACTGGAGTAAGTGGTCGGCCTGCGGGACAGAGTGTACCCAGTGGAGGAGGAGGGATTGCAACAACCCAGCACCTAAAAACGGAGGAAAGGACTGCGATGGGCTGGTGCTCCAGTCTCAGAACTGTACCAACGGACTCTGCATGCAAAGTAAGTTGACTACAATGAATCTTCCAGAGGACAAGCATCGATGTATCTCTTCTAAATGTATTGAAGTTGTGTCATATATATATATAGTACCTAACCATGAAAGATGAGTACGCCAATTCGAACAAATGTCTTGCAGTGACTGCTTCAGATGGGAATTGAATTGAAAGTGAATTGACCCCGGATTAGGCAGGCCGATGGAGTGGAAATGCATGGTCAGATATTTAGCTGAAGAACAGGAGCGTTCGTTTACAGCACTGATCCATAACGAGAAATCCATCACTAAATATAGTATCAATGAAATGAACCCTGAAGAGGAATGTTGTAATGTAAGCGATGTACTTGGCTGAGCTGATATCTAAGGTATTCGTACTCTTCTTACAGATATTGTTCCTGAATATGTCAGACAATCAGTATTGGTTTTAAAACCCTGTGTCTCGGAGCGCCTTGCGCATGTCATATAACCACAACGTCCGGGGTTTTATTCTCCGTCAAATTAACACAATTTGTTTTTATATGTCTCTTTCCACCGCTCGTCTTCTCCATCCGTCTTCTCATCTCACTCTCTCCTCCAGCAACCACTGCTATTCTTTCCATTACATCGCCTATCCTCACTGCCATCTTTCTCGCCTCATCCACTCTGACCCTCTGGTTCTATGCCTTTCTCCAGGAGCCTACCTGCTCCCCTTTCTCCTTTGTGTAGTGATTTGTTCTCGCTCTGCTTTACACATGTACTTTATTCTTCTGTGCACTGTAGATGATGTATAGGTTTGGTCTTTGATGGGCATCATGATTAACCTTAGTTTCACCACTATCTTGAGTGTACATTACTCAAGGTAAAAACACCTGTTTTATAAGGAAAGTAATGGTAGATATTTAGCCCACTGCATAGGTTGTGGGACTTTTTTTTACTCAGCCTTTCTTCTGTTTCTTGGTATAAAGTTGCTGCATCTCACGACAGAACACCAGAGTTAAGGTTTTGCCTGCATTTAAGGTTTTTCAGCCTCACTTTATTGACACGGACCAGCTACTATTAGATAGATAGATAGATAGATAGATGTAAACTTTATTTATCCCCAGGGGGAAATTCGTTTGTAGCAGCAGCAATTTACATAGTAAAATATAACATGTTAGAATTCCAATATGGCACAGGAAATTACAATCAGTATTACAATCAGTACAATTGGTACAGTATTGGTGGTGAGGGCAAACAGATAGGAGACCGCCGATCGTTTGAATGCCGTCTTGCTGCTCACTCGGTGTGCGCAAAGTTCCAACTCAGTGAAACATAGAAGAGGAAAGGAGAGAAACCAATGTGACATTAAAGACTCCTCAGAATGAGCTGAAATATAACGCAGAAACACTGACCTTTATTGTTGAACTGTACAATACAATTAATTTTCATAAAAAAGTAATAAAAAACAATATATATAATTGGCAAATACATTGTAGTGGAATTGGAATATCGGAATCGGCATCAGCATCGGCCCCAAAAATCCCATATTGGTTGCGCTGTAATCGATATTTATGTGGAACAATCATCCAAAATGTGGGCTGAGTCATAATGGCACAAACATAGCAGCAGCAGCTTTTCCAGGGTGGAGGCAATTTTATTTGTTGACTTTTAGGAATAGTGCTTGTTACTCCCTGTGCGCAGAGTAATTGGCAGACAAGCATCTGATGTGGAGAAAGGGGGAGAGAGAGAGAGAGAGAGAGAGAGAGAGAGAGAGAGAGAGAGAGAGAGAGAGAGGGGGGGGGAAGAGAGAGGCCTGTCAGGGTGAAGAGAAGGGAGAAAAGGTAAAAACAGAAACAGGTTTGAAGCAAGTGCACATACACACTTGTGCTTGTAATTATGCCACCAACTCTTATTGGTCTTTCCTTTCACACAACATGGCAGCCATATACTGCAGAGACTCGCATCATGTCTGCATTCGTCTTAAGAAGTTCCATAAAAAATTAATAATTTAAGGACCTGCCTAGAAAAAAAAATGAATCTTTCTGCGGCCTAAAAAATATTAATAGAAGTGTAGCTGTCTACAATGTAAATTGGCTGAGGCACTCCCATGGTGCTATTGATAGACATTCTTGGGTTGCCATCACTCCTTGCAGAATGAATCTGCTGGCGCGAGCAGATTCATTCTGCAAGGAGAAAAGCATGCTTTGAGCGCAGATTTTTAGCAGTGCTCTTCTGCTCGCGCAACTTTCACCTGCTTGCTCGCTGGATGGGCTTTCTTTTTGACAGTAAGTGGGCGGACCCAGTCACCATTGTATCACTAAATTCAATTGGTTACAATCCCCGTCTTTGGATATATTACTCCACTCTCGGAGATAAATATTGTACTTTTTACTCAACTACATTTCTCTGACTCATTTTCTTCGGACGACAGTTGTTCTCATATAAGTTGATCTTATATAATATGCAGTCCGGAGCGTGGAATTTAAAGCTGTCAATGAGCTGTCATCAGGCTGTCATCTGTCTCTGCTCTCTCGGCAGCTGCACAGAGGATTGTGGGTCAGAATAACCAGAAAAGATTTGGTTTGCATGGTTCAAAATGCAACCGGATGCAGTAGGACGTCCTGGTATTTTTGACATACTGGATTTGACATACTATGTACTGGGACATACTTAATCTTGTTCTGGCATACTAAATAGTATGGTAGTATAATGTTGCCTGGGTCCACACCTTGAAATCGGCCCACTCCTGCGAGTTGACTGATTGGTCTGGCATCACGACATTAAGATGCTGTTTCTCGGATGAAAAAGCAATTGATCCAAGGAGCGCCACAGGGGGGGGGGGGACTAACGCCGTTGTCAAGCTGTAGCCAAGTGTTGCCAAGTGTTGTTAAGCTGTGCTCCGCAACTAAGGAGGAGTAATAACCACACGGGCATCATAGACATGATAGACGCTGCTATTTAGGTTGAAAGTGTTCTTACTTTGCTGAGCTCCTCTTAAAACCTCGGCAACACAAGTGTGTTGGCATGTCTATAGGCATCAGTGTCAGAGGAAGGCAGATGCGTTGTTCTCTTGTGATGTGATAAGAAAAAGTACAACCCTTCCCCCACGAAATTCGGTTATAATGGAGACAATGTCAGACTGATTGGAATCAAATTATGTAATCCGTCAAAAAGCTTTGCCCATAGGCAAGGCAAGGCAAGTTTATTTGTATAGCACATTTCAACAACAAGGTAATTCAAAGTGCTTTACATAAAACCATTAAAAGCATCAAAACATAAGTCAAAAGAAAAGGAGATTTAAAAACAATTAAGAACATTCATTAAAACACAGTGTAAGACAGTTTCACAGTAAAATGCAGAAATGCAGGAAATTGATTACCAGTATGGAAGACATTTAAAACATGACTCTCCGTGTTTCTGCCGCATTAATTCAATTTTTGCCACCCATGTTCTTCTGGTGTGGACGTCGACGCTATCTTAGTACAATGCAATCGTCACTGCAAAGTTGAGGTTCTTTATGCCTTAGGAAAACTTCACAAAACCTTTGACGTTTCTTTTATCCTTAGGTCAAAAACACTTAGAAAAACCTGTATGACGTTTCTTTTATTCTTAGGTCAAAAACACTTAGAAAAACCTGTATGACATTTCTTTTATCCTTAGGTCAAAAACACTTAGAAAAACCTGTATGACGTTTCTTTTATCCTTAGGTCAAAAACACTTAGAAAAACCTGTATGACGTTTCTTTTATCCTTAGGTCAAAAACACTTAGAAAAACCTGTATGACGTTTCTTTTATCCTTAGGTCAAAAACACTTAGAAAAACCTGTATGACGTTTCTTTTATCCTTAGGTCAAAAACACTGTATATTACTGTATATTACGGTTACGGTTACTGTATATGCAGAGCCCTGCCCACAACTTACGCAGCGTATTATGTACGGTCTCTGCTCCATCTGAAGGATTACGGCCACAGAATCTGGGATAAAACCTAGAGAGGTATAGATTTAGGCTCATTTCCCCTGATTGATTTTCTGTCTTTAAAATGACTCCACAGACGTGGTTTTATGTCAGCACTAATGTTTCAGCTGTTTCCTGTAGCATTTACGGAAATCCATGAAGTGTGTGTGCATGTGTGTGTGTGTTTGTGAGTGTGTGTGGTTGGATGTACAGCATTTTATAGGTAGAGTATATTTGAAAGGCTTGCAGTGATTATTGCACCATTCTTCCATTTGGTTTATGAATGATGCGTCTTTTAAAATGCTATCTTCACACAGACAGAAAATGGTTCATTGCTGGTATCCCATTGGGCAGTTACGTTTGCACTGTTTCGCATCAGTAAAGCACAAAGAATATTTCCTCATTAAATGTAGAGAACGTTTTGAAATGAAAGTGCTGTTGGAACAAATCCAGATATAAACTACAATTTGTGTTTGTTTCAGTTAAATATGTTTCTCACATTTTAAAATACAGATCGTCACACTCAATTTACGGTTGTTAGGTGCTGGTTTTAAACGTTGTAACTTTTAGGGTTTCAGGTTTGTGAATGAACTGATAATGTCAATGCAGAGGGGGGAGTTAATGTTTCAGATAGTACTCTGTAATTGAGTTTGTGCTCAAAAAGCACTTCACTCTACTCTCTACTCTATTTTTCTCTTTCTTGCACTCTCTCCACCAACACCGCCTCTCTATTAATCTCCTCCACCGTCTCCCGCTGCCCTTTTTCTAAAGTTGTCCTGTTAAATCCTGAGAGGTAGAAATCCATTTGACCTCACTTCTGCCCCGCACGGAGCGCCTCCTCTCTTGTTGTGTTCATGTGTTTATCAGTGTGAGTCTGTGTGTGTGTATATATATATATATATATGTGTGTGTGTGTGTGTGTGTCTTCTTGGGACAGAAGTTGTAGGTCTTTCACGTGTTCCTTTTTGTTTTGTATCTTTTGGCCTGTTGACATTTTTCTGACACATTGATCAGGATTCCTGGAACAGATTCAGTCAGAGCTCCACTGTGTCATCCTTGAGAGCATGACATTTCACTCACTACCTACTCTGTACGTGTGTGTGTGTGTGTGTGTGTGTGTGTGTGTGTGTGTGTCTACATACCTCCAGAGCAAAGGAAATATGCTGTGTGTTCTTTAAAAGCACAGGTAATCACCAGAGACACTAGCTGTTATGTAACTTTCGTGTTGGGAGAGAACACTGCATCGTGTTTGTTGCATTACACAAATAGCGACCATCAGTGTCAGCAGGTACTGCAGCGCATCTTCTCATTTCTTCTCATTGAGGATTCCAATCGCTTCACTTTGTGGTGTTTCCTGAGCTACTTGCTCGTCGTTTTCTGCTTTTTTTTCCTTTTCTGAAATGTGTTGTCCTCATCTCGTCTATCTTATCGCGTCCGTAACGCTTCTGTTGGCTCTTACTAAATCATGCGCGCTTCATTTTCCTGCCGTCATGTTTTCGGGTTTGTTTAAAACAATCGTTATAATTGGAACGAGAAAAGTTTCTGTCATGGCATGTTGCTCCTACTGCCATCACTTATTCAGACATTAATCGGCATGACATTTGTGAGATACAGTCGCATGAATGCAGTCATTTGCTAAGTCATATAAGACAATAATAAGAAATCTGTTAAAACAGTGCTGAAATATGCAAATTCAGGCCCAGGGCGACGTAGCCACGCTCACGCTACATAGCAAAAAAAGAAACGCCTCATCATGCCTCTCAGCTGTGCACGTGTGCTACTGTATGTTAATATGTTTCACCCCGCTTGACAGCGCCAGTTTTTCTTGCCCTTTGTTGATGATCAGTGTGTCTTCCAGCTGGTCTGACAAGAAGCTTTTAAGCGCACCATGTTGCTGTGTTTGCCTTTATCAATTATACACCAGCACTTAAATTATACATGCGTACTTCAGCAGTTCATCTGGGTTATAGACCTTCTGTCTGACTTCTGTCTGAACTGCTCAGCATGACACAGCAGCAACCGTCAATTTATCCTTTTTTCTGAAATGAATGCGGGTTTTTTTTGTTAGTTTTTTTACCTTTTGATATTAATTTGTGAACCAAGGCAACGCAACTTAATAATGTAGGAGAGCAGAAAAGTAGAAAGACACAAAGGAAGAAACAAACGTTGCATGTTGAGGAGTTTTTGTGTCCATGTCCTGCCATGTTTGTCCCATTTTATTTGACTTATTTGTTTGATTTTGATTGTTGTGTTCCTCTCCCTTCCTCCATCCATTCCATCCCCTTTTTTCTCGTCCCAAGGTTCATTGTTTCAGATGTCAACTGAGACCAAAGAAAAGAGTGATTTGGGAATCCCATGTAAGTTGATGTTTTATGTTTTATCATCATCCATTTTCTTTTTGTCTTTCTAATTTTAGTCTTTCTTTCTGAGATTGAGCATTGGCCTTTGGCTCATACATTTAGTTTTCTTGTTCCACGTCATTTTGAGTTACTTGATGAGAGTTCTTCTCTTGTCTTATGATCTGTTTCTTTTTGCTGTGCCGATCAAACAGAAGTCGTCAGACAGTAGCCTCACTAAAGCACCACTCTGCTCTCAGACAGAGGCAGTCATGGTAAAATGCGCTTATATAATGGAAAATAATGCCTAAATACTCTTACTACTTTCTTGTAAAGGGATATATCACGATCAATAGTAGGTTCATACGTGTATTATGGGTTTCTATTAGATCATGTATATCATGTATACATGCTACATCTAGCTGTATTTCCACAATTCCTTTACAATTCTCTGTGTATTAAACAACAACAGCACAAACCACAAATTTGGGTTTTCCACCTTCAAAATACAACATCACACTCCAATCATTTTCTGTATAGTTGACTTTCAATGTCATTTTACTACATTTCCCATTTACCTTAACAGCAGAAAACGGAATGCCAGCTGCAATTCGTAAGACGTGACAAACGTTAGATTTACAGGGTATGCCATGAAGAAGTATTAACTTTCTGTTGTACATTAAGTCCCATGTCTTGGTTCGGAGGTCCACGAAATCATCATTTAAAGTGGTGGTGGTGATTCCTTAATTAACTTGATTATTTCTTTCTTCCTGTCTGATAGCAGAGAATCGATTCAGCACCAGTTCACTTGATTCACAGTTTGTGAGTTTGTTGCAGCTATGGTCATTTTGGACAGTAGCCAGCCAGCTTTGGATCATTGCCAAAGTAGGCAATTTGCCTTAATTCTGAACACTTGCTTTGTGTTTACAAGCGTATGTTCTCACAGAGAACTCAGCGGAGTGCAGCTCCACTACGGACGCTGAACTGAGTGACATCTGCATTTGGTTTTACTGATTCTCTTTGAAATATCACCGGAATCAACGAATGCATCGTTTGTAGAAGAGACACATTAATAACAGGAAGGCACCTGACAAGGGGAATACTATATTAATTGTATGCAAGCTCTTCCCATCGCTCTCTACTGCTTGTTCCTCAAAGTGAGATAATGAGAGCGTTTTCTACAAACACAAGAGTCGAGAGATGGAGGAGAGATAGGATCCCTGCCATTTATTTAAACCGTGCTTTTTACTTCTCTCATTGCAGGCGCGCTCTTCAAAGCAATCTGTGAGCGCCTGTGATCTGTTCTAATGACTGTCGTTTAGCGTCTCCTGAAGCAGTTTCATCGTCCCGGTGTGTTGTGAGATGACTAGTCCCGGACAGATACAGACACGGAGGGAAGTAGAGATGAGACATAGATGTAGTTATTGCTCATTTAACAGACTGTCACTCTAGTTTTACAGTATTAAAAATGACAGTCATTAACATGAGCATTGGGAGGTTGCATGAAACTCACTAATCAACAATCTGGAGTATTCAAGGATTCAAGGATAATGTATTGTCATTATGCAACACAGGATTGCACAACGAAATGCAGTTGTAGTCCATTCGCAAACATGAAAAAGCAAAACGGAAACATTAGTGCATTTTTGCATTAGGACGGATGTAAACAGCAGCCACAACACTATTCTCTGCGCAGATAATATGGACGACGTCTTCACATTAACATCTCAACATCAGAGAAACATTGTCCATCAACGTTGACGACTTTTGAGCAACAAGCATCATTGATGTAAACACAGAGTCAGCCTCCTGTCTTCCTCTCTTCCCACCGGTGTCCTGTTCTCTGTCCTGCAGTCCGCCCCCGTCTAGTGCAGCTTGAACTGGGATTCCACGACGGAGCCAGGTCTCTGTCAACATGGAGGCACAGCAGCGACTGTCCTCCTGCTGCAGGGTTAGCCGGAATTCTGCTGCGACCAGATTTAAGACCGGAGCAGATTGGGTAGTTTCAAAACATGTGTCAACCCGTCCACCTATGCAGACACCCAATGTAGTGTAGAGAGTATCGTGCGGTGTCTGCTGTTCATGTCAGGGACTTTAGTCAGATTACAAATGCATTATTGACCACCTCCATATCTGGTTCGGCATCCAATAGCTGTGTTAGCATAATCAGATTCTGGATCCTCAGCTGTCAGTTAATTAAAGGGGCAATATGGAAGATTTCTAATGCTCCAATGCAGACTCCATGACTGTACTCTATCTATGTCGGTGTGACCTGATTGTTGTCTTAAACTCACCATGACCACAACAAGGTCTACGGCTGACATTGCAGTTATGTGTTGACTGCTTCATAAGTGAGAACAGGATCAACGGTTGTCTCAGGATAGCTCATGTATGAAGGCTTTGAACGTCTTTACCCTCAAGCCAAAAAAGGCATATGACAAAGCTGCATTATAATTATAAGTATTCTTTTATTTTGCAGTCATTTGTTGTCTTTCGGCTGTTTGTGTCAGTCACAGACCAGCTTGGCTTGAGGCAAAGAGAAGGTGGAGGTGGCTGAGCTGTAGATATGTGACTCACGTTTGTGGCCAGCAGACATTGAAAGAGATCATAATGTTATTTTCAGCTGGATAAAACAAGTAGCACTGAAAGGCTTGCATCCAGTCCATTCACTAAATAGCTGCAATTGCACTGTATTACAAGGTTGTTTCACGGTGATGGTAATTGCTTTATATACCTGAACAGAGTTGTTTGTTGTCATGGAAATACACCCTCTGGCTTTAGTGACTCGAAAGTGACTCCATATTTTATTTCTTGGCACCAAGTTTTTTTTTTCCATCCCCACCACAGAAGATAAGGACAGACACATTTACAAATGACTGCTCGCGTTCTCTCTCTGACCGCTCATGCCTGCCAGTTACTTAGAGCGGATGTGTGTGCAACTGCCAGGAGTGCAGTGTTTGCATGTTTGTGCCAAGCAAGATCAAAAAGGCATTTGAATGAGTTTCAAGTAGTGATTGTCCACAGCTCTGCTTTGGATGCAGATCACAGAGAAGATAGAGGCAAGCTAAGCTGAGTTATCCTTGTTTCCCCCTCCTTTAAATCCTTTCTGTGGCAGATTGGACAGACTCCGTCAATGACAAAAAGCCCGGCCGATCAATAGACGGCGATCTATGCTGACTGAGGGTGAGCCGTGGCCTCCGTTCCGCTAGCCCGCGTGTGGTAATCAGCTGCGTGTTAGAGTCCGTGTGTACATTTCCCAGCAATTTCTGGAACCCGAAAGCTTTATTAGTCACATAGTTTGGCACACACATGCAGTTACCAAACTCTTGTCTTTGTGCTAATTACAAAACCCATTATTATTGGGCACAGCGAGGGACCGCATCAGTCAGTCCACTCACACATGCAAACTAGCTCGCTCACTCACCATGGCTGTACACTCCTAACAAACAATTTGGCATGTGCACACTGGACACTGACTCAATCATTTTGGTTCTGAAACTGAAGACCGTTTGGATTTGACCACACACACACACACACACAGGCACAACATAAGCACGCTGTTCACTCGTGCTCACGTTAGGTCACAGTGTCATGCACAATTATGACAAATTGCAATTAAGTCTTGCCATGAAAAAGAGAAAGTTTTTGTTTTAATTTTCTTGAACACGTTTCACCATCGTATTCCATAATGCCAAGAGCTCTTCAACCATCATGGATCCAGATGGATGTATATTTAGATTTTATATTTAGATTATAATCTCAGTCTGTCAAAACAATCCCCAAGATGTTTGAAATAGTTTTTATCCTCGGGGACTAATATTGATACCCAGATTTGTACCTGTGTCTCTCTACACCTCTGTGTACAGTATATGCTATTGTGTGTTTGTGTGTCCTGACTTGTCGCACAGAACATTATCCTTCCTATATGACGCTGTCGGATGTCAGACGTATCGCTTTTTCGATTCCTTTACTATTTTTAATCTGAATCGTATTTAGAAGGACTTGCAGATGAGTGCTGCGGACGTGAAACTGCTCGTCAGGTACAAGGAAGGAAAAGCACCGGCGGTAGTTGACGTATGGATCACGGTTTGAATGGATGTGTGTCTGAATGGATGCATGTCTGCCCAGCATTCATTGGGAGAGTCAGTGCTCGCATGAGTGCCCATGAAAATGAACCTCTTATTGTGTACTTATTCAGACATGTGCTTTTTCCTCGTTCTATCACTGCATATATTGTCATTCCTGCTTCACAAAGCAGCGCCTTGGGCCGCCCTCAGATACACACAGAGGTCCAAACACGTTAGTCGTTCATCTGGGTTTGGTCAAAAGTGCACACCCACTGTTCAGTCTCTGTTTCAGCCCCTATCCTGTCACAGAAAGAGGATGCCAGTCTGTCAGACAATAACATAACAAGAATTAAAGGGTTGACAGTTTTCAACCAGAGCAGCCCTTTTGTTATATTTGTATGTAGTGACTCAATGAAATGAAAGACCCATGAAGTAGACAAATGCAGCACAGAGATGACTTGTGTGCTGAAGAGAAGCTACTTTACATTCGTGCCAATTTTCTATACTTTTGTTTATCAATTCAAAAAATGTCGTTGAGCTTTCAGAGAGAGAATAAAGGCATGAACTCAAATGCAATTCTACTGTATATTGCATTTGATGGTCTATTTCACAAAAATATGAATAATTGATCTGAATTTTGCATTCTGTCGTGGATTCTGTGAATTCAGTGACTCAGAAGATCCTTAATATATTGTGTTATTCTATCCATTTCCTTGAAGCCCAGCACTTGTTAGTGACAGTGCCGAGTAAGATTCTCAGTAGCATTCAGTAACTGAAAGATGGAACTGAAAGATGCATTGTAATGTTGCTGCTCAGCGACATTTGTCAATTTATTTGCCTTATTTTGCCACAGTCTAGTTAATGTGCGTGATGGTAACTGGTGAGGCGAAAGCAACGACTGAAATTGCAGGAAAATAAAACAAAATGTAAGGAAAAAAAAGAAAAGAGTTGATATCCTGCAGTGATATGTCGGTTACCGAGGCAGGTATAAACTCTAATGCGATGTGTTGTTTCTTTCATCTGCAAATCAAACGGATGGAGACAGAGAGACACGGGGAGTCTGAGGCAGGGCTGTGAGTTATGGAGGGAGAGGAAGATCTGAGAGAGATGGGATATCAGCTAATAGACAGCAAAGAAAGGATTTTAAACCCACTGGTATAAAACACGACACACTCACTACACATATGCACATGACTTAAGAACACAGCAGGCCATAGCCTAGTTAATTAACCTATCCCAAAGTGTCCCACAACACTCTGTACGATAATAAAACTATATGAAGTGATCTTCTTTTTATGGCTGTCTGGCACTCCACATGTTCTGAAGTTATACACCTTAAAGTAGAAATACGATAAAGATTCCCTCAATAGATGAGTATGATAGTGATTATAATTAAGATCAGGGAGTTGATACTTAAGAGGATTATCTATTTCTATTCCTTGATATCAGGACACAACTCTGAGCAGCAGTGTCGTTGGAGCATTTCTACATCAGTCTTTTGAACATCAGAAGGAAATTGTTAATTGCACATCACAAAAATCCATTGGGGTTGAACTTTGGAGATTTGAAGGAGGTGCTCGAAGTGTGAGTTAAATGTGATGAACAAATGTTTGGATTCCAGTTTAACAAACCCTCATAGTGTCGTACATCTTTGTGAAGAGAGTGCATACTCTTAAACACAGGCCAGGGATCGTAGACATGACGTTTATGAATGTTTACTTTCCTCCATTACAATCTGCTTCATGCTGTGCATTGAACGTTCAAAGTTAAACTAGAGATCAACATCAGGCAGGTAAGACGAAGATGAAGGTTACAGCATTAACACTTATTATACTCAGGATTGCATTTAGGCCAATGCGTTCTACCTCTTTTGTAAGTAAGATTTATTTATGAAGCGCTTTTCACAGACAAAAGTCGCAAAGTGCTGAATAACACTTGTTCTCCACATGGACAGTTTACCAGCAGCCGAGGCTCACTCAAACGTAATTGGTCAATACTACTCCCACCACAAATGAATAACAAATGGACTACAAATGGATTACAAATGGACTACAAAGTGAGTACAAGCAAGAACAACATAACCGTTCTGATACAAACATCTCCCGCTGCCCACAGATTCTGTGTTGATTTGCAAATATCTGTTTCAAGGGATTCATTTTGATTTAATTCATTAATCGACTATTCCTTTCGGCTAGAGTTAGTGTCAGGATAGGGTGTTGTTTAAATTAGAAAAACACCTAAATATCAAGTTTTAAAATGTCTGTGACTCTGGTTGTTCGACCCAATTACCGTCACAGCGCTCCTCGATCACAACATCTTTGCACCAATACACCAATACAATACACACTAGCACAATTGTTTATTGTGCATATATTTGCATCGTTAGACATTGGTTAGAATAGTGTTGTTGTTTTTGTTTTTAACACACGACCATGTCAAAGGGCTTGACAACGCTGTGCTCTTTCTAAACGTTGAGTGACAGGCTTCATTAAGTGGGATGATGTTCTGCTCTCATACCTTCAGCTCCCCAGAGATACTAAAGTGGTTCATAGCTCCCCCAAGTGGTAAATGAGTAACTGACACCATCAGTAGTGACCTCTCTTCTGCGAATGTGTGTATCACGCTTAGGCATATGTGAGCGTGAATGTTTGTGCGCCTGATCAAAGGCTTCTTTCATGCATAATCAAGCTCCTGCTTTCTGAACTTGTTCTGATGTGACAACAGCAAATCCTTCAGCAAATGACTCCGGCTGTTTGTAGCTGAAAGCCTGTTATCTGCCTCTCAACTTTAAGGGCAGATTAAAAGGAGCATTCCTGTACTTTTCTGTCTTCTTCTTCATAGCTGCAGACAAATCCCCTCCTACTCGCGACAGAGGACGTGGTTATACGAGGAGTGCTTTAAGTGTGAGACTACTCTTTAAGGTTTCACCGGCGCTTTCGTGTTAAATATGCAGGATTGTTTGTTTTGCTGCTTTGAAGTTTCCACTTCTTTTGCCAGGTTTTCCTCTTCTTTTGCTGTTATCACCTCTCTCCTCTCTCCTCTGTCCTCTTCTCTCCTCTGCTCCTCTCCTCATTTGTCGTGCCCTACTTGTTTCATCTCATCTTCCCTGCTTCCTTATTCTCTTTTTACACGCTTCTTTTATTCTCTTTATTGAACTCTCCTTTCTATACACTCCTCATCTGCTTGTGTGTCCTCTTTTCTTTATTCCTCTCGACTTGGCTTTCCTTCGCATTACTTCCTCATCATTCCTCCCCTGTGCGCTACACTTGTCTCTCTGATCCTTTACTAATTTCTTCTCCTCGAGCTTGGCTCATGCCTTTTACCATTTGCATTACCCACCACTTAAAATCTCCTTCGTCTGCTTTAAAATATGGATGATGAATGACAATTCTACCACTGGTCCCGGTGAAACACCATTAAAGTCTCAGCCAGATTGAAAAAGGATGTTAGGACCCTTGTAAAATAATTAACAGCCTTATTAAGTTTTAAGAGTTGCTACCATTCTTTCTTTTTTTTGATGAAAGAGGTCTCTGTCTCTCTCTACCTCTGTCTAGACAAATGATCGTATTACACAAGCTGGGGGGGCTTTTTGAAAGTTTCATTTGAAATGGAACCTGTAGAGGTTGTCCTTTTGAGTCCGATAGGTGGTCTGAGGTACCAGAACACGAATACAGAAGGAAATGAATCATGAAAGAAAGCTATATCAAGTTCATTTGAAGCCTTTAATACACATTTCATTTTGTCCTATGAATATTATCCTCTGCCACTGCCCTGCTGTTCCACGGGAGCTACAAATGTTGTCGCTGTTTATTGTTTACATTTCCTCTTAAGCAGATATTTTGCTGCACGCTTGACAATATCTGTCTATAATTGTGTCTCTCTTCCTCTGTGTGTCCCCCTCCAGCAGCTCCAAGCACAGATGACGTGGCACTCTACGTGGGCATTGTCATCGCAGTGATCATGTGCCTGGTCATCTCCGTCATCGTGGCGCTCTTTGTCTACCGCAAGACGCACCGTGACTTTGACTCAGACATCATCGACACCTCGGCACTAAATGGAGGCTTCCAGTCTGTTAATATCAAAACGGCCAGATCAGGTAAGGAACGTTGCAGAAACCAGTGCGGAACAAATACGAACTCATCCAGCTCAAAGAGAGCCACTGATACTAACAGAGTAAGTTAACACGCGGCTGGAAAGCTGTGCTTCACTGCCCTCTCTGGTTGAACGTTTCAATCGTGTTGTACCTGTAATCACACCCAACACAGATGAGAGCCTCTCGACCGGAGGTCTGCAGGTTTTTAATTACATAATGTGCACAGATAGATGGGTAAACAGGCAGATGGACGGATCCATGGATTGATAGGTGGATGAAGAATATCAGACGTGACCCTCGGGAAATAACTGGACCGACTCACTCCTCTTTTCTAGGCTTTCATGCTGGCGTCATTTTGTTTCTTTCCTCGGCCTCCGGCTGTCAATCTTTACTGCTTTGGATTAATCTCTGTCTCTAACCGAAACCACTCTCTTCCATCAAGGAGTCTCTCTCTGTCATCCTCCTTCTCTGCCTCACTTTTTCTTGCTCTCCCTTCCCATCTGCACATTCAGGTCAATCACATTTCCTGTTTATCAGCATCCTCCACTCTTCGTCTCCGTCTTGGTGTCTCTGTCTTTCCCTCGCCCGTGTCTCTGTCTCTCTCCTGCCACGGTGACGCCTACCGCAACAGACAGCCCCTCCCTCTTTGTCTTCCTGTTGAAGTGGAGCCGTCTTTCACTCTTCTCTGTCTGTCTGTGTGTTGTCATGTTTTCTTCTCTGTCTTTGGGAAATGGATAAGACAACAAGAAACACTTGTACACCTGTGGATGCATTCGATAGCTTACTGGAAATGGCCAGATTGGACAGGGAATGAGAACGAATAAGGTATCAGTGCTATGCACAGTATGAATGTATGACTTTTCCTTTGAAGAATGTGTATTTGTCAAAATAGATTCAAAAAAATATCCATAAAAAAATCAATATGCTTCATAGAAATGTTTAGAAAAGCATCCATGTAGGCATTAGGCACATACACAAACAGGCATGCCCATACATTTGCATTCATTATTCCAAATTAGATGGCTTCAAGTCCTCATGGTGCTTATACCTAGTAGTACTTGATAGTCTCCATTCGGTCAACAGGAAATGGTATTTTAGAAAAGGGTCAGGTCAACAACACAACTTTTGTGGAAATCACGCTGCGTGATCTACAAACGACAGTTGTGTGCACCTCTAAACACCTTCAAGAGGATTCTTCAATCCTGTAGTGTGCTGTAACGTGTGTGATATATGTGGTCAGTTTAAGGGTGGACGATTAACAGTCCAATCCTGCTTGTAAATTTGTAAACAGCGAGCTAAAATAATTGTTTGTGTACGTGCACATGCATGTGTGTGCGTGTGTGTGTGTGTGTGTGTACAAGGGCAAATGCCTTCGCATGAGCGGAGATTGGGTGACATTTTATCAGCAAAACATTAAGATGCTTGTCACTCTGCGTCAGGGGAACCATCTACGATTACTATTAATGAAGAATTATGTCCGTGAATATCTCGCTCCCCCTCACTCCCTCTCTCTCTCTCCCTCTCTCTCTCTCTCTCTCTCCCTCAGTCCCCCCCCCCCCCTCCCTCTCTGTGGCTTTCCGTTAGTTGTTAATTAAATTTCAGCAGGGATGATGATTTGGCAGGAATACCCGCTGGCTCTAAGGGTAAACAGACTGGTGATAGAGAGAGGCAGAGAGTGATATGTGATGTGTGTGTGTGGGTGTGTGTGTTGATGATGGTGGTGGGGGGGGGGTGATAATCAGGGATTTTAAATTAGAATGGATGGGCTCTTGGAGGGAACGACAGGATTTCAGACTCTACGCCCCCGAAAAAACAGAGCCTGGTGAGAACAAATCTTGAATTGTTCTCAGTAGACTGACCGTCCTGCGATGCCAATTCCAATTAAATCTTGGATATTTGTTGGATTTGCCGATGGTAGAGCTGTTTATGTAGAATACACTTTGGTGTTTTACTGCCCTTTGATTAAATTGTTATAAACTACAAAGGGTTGTGGCAAGATAGCTTTACGAAACTAGCTACGAGGGTGACTGAACTTGTCGCTTGGAGCACATTGACTTGGTTTCCTTTGGTAAAGTAAATATCCCCATGTAGGTTTTACTGTTTGTTGATATTGCCAAATGCATTATTAAAACAATCAGTAGCACTTGGCTGCTGCATCTTTCCAATTACCACGAAGAACATTGTGGCAGACGGAACAAAGTCAAGTCATTGTTGTTCAAGCGTTCCCAATAATTTCACTGCTGAAGATGTTTTTTGCGACTTGACTTGATTTAAAAAAGAAAAGTGTGTGTTATTGAGGATTTCCATCAAACCCTCCACTGGATTTAAGTCAGCAAGGATGGGAGTCAAAAAGAATGGAGAGATTGCTGAAGGTAGAATGAGGTAGTTGCGTTTTAAAAATGAAATCAACATACTGTAAACAGTACTTGAATATTACATGCACATAGACGAGCATAGCTGAGAGATCACTGACTTCATGTGATTCCCATATGCTGTATGTGTTATGTGTGTTATAGGTGTATGCATGTATGGGCACGCACAGTATAGTGTATGATGCGTTATTGGTATGCGAGACACGCACATGTTTTTCTAGTGCCCATGATTAGCATTGCAGATGTGTTTTATTTATGACAGTGCTCGTATGTGTGTGTGTGTGTGTGTGTGTGTGTGTGTGTGTGTGTGTGTGTGTGTGTGTGTGTGTGTGTGTTGGATGCTCCAGTGTGTGCTTGAGGTACATCAAAAGTTTCCACCATTCGCTTGAACTAACTCCAGAAAGAGCAGTGCACATTAGGGTACACACAGCAGTTCACTCAGTAGCCTGTGAATCCATTCACAGCTTCAAAATGATGTATTGCATGACAGGGGCCAATCTATTCTTTGTTTAAAACAAGACTATGCCACTCAATAAATACAAAATGACATCATAGGACGCTTACACATGGAAACGGGGATTTTCTGCTCCTGTCTCACTCATGGTATATGACATACAGTACGTGTATATGTTAGCAAACTTGAGATAGATGCTGTGCAACTGATCTTACTGTGTACATTTGCTGAAATGATGGCTTTGGAATACTCCTGTTACTCCTCATTGCATGTCATAGCATGATGACCGACTGACTCAAGAAAATCTCAGGAAAGTGAGACAAATGCAACATGTGATTGTCCTGTAACTTTAAGCTTTTAATAGTACAAGCAAAGAGTTACCGGGTTAAGATTGGTTTGCCTACTTATTTTAAGGTTGCTTGAATATTTCACATTGCACATTGTCTTGCTTGTACTAGTCTAAATAAACTGCACGTACATTATAATATACACCATGATATATGGAGAATGAGGGTAAAAACACTGCTTTTAAGAACAGGATGAGCGTTAATTGTCAATTAACACTTGCACACTCTGTGGTAAATGTGCACAGCAGGGATTTGTATCAGTCAGATTTGAATAGTGACATAGTGAGTATTTAACAAATAGACAGTGATGTGATTAAAGTGTGACAACGCCTTTGATTGCGTCGGTGAAGTCAAAGTCATTGACAACATTTCTTTTGAGCTTAACTGATGACATGAAGCCATACTGTTCTGTTATTATCCAGACAGTGTGGTCAATTTTCAAATTGTTCACTTTGTTTTGATAGTGTATGCATTTAAATATTATATTTTAAACTCATGTATTTGTTTTTTGAGGTGAAGATGAAATCTTTGAGGACCCTATTCACTCTTTCTCTTAGCTGAAGAATCAAGCATTTGTGAAAACTTGACAGTTGCCATTCATCTTGTATTTTCTGTCATTAATACCTCCTTCCCTCTGTCTGCTCCTTCTCTCTCTCTCTCTCTCTCTCTCTCTCTCTCTTCCGCTTCATCCCTCCAGCTGATCTACTGACAGCCCCTCCTGACTTGACAAATGCAGCTGCCATGTACCGCGGTCCAGTGTATGCCCTCCACGATGTTTCAGATAAAATCCCAATGACCAACTCCCCTCTCCTGGACCCTCTACCCAACTTGAAGATCAAAGTGTACAACTCATCTGGTCTGGTCACACCGCAGGACGACCTTGGAGGAGACTTCACATCCAGACTGTCTCCTAAGGTAATACGATGCATGTATTCCATGATCCAACGTCAGTATCTTTCATCCGCTTCTAGGATTTTGACTGTAAAATATTCTGTATGAGTGCAGTATAGGATTTTTGAAATATTTCCTCCTGAAGTGAGGTTACACCTGCAGAAGCATAGCGAGAAGTACTGAAACAAGGCAGCTAGTGTGTATTCCCAGTCACGTCAATACAAAACCAAACACCATTAGTATACATGCAGCTCAGTGCCCCAGTTTCCTCCCTCTGCTCTGTCAACTACATGGCATGCATACCAGAGTCAGTTGTCGCAAATACAGATGAAACCGCTCGGTTTCATCACTGCACCTGTCATGAGGCAGTACTAGAGCTGAATCCACTATGAGCTCTACATTTGATGGTTTTCTCTGTTCGTACGGGTGTTTTTTAATGGTGGACTTTTGGACCTGCTGGCTGATCTTGCCTCGCTCACGTCCAGGATTTTCTCTGCTTTTGTCTGAAACACATTGAAGCAAGTTCTTGTCAGCTCTGTGTGATGTTGTGGAGCAAACTACTGAATGTTAAGTCCTCGTTTTACATCTCACAGTGGACATTTCGAAAGAGAAATGCAAAGTCAGTCATATTTTACCACTTACCCTGAGGTGGTTTCATAGGTCGACTGTAAATCCACCCTTTTCTCATAGCCTGCCAGCTCAGCCCGATGGCAGCGCTTCCAGTCAGATGCAGATGCCCTGTGGTATTTGACTTACTGGTAACCAAGAAAACATGAGAAAACTAATTAAACCGTCTTGATGAATGCAGTAAACTTCTTCTCTTTCAATGCTTTGGGCTAATCAGCCAGGCAAAAATATAACTCCAGCGACCTATACGACCAGAGTTCGGCCTCGCACAGTGAAACTTCCCTGGACCTCCATGAACCTTTGGTTTCATTACAATACATCTTCTTTCTTTCATCATCTTTCAGCCTCCACAGAGCATGGGTGCAGTTTGCTTTTATGCAACTACGCTGTAATATACAGTGTACAACTATGAAAAATCCCTGCTCGCAGGTCTAAAACATTGTCACGACATTTACTACATTCTCAAAAACCCCATTACTACGAGATTATCTCCAAGGAATGTTTCACACCTTGTCGATTCTTTTCACGCCATAGAGGTGAAATAGCATTTATGTTATTAAAAAAAGTTTGATTTCCACGGTGAAGTCTCTTTGCTGTTTGATAACTGTATTGCCCAGCCCAGCTAGATATTAATTCATCGGTATGTTTTATTTACCATTAAATACCCAGACTTTCAGCTCATCCAGTCTCTGCTGAGCAGCTTTATACCCAGTACTATCTGTTACGCTACGTGACTCTGACTGTTGTCTTTTGATTCCTAGGTAACTCAGTCTCTGTTGGAGAACAGCGACACCATGAACCTTCGCAACCAGAGCTTGGCCCGAACACGAGACCCTTCCTGTACCGCTCACGGATCCTTCAACAACCAGGGAGGACACCTCATTGTACCCAACTCTGGTGAACTTGCTCCTCACACTTTACACAGTTCATCAATAATCTGGTTACTGTCTAATGATGATGACCAGCAGTGATGTCTTGCTGTGTGTTGACTCGAGGCGAATTCTAGAGGTGGCGATACAAAGTCAATGGATATATGCAAAGGGCGCAAATTTAATTATTTTGTTGATTACATGAACAAATCATAACACACCAAGTCAATTGATAATGTGATGTCATGAGAGGGAGGGTCATCAACGGGAGATACATCCCCTCCCGGTGGTTGCAGCAAGGACTACAACCCATCATGGCATCGGGGTAAAAACTACAATTCCCATAGTCAGCAGGGCAGCCGGGGCCAAGGCGGCGGCCCAGCTGAAAGAGAGGGGACTGATTACAGAAGGGAGGAAATGTTTGGAGAGAGGAGGACAGGAGCACACGAGGAGGAAGAGAGTTTTATTTTACGTTAAAGACAACGACCCCGAAGTAAAGGAAGATACTTATGTTTACCTTTTGTTCAAAGATGCTAAATATATTATTTTGAGTTAGACCACAACCGCTTGTCGTCTTCATTTATGCACCCACGCCTCACAAGCTGATCCCGGCCTCTCAAGACATCACAATATAGACAGTAAGAATGTCATCAAAGTCAATCTCAATTTAAACAAAGGTATTCAAGATTTGAACAAGATTAAATGTACATTTCTTGTACTCAACGATGACCACATGAAGTTGGTTTTTTAGCTAATACAAAATAAAAACAGCCTTGGGATGTTTTCCAGCTAGTTGTAAAAGAAAACAAACTTGAAGTAGACTGATATTAGCATTTAAAAGCATGAATGAATAATGGAACCCGGAGATAGGAAGCAGCTCTCAGAAGCTATGAAACATCGGAGCACAATCCACTTGATGATATATTCAAGAGAAGGTTTTACATGGGGTTGCCGTTAAGAATGATTTTTCAATAATGAATCAAAATGATGAAGTGATAATGGGTTGCACGTTTAATAATTTAGTTGTGCATAGTAAAATGAATAAATCCAGTGATGAAACTCATTATGTTTTACCTCCATCCGTCCTGCTTCCCCGTCCTGCCTCCTGCAGGTGTGAGCTTGTTGGTTCCAGCGGGTGCTGTTCCTCAGGGTCGCGTGTACGAGATGTATGTGACTGTGCACCGGAAGGACAGCTTGAGGTAAGCGTCGTCTCTCTCTTCCGCTCACTCTTCCTCTCTGTGGCTTCTATGCTTCTCTGTGGTTCCCTGTTGCCGCCATGTTTCTCTTCTTCATCTCTGCGTCTCCCTCTGTGATCTTTTTCTTTCTTTGTTTTTCTTTTTCCTACACTTCTCCGTCTCTCTCCTGGGCGCCGGCTTCTCAGGCCTGTTTGTTTGGTTGCGTGGGGAGGCTTTCACAGTGTGACATTGGCTTAGGACACACCGCAGTGGATGAATCATTAGTATTTACAGTGTATAGTGCATCGATGCACACATTCTTTTGGTGACTCATTCGGCAGGGGTCAGTTAATACCACAGATTTCCTATATTAGTGCTATAATTAAAGTTGAGAAGATTACAAGGGAGTTTGTTTCCACATTAATTAATTATAACCTACTTAGCATTATAATCTGTACCGTAATCCACAGAATTTATAACAATGTTTTCTTAATTTTACAATCATTGCTACTACCCAAAATGTAGAGCTCGTAACCCCCATTATTCAAATATGTGTGAAACTAATGTTGACTGCAGTGCGACAACAGATGTTTTTTTTCTTACTCCAAACACCGAGGTGTTTACAGCATATGCAAAGAGATTGCTGTTCACAGTAACTAACAGCTTAGTGGTTATTCGTGGGATTACTCTAATCCTGTTACATGTTAGACAATCCTTTACTCACAGGCCGTGTGCATGACTGAGGGAAAGCTCTCTGTGGGACATGACAGAGAGATTGTCTAGATTCCAGCTGTTGGGAAAGTTATCAGCAGTCTATTTGAAAGTGGCCTGGCCCAATAACATGCCTGCAGGAAGGCAAAACTCAAAAGAACTTTCATATTTATATTTTTAATACTGTTAACATTTCAGAGAAAAGGAGATGATTCCTTTGGACAGAGTCAGCATGGATCCTGATGATTTGTCGAGGTAAATGGTTAAGCTGTGTTTGTGCAAAAAAACAACAACATTTTCTTATATAGTAGTATTAAGCCCATGCAGATGTTTTTTTTTTACATTTGGTTTTCAGATATCTGTGACTGAGATTTCTCCATCCACCCCAATACAATGGCGCTGGATGTTTTGTGTTTGTCCCTTTTGAGAATAATGACAAAGTAGTGTCCTGTTTACACTGCTGAATAGTTCCATTCATTATCCAAAGTAACAAGGACACTGTTTCTGGAAGGACGCACATGCTTTTCCTTGATTTCAATATAGTTATGTAATGCTGTTAGCACTACAAGCTGAATGCAATTCACCTTCATAGTATTGTGGGTGGCGGCAAAATATTCAGGAACAGCAATCTCAAAAACAGAGAAAATAAAACCAGTAGCCAGCCATCAGCTGGGCTCAATACCACAAGGGGTAAGAGCTAATCATTTGGGTGAATCAACTCTTTCCTGTCTCTACAAGACCCTAGCTTCAGGACACTTGTTACAGTTCGGTTCATGTATTCTATCCCATGCATCCATTCCAGCATCTCCCCGATCAATAGCGTCAATAAGAATTAGGCCCCCTGCAGTGAGCTCAAGTATTTCTAAGAATCAAACCTCCTCTCTGTCCTCTGTCTTCCTCACAGTCAATAGCTGGCTCGCAAAAATCACACAGCTACATTGACTTGCCTCGCCAACAATTGGCAAGCCCGAATCCTGTGGTTTAGCTCATCGGGATCCAACCTGTAGGTGTCCGTTTTCTCGTACGGACAATACAACATCTGTGTTCTCCGTATGATAAAAGATACATAACCTTACACTGTAATTCATTAGGCGGTGGCCCCTGCATTTTGGTTAGTCAAAGGGTGCTGTTACAGTTTTTATCTGTTAATAACGTCTCCTATCCATGCGAACCCATCATGAGTCAATAATGAGCTTCATCTGCCGAATCGATAATACTGCGAGGGATTAGTTACCCCCCCCCCCACACACAAAGTGGGCTCGAGAAAAAATCACTCTTCTTTCCGTATGGGCTTTATTCCCAGTCAATAAATATCTTCAGCAACATGAGGGAGCAAAATGAGGAGATAATGGATTACACAGGGAAACACAATTGCAAACAATTGTTGAAGAACCTGGGTTTACTTCTCAATTTACTAATGAACAGTACTCTGTTGCTGTACTGTAATATACTTTAATTTGCGATGGCTTGGGGTTCCAATACTTGAATTCACTGTAAAAAAGAACAACAGAAGAGCTTGTGGTAAGTATTCATTGATTTGCTGCCCATGAGCTGTGAACTACTGACTCCAGCTGAGGCCCAGCTGACTACACCGATCATCCTCTGATTGAATGTTTGTGCTTCGCTGCTCTTCTATGTTTTATTCAATGATATTCTCATCAACTCAAAGACAGTCTATCTTACTGTAACTGTTCACCTGACTTCTCTATTTTTCTCGCTGAGTTTTTCCGTGTATGGACATTGTGAAAAACAAACCGCAGTACAGTACAAATCAGTACAGCTTCATGCGGGTGGCGCTCACTTTACCTGGTCGCCTACAGTGCGGCCCTCCTGTCGCTCTTTTCTGAAGAATCATCCCACCTGGATGTCATTTGTCTTCTCCAGACCACCGGTAGAGGACATCCAGACAGTGCTGAGCCCAGTGGTGAGTTGTGGACCTCCAGGAGCCCTGCTGACCAGACCAGTGATCCTCACCATCCACCACTGTGCTGATAATGTCCAGGAGGACTGGCTCATACAGCTGAGGAACCAGCTGGCCATGGGAGAGTGGGAGGTGAGTGGTCAACACGTGGGTCTTTATTCGAGTGAGCTATAATGTGCAACTTTTGAATCCCACAGTTTTAACCTCCAGAGAGAATAGCTGTCACTTTGTTACCAAACAATTCAGATGTGCACACATCTACACACACAGCAGCTTAGTATCAATGTATTTAATGCATTTATGCAAAATAAACACCTGCACAGCCAGATCATTCGTACACAGCCATGTGCACAGCATGGCTACACGCAGCATGTTACCACATGCATGCACGTGTACATTATCGTCTTTTCGATAGCCTACAACACACATACACGCATGCGGTAAGGGAGAGAGAGGAAAAGAAATGAAAGGAGAGAACATTCAGTAAACACAAAGTGCCCACAGGCTAGTCGACAAGCAGGGGGTTGAAGACTCCTATCAGAAGCAATTTGTTATGCTCCTGCCATCCTCCTTTTCTGTCATCTTTCTTCTTATGTTTCTATCCCTCCTTTTTTTCTACCCTTCTCCCGCTCCCTCCTCCCGTGTCTCTCAGCATGAAGTCCCTACCTCAGCAGTCTCTTGCTGTGTGTGCGTGACTGCATTCGATGCATGTTTGTCTGTCTCTGTGTCCGTGCGTGTGCACGGGTGTGTATCCTTGTGTGTGGGTGTGGGTGATAAGGCTGTCTTGCAGCATCACTGTGTCTACAAGGCCCCCGTATGCTGTCTTCTGTTGCTTATCACAGCTCAACACAATGTCTCTGCACAATTAACCATGCATAAGATCCTGTGTGTGTGTGTGTGTGTGTGTGTGTGTGTGTGTGTGTGTGTGTGTGTGTGTGTGTGTGTGTGTGTGTGTGTGTGTGTGTGTGTGTGAGAGAGAGAGGGAGGGAGGGATAGAGAAAGAGAGAGAGAGAGAGAGAGAGAGAGAGGGAGAGACAAGGGGTTGGGTGCAGAGTGGGTAAAGGAGAAATGAAAAGTGGAATTTCATCAGGAAGTCGATTTGTTTTTCTCTTATTGCAGTAGAACATCCATTTCCCATCAGAAATATTTCTCCAAAAAAGGGAGAGGAGGGTAATTGAATTCCCCTCACATCAGGGGGGAGCAGCTACGGTTGTGATTACCAGTAATAACAGATTCATACCATATTGCTTTCCTACCTATTTGTATTGATTTGGCTCGCTCATCTGTTGGGACAAAACTCAATATTTGTATCACACATGTGCGCGTAGTGCAGATCCAAGCTGCACCAAATGTGCATCCACAGACGTGTACACACAATTACTCACACACACGCAAACTTGGAGATGTGCACGACTACTTGAAGACGCTGCACTTAAATGAAAAGGAGCTGTGCATTCTCACTGAACCCAAAGAGCCGTATAGATTTACGATAACTCCGGCTGTGAGAGAGCTGGGAAAAATGATATGAGCAACAGCCAGCAGATAATCACAGTGGGGTTGGACGCACTTCACACAGCAGCTCTAAACAAGGGTTTGTATTTTACTGGTCACCTTGATATACTTTGAGAAGTCATATTAGGAACTACCAGACATGCATTTACATTTCCACTTAGTGTCTCAAACAAGAACAAAGGAACACACAATGTGGGGAATTAAAAATCGAGGAACTGATTTTCTAAGATGAATTACTGGAATAACAAGAAGAGTCGCGTATGGTTCATGTCTTATTGAAAAGATCCACAAAGCCAAACATGATGCTAACGTTTGCATTTGGCCTTTCCTCTGCTGAACGGTGATTTCTATACAGGGAGCACATCTCCACACACCATCAGTAACGGCATTGCGTTTATAACAACAGAGGAATTCACCAGTTAGAAACCACAGCCTGTTTATTCAGGGGTTGTTTGCATTCGTGGAAATGGCTCCAAATGCAGGTCCAGTTGTGTTATGTTCCCAGACAGAATGTGGCTTAATCCCACAAATACAGTCAGTATTCAAATAATGCCCAGGACCCACTAACAGCAGTCTGCACAGACTAATACAGACTGTTTACAAAAAACAAGGGAAGATTTATTTGTACATCGAGGACAGTCAACATTTCCACAGTTTCTCTGTTAGCACAAGAACTTAGTTTAGTTCTACTCATCATTATGCTGATGACCGTGTGTTGTTTGAACAGAAATGCTGTTGTCACACAGGTAGTGGATTAAGCACCTCGTTTAATGTGAAATAAATCAGGGAAATGTAAAGTTTGCTTTGATAGCAAAAGGAAAGAGATCAAAATACTCACAAATATATAATCATGAATACTAGAAAAATACTTGTTTTTGAAAGGTTGAAAGCTCTAGATATCTCTTCAGTTGGGATGAGTGACGGCTCACATGGTAAGTTTACAATATTCCAGTCTCAGCCACCCATCATAGACCCAGCGTGACACTCTGGAAGTCTAACATTGTGTGTGTGTGTGTGTGTGTGTGTGTGTGTGTGTGTGTGTGTGTGTGTGTGTGTGTGTGTGTGTGTGTGTGTGTGATTCTTACAGGATGTGGTTGTGGTAGGAGAGGAAAACTTCACCACCCCCTGCTATGTGCAGATGGACTTGGAGGCATGTCACATCCTAACAGAGACACTGGGGACTTACTGCCTGGTGGGCCAGTCAATCTGCAAGGCAGCCGCCAAGAGGCTCAAACTTGCTGTTTTCGGACCCGTATCCTGCACAACTTTGGACTATCATATCAGGATCTATTGTCTGGACGACACACAGGATGCACTCAAGGTAAAGTACTGAAACCAAATCCAATACTTATTTTCTTCAGTTGCTTTTGAATAGATTTCCTCCCTTGAATGAACCTATATGAACACACACATATACTGTACATATGATGGATATATGTGGATATATTAGGCTGATTGTTTAGTTGTGTTCCTTCGTCATCTGAGGGATTTTTCTCTCTCTCTCTTGTGCCACCCATGCTGTAACACTTGTGTGGTAATTTGCATTATAAATACAATATATTATAGCTTGAATAGGGGTGATTATCTAGAGTCACAAGGGAGGTTTTCTCACCTCTAGTTCTCTGGAGGTGAGCTGAGAAGCAGTAAACAAAACAGGGTCAAGCAATGTCAGAATACCGGCGCTTGAGAATTCAAATTCAAACGCTGGAGGGACCATCTGATACGGCAGATTAACATTGGTAATTTATGCATGCAATGATAAGTCAAGTGTCAGTGTGCCAAAAAAAGCCATGTACATGCTCACACAAACATCAGCGCACACTCCGCTTTACCATTTCAAACAAGCAATTGTAGCTTGAAAATAAAGCTCAGAGGTGGACTTTTTAATGATGGAGACTCTGTGTAGTATAATTGATCGGTTTGCGTTTTAAAGGGGAAGTCTCCGCTGTATGTCTGCTGTAGAGCTGCCGCGTAGGAAGATGATGGGAAGGAACTATTGATTATTTTGCTGAGGTTGCAGGAGGCATCAGAAGTCATACTGATAACTTATTCTTCCATCAGTAAGTTGGAATGTTTGTGTTCCTTTAATCCTTTTAATTGTTTGTGTGCAGTTCATGAGCCTGTAAGTATTTTGATGTTATCAATATGTGTGTATTTACCATCATGCAGCTGTAGGACACAGATACGGTCTTACTACTCTGTTGGTGTGGGCTAACTTGATATACAGAAGTCAATTTAAAAAGCATGAGCAAAACCTCCCACAGGACTGTGTGTGCAATATATTATTGAAACAGCCGCAGCACAGCACAGTAAAATATGCTGCTTCCTTTGGTTCTCAAAATGGACAAAGACATCAAATGGGAAGTATCAGTTTTACATGAACCGGTTTTATTACCCATTTCATGAAAACTAAGACACAAAAATGCACATTAAGTTGAGTGCATCAGCTTTTTAATCTATCCCGAGTTAGGTCATATTGGTAGTGTCCTTACAACTAGTAAAGGGAGTGCAGAAGAAGAAGTTGTGATTGTTGTGGTGACTGCTTATCTTAAATAATCAATACGTCAATGATTACTTCTTTGGGTATTATTTTCAGGAGTCAAATGTATTGAGGTCATCTTCTAAACCAATAGAAGTTATTTACTGTTGCACATATGATTTCCCACATCTCACAGCAGCAGTACTTTGACTGGTGGTGCATTATTAATCGAGGTTTTTATTGAGCATCTTAATGTCTCTCCCAGTTGAGTGCAATTAGCAGAGCTAAGCTTTCCTGAAATTCAGGGAATACAACTACAGAGCTCTGTGATGGCATCTTCAGGGAAAGTGTTTCACGGTGCTGTGTACTTCACGGAAACATTCGGCGTTGTCTGCAGTTATTATGCGAGATAAAGAAAGGCTTTTTGCAGTCTATAATACTGTATGGAAAATAAACGCTTGTTTTCTTTGCGGGGTTTTGTGTAGGAGGTTCTTCAGATGGAGACACAGATGGGAGGGAAGCTTCTGGACGAGCCAAAGACCCTGAACTTTAAAGACAGCACACACAATCTGAGACTGTCGATCCACGATGTGCCGCACACACACTGGAAGAGCAAACTCATCGCCAAGTATCAGGTGAGAGGGATATGTGGTACCCGTCACAATATACAGAGTGTAGTCAATGATCTTCACACCCACAGCAGATATCACAGTTTATAGTAGCACCGACCTTTAGCCAAACAAGGATAAACTAGTTAGCCTTTTTGCGAATGCACATTTCTGCCAAACTAGCGATACGGCTCAGTGCTGGTCTTCATTTTGTGCATTAAGCTTTGGTCCAGAGTGAAATATCTTCACGATGATTAACTTTGATGAATTCCCAGTAACAATTTGCGTTAAAAAAACATGAATATTATTAATGCTTTTTCCAGGAGATCCCATTCTACCAGGTGTGGAGTGGCAGTCAGAGAACTCTTCACTGCACCTTTACCCTGGAGAGACTGAGCCCCGCCACCACGGAGATCAGCTGCAAACTGTGTGTACGGCAGGTGGAAGGGGAGGGACAGATCTTTCAGCTCAGCAACACATTAGAGGAGGTACGTTTGTAGAGATCCACCTGCACACAGCAAAATGGAGACACTGTTCATTGGCTGTGTACACACAACAATAAAGAGAAACTTTAACTCACACTGGCCTAGGACATGATGAGGGGACAGCGATACATACGAAAAGATTAACACAGTCACACGGGCAAAAAAAGAGGCTGCTTCTTCTAACTTCTCCATTCCCGTATATAAGATCTTATAAAGTCACTAAGTTTTCTTCCATCTGTCAGACAGTCAGGGCTCCTGCTATGTGACTGTTCAATCATTCATACCGGGGGTTAGAGGTCACATAACACGAGCGGAATAACTCGTCTTTGATTTTGAGTCCATGTAACCACAAAGCCACTGAATGTGTGCGTCTGTGTCCATGTGTGAACAGTTTTGGTCGAAGGTCAGTCAGTTCTCTTGGAATGCCAGTGCTTTGAATTCTCCCATGGTGTTCATGGGTGACAGCGTTGCACTTTAGAATTCTTTAACCCTTGTTTAACCAGGCGAGTTGATTTTTGACTGCAAATAGAGGAGCAGTTGCAGCAGCACATAGGTTTGCACATATTTTGTACTTGAAACAAATGAGACTGAAAAGTGTAGAACCAGTTAAAGAAGTTTGAGGATTTGCCTTTGTGAGTGTCAGGACTGCAAAATCACACAGTGAAATAAAGTATTGTAGAAATGTCTATCCTGCAATTTTCTTTCCGACACTTCCTTCATTATGCCTTCTGCACATTCTCTCATGAGGGGCAGAGCTGTGGCTTGTAACATGTACACAGCAAACAGTAGTGCCTCTATTTGGGCAATGACATATTGAAGTATTTTGTGCAGTGATCAGCTGTAATTAATTTCAAATAGGCCATACCTAATCGTACAATACTATAATCACATCGGATATTTGGCAGGTATGATAATTAGAACCGAATAGCGTCTCATCATTGATGCGTTATTTAAAACACTGTAAGACCCTCAATTAACCAGCCGGCAGCATCCTGCAAGTTGATCAATAAAAAAGTAAAACAGGTTGAAAGCATCTGTTATTTTTTTCAGAAAAACAGAAATGTCCCTTTGGATCAATCACTCACTCTTCAGCAGCAGAGAGCTTTCTGCTGTAAATTGGGGCTAAGTAGACACAGTAAATAGTAATCATTCACATCAACAGTGGCAGTTGTTGTTTCCTTCTGCCAAGCCACATTCATTAGGCCGCTGCCTCCTTTCAGCCCAGGAGTGGCAGATTAATGCGATGAAGGTTTAGAAAGAGACAGAGCGCGACATTGAGAGAGAGAGAGAGAGAGAGAGAGAGTGCATTGGAAGCAGATCTTTATATTTGTTTGACTCTTGTATTAATTAGGAGACTTATTTGTAATCGGTCACGCCGAAAGCTGCAGAGAGACGAGCAGAATCCTTTGCCAGAAGGACTGAGATAGAGACCTATTTGAAATCAAATACGATGACGTTATCTTTGCCAATGTTACCACATAGATGCACATCATGATCCATATTAAAATGTTGAGGCTTTGCAGTATCTCGCCAATCGATTCATCCCTTTTCTCCCGTGTCTCTACTGGAGAAGTTACACTGTACACATCAATATGCCTAAACTTTAAAAAAAAGATGTAACTAGTAATTGTTTTCCTTTAACCGACAATTGACCAGTTTCTTTCGGTCTTCCCACACTTTCCAGGACGTCCAGTGCATAGACACGTCCTTGATGGACCCAGCCAGTAATATCACAACCTTAGTGGGACCCAATGCCTTCCGCATTCCTTTATCCATCAGACAGAAGCTGTGCGGCAGTCTAGATGCACCGCAGACCAGAGGCAATGACTGGAGGATGCTGGCACACAAACTCAACCTTGACAGGTGACACACACACACACACACACACACACACACACACACACACACACAGTTTGTATCATTTTTTTCCTCTTTTCCTCCCTTATGCATTTTGCTTAGTTTTGAATATCATACAATCAGAAAAATACTCTCCTCAAATGAAATAGCTATTTTTTTTCCTTAGGACTAAAAGATACAAGAGACATAATCACACTGATTAGCATGTTGATTGTATGTGATTGATGGTCTTTTCATATATATATATATATGTATAACGAAAAACATTGCTTAATCATCTGTACTCTACAGTTTAGAGCACAGAGAGAATAGCTACTCTCAACAAAAGTGCACAACGAATCTGCACACTGGCCACAATTTCGACACACTTCATTACTTTAAACCTGCGTCCCTGTAGAGTTTGAGTAAACTCCCATGAACCCAGATAGGAAAGATCCAATTGGCCATTTGCATCTGACTCATTTACCAGCAGCTAGTCAGAGGATAATTGGGCACAAGTGGACCTTATTGTCGCAACAGGCAGCCAGCTCATGATGGTGTGGGCATCCAAAAAAAATCCTGATCATTTGTAAAAGATGGACAGCCAGCCAAATTGTTGTTTACTACCACATTTCTGCTAAAAGCAACTCTTCAAAGGGAAGATGATAACATGCAAATACCATCTTTTATCCTCTCTGCTCTTGTAACTGCCACGTCATGTCTGTTTGAGTTCAAAGTGTAACTCATTCCTTGCCGTCACATCCATCTCTCCTCACATGACTTGTGTAAATATAAACAGTGAAACCTGAGCTGTACAAACACATTAGCCTATTGTACTGAGAAAACCAGAAAACGAAATGGTGGAAACTCGCTTGTACAAATGCAGGCACGCACGCACACACACACCCACACACACCCACACACACACACACACACACACACACACACACACACACACACACACACACACACACACACACACACACACACACACACACACTCTGGCAGACAGATAAAACGGTGGATCTCCGCCGTTGAGTTCACTTCACAGCGGGATGCACCTTATCACATACTGCAGACAGATGGAGGCTGAGACTGAAGTGAGAAAGAAAGAAACAAAGTAATAAAGAAAGTTATGAAAATAGCTTATTGGATATTTGAGAGGAAAAAAATAAACTGCGTGAGTAGAGACAGACATTCAGTCTCTGGTTGTGTTTAAACAGTACCAGAGTGTGCCCACAGTACAATCACAGGATTACAGAGGAACAGAGAGTCTCCTCTTTATCCCCAAAGGACTCAGATCTGATGGCTTTTTCACTTTAAGGCAGCATTGAGATCTTTGTCACAGATGGCTCAGCATCAGACTTTTCCTCTGCAACCATTGTGTACTTGACTGTCGACAGCTTTAGAATTTACTGTTCCGATGAAAACTGTTCTCCCGGTGGACCTGTTGGCACATTTGTGTGCTGTAATGCAACTGCAGAATACATCTATTCTGTATAGAATTCTTATTTCAAATCATTCATTTGATTCATTAAAAAACGTTTAAATTGAACATACATGATGGCACATTTTCTAAAAAGTATTCACCTCTCACATTTAATTAATAAGAAGTCCTCCGCTCAATTCATTGTTCTTTATATGTAGTTGTTTTATTGTGTGCTGTATTGTCATATCGGGTACTTTCAATAGCTTTGCACAAAAGTCCTCAAGAGAGCAGTCACATCAGGTACAATTCATCAACGGTCATTACATTTAATTTCTAATTGATAATAGTAGAAATGGTTCACTTTTCATTAATAGTTTATTATATATATATATATATATATATATATATATATATTATTGTATTTTATTTTAATATTATATAATATATATGTTTCTATTTTTATTTGTATTCAATGGACTTTATTATTGATATAGTATCATGGCTTTAGTATGATGTTGTTTCATATTTTAAATGTGTTGCCTGACGAAGCTCCAGGACCCAGAGCATTGTATCTGTAAGACAGTTAGCGCTGAGGGTGAGAGAATGAAACATTTGACCCTGTATTGTGTCGCTCTGCCCTCCTCAATGTCTCCAGGTACCTGAACTACTTTGCCACCAAGTCCAGTCCGACAGGTGTGATCCTGGACCTGTGGGAGTCCCAGCACTTCCCGGATGGAGACCTCAATGAACTGGCCGCCGTGCTGGAAGAGATGGGTCGCCATGACGGTAGCTTTGCCTCCATGACAACGGAACACTGCTGAGGCACTGTGGTTACCGTGACAATGACAGAACTCCGGAGACGACGACAAGCTAAACTCTCTGCGGTCGATGCCGCAGCGAGAGCAACGAACGAATTAGATGACTGAGCCGTGGTGATTGAGCACCGGGTTAACACCACGGCAATCATGCCTACACGGTACCAGACGAGAGATGCTCGAGCTGATGCTAGAAACTATGCGTGTATCTTTGTGTGTTAATTAGAGCAACGTTTCAGTGCGCTGTGTGACCGAAGGCGGCATGACCCAACCCACAACACAAACACAGTCTATCAGGAACAAACAAAACATGCACACGTCTGGTGTAATACTCGTTGTTTTCTTGTTGTTACTTTATACTGAACAAAGAGAAGCAGAGAAAAGAAGCAACAGAGGTACTGACCTCGCAAACCCTCTGTAGGAATGGAACAGAATCATAAAGGGAGGGAAGCTAAACTGATTACAAACGAATAGGAGAAGTTAGAGTGAGGAAAAAGAGGGAGTGAGTCAGAGACGAGACTCTTTAGCAAGACGAGAGTAAACTAAGGGAGAGGATAAGCTGATTACAAAAGGGAGGCAGGACGTAAACATGGAGTGATGGAAGAAGCCGCAGGTGATCCTCTGTACAAACAGGATGGAGAACGGGTAATGAGAGAGGGGAGATACAGAGGCGATCCCTCACTTGTGAGCCATGGCTGTACTCGTTTTGCCAGTACAGTTTCTTGTCTTTATATCGTTTCCTAGGGAAAGCTCTGTGTATTCTGCTGTCCATATGTGTGGATCGTTTCCCCTAACAGTGTGCCATTTGCTACACAGTGACTGTCAATCAAGGGTCCTGACCAGAAACAAGACTAAGACCACATGTTTCCCCTTTTCATGCTGACATCATAAGGGATGTTTAAATTTGTGTTATATTAAGTATCGAGTTTGTGGCTTACCTCCAATATGCGTTTAGATATGAAGTCCTCCAGGTCACAGGAAGTCAAGAAGTACGAAGTCAAAGGGCAACTGAACTTGCTGTCCATTTGCCTTTAACTTGTGCCTCTGATGATCTTATTAAAAACACAGTCCAAAGGTGACAACACTCCTGATGGATTCAAGTAAACGCCTCTTTCTTGTTTTCCGTGTTCAGCAGTGTATGATTGTGACAGACTTGTAAAAGTGTCTGTTTAGAGGTATATTCAAGATTCCACCCAGGATAAACAGATAAACAGATAAACAGGGCAAAGAGGCAGACTGTCAGCTGCATTATCACACATTGTCCATAATATGTTTGTTTTATTGGAATCAGTTTTTACTCATTTTAAAATGGTATATTTTTATTCGGGTAAATTAAAGAAACTGCAAAAACCATTTCTGTAGTTTCTTTAATTTTAATTTTCTTCTGTAGATCTTCAAGTGACAAATGCATTCCTTCAGTAAAATCAAGTCTTAACTTGTGTTGCTTCTGCTCCATTCCTCCCCAAAGAGGGGTTTGGATGAGGCTCTATAGTGCAGATGCAGGATGGGGAATTCCAGCCATGGCTATACCACATCTGGTTAACCACAACCTCAATCCGAGGAGTGTCTCTGATAGACTGTCGCGGCTTGTTTCTGGACAGGGTCCAACTCAGAGAAGACTGAAAGGAAGCAAAAAGGGATGAACGAAAAGATAGAACACGAGTGTTTTTAAACACGGTGATATACAAACTACCATAGTATTATGTGATAGTGAGTTACATACAACTGATATCATTCATTACCGCTAAATGTACGCAATATACTGATTTTTTTCAATCATATTTTAATTTTACTAAAATATATATAGCCTACGAATATGTATTTCTGACAATATGTTTGGCTCTCATCACAGGATGTCAGTGGTGTTGTCTGCCGTCAGGCCACGTGTGATTTCAGTTGTGGTCACCACGGCGACTTGATCGTGGTCACTAGCACCATCCAGTGGCTTTTGGAGAATAGCAGCATTTACATTCTGTCTGAAATGTGTAAATACATTATTATCATGTTCATTCTAATGACTTTTTTAATATCATAATATTTTTGTTCAGTGGTCATTTTTGTGTTATTTGCATTCACATTATTTTTCTTGCCATATTTATGTTGTTATAGGTGTGAACTGTATGTAACTTATCAGTTATTTGCCCTTTATCTAAAAACAATGTTCTGCCTGCGACTCACATTCCAACTCGTGGTGTATTTGTCGAAAACGTTGCAATTTAAAGCTAAATCTGAAAATACCAACTCAAGGGGCCTACTGTATGTAAAATGATGTGTAATATATTTGTGTTTTGCAGAACATATTGTGGAGCAGGGCTGGCTTTCAAATGTTTGTGTAGACACGGGTCAACAGTGTCTCACTGAAAGATTAAACTCCAACAAGCCAGCTTAGAGGGAGGAAAAACAGCCTTATTTGTAGTGACTTTCAGGGCTGTCAGATGCCCCCTGAGGACGGGAAATCTATTCACCATCTAGACGGACAAAATTCACTTTCATCTCAAAGGGAATATAAAAAAATCTGGAGTTAAGATTCTGCTCCGAACTACGGAGAGACGCCATATGAAACGGAACATCAGGTATGCAGGAGATACTGAGGAGGCAAAGACTATGTTGAAACAAAAGGTCAGCTCTTTACATCTTTGTGACAGTTGTCATCTTGCGGCTGTCCGCACAAAAGAAAACTTTGAGGCAATAATTGGACACATTGATTCCCCATAAATATGGGAGGAAAGAAATCTGACCTCTTGTTTTGATGTAAAACCAGACGTAGAAGGCATGCAGGCCTCAAACTCTTTTCATTTCGGACAGCCTAATTAACCAAATTCGAAAAGGTGTAAGGTGAAATGACAGAGTGGATGTTTTGTATGTTTTCAAATGTAACCACAGATTTCTATAAGTTTTCAGGATTAAAGCCTAAAACATCAAGTCATCAGTATATTTCAGAAGAAAATATCAACCCAAAGTTCATGACAGTGTCTCATTCATATACAATGTGATCATCAACATCTCTTATTATTAACTCAAGTGCAGAACACAACGTCAAATGACAACTGATGAAACGTGTGCAAGTAGAGGAGTTAAGAAATGGAAGTTACAAGTTACAGTGTAACCACGATGTGATCCTTGGCATGTTGTTGGTCTACAGTTTACCAGCAGGACAGAAACGTTGGGTTTTCACATGAGGGTGGCAAATGTTAGGCCTCCAGAAGGTGATCCTTCTTGATGTGAAAATGAAGAAGGTACCGGTAGTGTTAAGATAACAAATGATGTAAAAAGTATTTTGTATTCACAATATGTACAGTTGTGTACTGTCAGCTATATTTGGCAAATTTGAGAATATAAAAAAGAGCAGTACAGTTAGATACTAGTTTGTATGTTTCTTTCTTTTTTTGTAAAAGCAGTGTCTACTATGCAAACTTGGCATTGGTTATCATGATAGCAGTCTATAACTAGAGCTGTGCTTGTAAGTGCATTTTTATTTTACTATCAGGGGTGATTTGATTTCGTTAGTGTGGGGTAGTGATGGTCCACTTTTGCTAATTCTGGCACGCTTCATGAATCTTGCTCAATCTTGCTGAATGCTCGCCTCTCTATTTCCTCTAACTGTTTTCTGTACAAAGTGTAAGAAAGAATTTTTAAGACAATTAATAAATTATATTTATAAGCAATGCTGAAAATGTGTAGTGCCTATGGTGGCTTATTTCTACAGATATAATGGTTTGAAACTTTAATTTCTCTCATATGACGGCAACATGGCAGCGTGTACTTGTAGTTGTCTGGTTCCTTGGAATCGCATGCCTCTGGGACAATCGGTTCCATTTTCAATGTGTTTTGACAATTCTGCATGCACAATGACATAACGCCACAAACACACTGTATCAAGTTTCAGATTGTTTGGGACCAGAGCATGGCAGAGAGGAAAAAAAAGGCTAAACAGCATGGCAATACTGAACCTGAGGGGACAAACCCTATTTTTTCCCTGAGAATGCTATATTGTGAACAACAAATCCGTGTTGAAATCGAATGGGGGGGAAAGTAAGGTAAGCTGTGTGCCATTCATGAAAGAAATCAGAGGGAGATTTCACAGTTATGAAGCCTGTTCGGCTATTTCTTGCAGCTGTTAGTAATATTTATAGAAGAATTGTGAACTTTAATAAAACAATTTTGGATCATGTACTTAACCACTGCATTTACAGGAATATTTGAATCCAAGTAGCGCATTCTTTAACTCTCTTGCCTTGTCCTCTCATAATGCACACATAGTGGATGCAGTTTTACACAGCAAAATAAAAGGTTCAATTCTAATTTAGTCGATGCATTTATTTATTCATTTACAATGCATTTAGTCAATAAAGTCAGGAAAATGTCAAACAAAAGTCATAGTATAGCATGTCGAAAAAAGTCATAGTATAGCATGTCGAAAAAAGTCATAGTATAGCATGTCGAAAAAAAGTCATGGTATAGATGTCGAAAAAAGTCATAGTATAGCATGTCGAAAAAAGTCATAGTATAGCATGTCGAAAAAAGTCATAGTATAGATGTCAAAAAAAGTCATAGTATAGCATGTCGAAAAAAGTCATAGTATAGATGTCAAAAAAAGTCATAGTATAGCATGTCAAAAAAAGTCATAGTATAGCGTGTCGTAAAAAGTCATAGTATAGCGTGTCGAAAAAAGTCATAGTATAGCGTGTCGTAAAAAGTCATAGTATAGCGTGTCGTAAAAAGTCATAGTATAGCGTGTCGAAAAAAGTCATAGTATAGCATGTCGAAAAAAGTCATAGTATAGCGTGTCGAAAAAAGTCATAGTATAGTATGTCGAAAAAAGTCATAGTAACAATGATGAAAATAGTGATAAAAAGTGATAACATAGTATGTCGAAAAAAGTCAAAATATAGTACAGGGAGTCATAAAAAGTCAGTATTTCATATAAAGTGATATTTCAATGTTACAAGGTTAATTTATTGTCAGGGTTGACAGGCTTTTTCAATGGAACGCAGTTTTTAACTTTCATTTTTGCTGCATAGGGGGTGTGGTCATACACACACAAGCAACTTATAATACATACTTAAAACTACTCATGCAAATATTTAAATAAAAATAAAATGATTTAATGTGTGTATTTATGCAAAAAAAACACAATAGATGACAATTAAAAAAAAAAGCAAAACAGACACATTTAGATTTACACTTACTTCGGGAAGGTTGAAATTATTTTTCAGTCAGTGGCGAAAATAAGTTGATGTGGAGCCTTGCCTGTATGTACTCAATCCACCCATCAACTCATCAGGAATCGATAAAGAATCGGATTGATTAGAGAAATTGATAATGAAATTGTGCCATCTGTAGACCATGAATATATACATTTGAACGGCAATGGTATGCACCTCATTCAGCCACCACAAACTGTGCATCAGCCATGTGGATGAGTGAAACACTTTATTAGGGAGAATGTTCATCCTTTTCACTGAATTAATAACAGCACTTTCTCTCACAGACAACTACAGGTACAGATTAAATAAGGCACAACACCCAAGAGGAAAGAAAGGGCATGTATAACACAACAAATCTGCCACGCCTTTGACAGAGCCTTACATTATTTTAGTTGGCAGAAATAACAAAACAAAAACACAACTCATCGACCTGAAGCAAATCAAGGATTTTACAAATGGACTAAAAAAAACAGCTAAAAATGAATTAATGTTTTTAAGAATTAAGATTTACCTTGAGAACTATTTCTTACTGAGACAGAGCTGTTAAAGCTTTCTAATACTTGACTGCTACCATTTAAATCAGCGGAGAAACTCGCCTGATAGAAGCCAGATGATGGATTTTTTAAATGACAATCGCCATTTGATTTCAGTGTAATAGCTGCAAATGGTTTATTATGGTGAATCAGTTCAACATGTACTTTAATTTATATGTATGAGGCAGCCTGGTGGTCAGGTTGGTTAATTCTGGTGCTAGTTTGGTGATGGCTGCGGGCGTTTTCTAGGTCCAGTCTCTTTTTCAACAATATTGTGTGTATGGCTGTTAAGTGAAGGCTTCTGGTCCAGTTGCCTAAAACACACACGTCCATCATCGGCCTGTTTATGGGAGCCGCTCTGTGTTATTGGGAGTGTCTGAATGATAGCAGTCCCCCGTGACAAACAGCTTGTGATACCCCTAAACTAACACAGGCACAATTCCACACATGTACAATAAATCACTACATCATCAAACAAGAAGTCACCAATACAGTTAGTGTGCAACAGTTTCTGTAATTGCTGCGGAGCACCTACGGGTGGCATCGTTCTGCTTCGATCACTTCATTACTGTAAAGCCCCCTCCCTTGACACAGGGCAAGGAAACACAGAGGCATGTAGAGCCTCAATCCAGATTTGATTTGGACATATCAACTTTATTTTTCACAAAGGGTCTAAAAGAGTTTGAGTTTTACATGGAAAATAAGCTTTTTCAACTTTCATATCCAGTCAAAAATACAGATGAGCCTTATCTTCAGTGTCGTCAAACGTTACCTCCGTAAAAAACACTTTTAAAGCCTCAAAAGTACACCTTTGTTTCCTGCCACATAGTGTCAGTCATTGGAAAATAAGTCAATTTAAGAGTGACAAACGTGTGTTCGATCCAATTACAAGAGAACATAAAAGCAGTAGTGGGTTGACAGTGTTTTGATATCAATCGGACCTTCATCTACAGGTAGGGTAGCTTTCACAGAAAGCAGTGATATAGTATTCCACTCACTGATCAGTCGCTTGTTTTGCATATTTCTGCAGCTACAGTGCCAAGTTAAACTCAATCTTTCTTTCCAGGGCTTTTGGAGAATGTGAACAGGACCGTGAGCTAGTTTGAAATGACAATGTCTGATATTCTCTGGCAGGGCCACAGTGGGCCAGATTGTTTTCTTGACTGATTTTAGCTCTAGATATTTAACCATTGGAGTCCTGAAACATATTTTTTCGAGGGGGGACTCGGATTGTAGAATTCTGGGCATCTGGACTCAAAGTGTGTGATCCTTGCGATCTTCAAGTGGTGATCTTGCTTCCTGTCCCACCTCCTGTTCCCAGGAAAAAGGATTGTGTGGCCTAGACCAGAGCCAGTGTGATTGCTATAGTGCCCTTTCTATGCGTGTAAACACACACCTGGCAGTGCCTGCTCACAGCTTGATGTCCTGCGATTCTGACATCTTGGCAAGTGTCTTTTTGACCCGTAGGGCTGTGAGACGGGAGACCGGGTTGTGGGCCCAGCATTCTGTCATCAGCTTCCCCATCTGTCTCAAACACTGAGGAGTTACAGATTTATGTTAGGAAGGTCATTACTTTGTGAATTTGTGTATATACGTGTGTATACATAGCCTGTTTTGATGCATTTTACCTCATCGCTGGTCCATCGATTAGGAAAGGATGGTCGTAGTCTCTTGATGCAGACCACCTCTCTCATGTCTTCATATGAAGGGTCTGTATGAACTAACTCATGGTACGGCAACTGGTACTCTTCAAGAATCCCTACAACGAACAAAAAGGAAACACACTCTGTTCATGTGTCAAAAATCAAAAAAGTACATCCTTGTGTCAGCCTGGCTTTTAGGTGTTTGTGTCAAAAAAGAAATACATTAAAAGTGTATCTACCTCCTGAAACACAACGGCGAGCGATCTCCCAGAGAATGAGCCCAAAGCTGTACATGTCGGCCATTATGTACGACTGAAAATGACTTCTGTTCAGAGTCTCGTCCAGAACCTCTGGAGGCATGTAGCGCTTTGTACCGACTCGAGTGTTGGGAGGGATGTCTACCTCATTGGTGTCACTGCGAAGATCATTTTAAAATGAAAGATGAATGAGCTATGCACATTACTTAATCCTCAAGTTCAAAATACTCTCTACCATATCTTAAATTCAGCACAATATGGATTCAAATCAAGTAGAGGAGCATTTCATCAACTCATGTTTAATGGCAAAACATGTGACTGATTCACTCACCTGATAAACTTGACTGCCAGTCCTAGGTCAGCTATACAGCAGGTCCCATTTCTTTTCACCAGTATGTTCTTACTCTTCAGATCCCTGTGAGCAATGGCAGGTTTGCCCTGGGTGCCAAAGATCTCGGTGTGGAGGTGACAAAGGCCTGACACAGAGGAGTAGGCCAGTCGCAGCATGGCTTTGTTGTCTAGAGTGGTTGATTTTAGGTAGTCATACAAAGAGCCATTTTCATGGTAGTCCGTGATTAGGTAGAGTTGGGTCCAGGACCCAGTTCCTTTAATATCAGCAGCTATGAAACCTGTGAATGGAGGCAGAGTGAACAAGAGTTAAACAGGCAGGGATTGTTATCTTTATTTCTTTATTTGTCTGTTATTTATCCCCATTACTTATAACCAAGGGAGTAACTATTATTTCTGGGGTCTACATAAAAATACCACAAATACGTCATTTTAATCCAAAGGGAAAAAAGGAAAAGAAAAACAAGCAAACTAAAAAAAAAATCGACAAGAAACAATAAATCAACAACAATAAAACTGCTAGCGAAAATGATAACAAAACAAAAACCCCACACCTTTAAAATATTCAATACTCACAAATGCTCAAAAAACACCATTTAAAAAAACATGCATATACTGTAGTTGTCGAATCATAAATAAACCGAGACGGTTCATTACGTAGGACTGGTGTTCTTTGCAATCAGGAGTTTCCTTAAACTCTTTTTAAAAAGCAGGGTGTTACTTGTTAAATGTGTAATGTCTGATGTCTGATGGAAAACCATTCCATATTTTCATTCCTCTACCAGTACGTTGCCTTGCATTAGTTTATGAAACAGGAAGTGAAGATCGACCTCTTGATGCATGCCTATTATTAAAGTTATGGCCATTACTACTAAATTATTACAGGAATTTGGTTTCCTTTGCCTCTTCCACGGGCACCACTGTACAGACAAATACAACTGTGGCTTATGTTTAAGTTTAATATTTGATCCAAATACAATTATTTTAGATTTTGATAAATTAACAAGAAACTTTGTACTCCACGCCCACATTACCACTGATTGTAATTCCCTCTCCAATTCACTAGACATTCCTTCAATTGATACGTCTTGTAAATATAGTGTTGTATCATCTGCATACAGAACTTCTTTTCTTTGATTGAGAACAAGAGGAAGGTCATTGGTGGATAGAGAGAACAGTAATAGCTTCCACATTTGAAAAACTCCCAGAGGAAGTCTGTCTCCACTGAATCAGTTAGGCTTAATCATAGAAGTAGTAATTACTTTTGAAACTAATCATGCAAAGTCAGTTTAAATGTAAGTCATTTCAAGCATTAAAGTTTGTTTATTTTTAGGAAGCTGTCCTGTAGCCCTCAATGAACATGTTCATCTTGGCAGTTGTCTGATTTGTGGTTTTCATGACGTCGATATTATAGATCCTAGTGCTCAATCCAAGAGAAATGTGGCATTGACTGTGGAAGGCAACATTATGCATATTGTCTGTCTTCAGGTTCACAGGCAAGTGATCTTTTGCTCCACTACTTCATTGCTATGCAACTTATAGTGTTTAATTATACAAGCTTTGGTATGCAGTCTGTTGTTGTCTTCTTTATAATTTGTTGGGGTGTATGGTCTCTTGGCTACAATTGATTTGTTTTGGCAGTGAGTGCAATGCAGCATAGTTAACAATGGACACAGTCCCACTCCAACTATGGCGTGTATTTATTGTGAATTTTGCAGTCACCTCTCAATACACCCCTTCATCCATCCGTTCATCCATGATTTAGGATTGTTCAGTATAACTGATACTATATTAGACAAAAGCGTATTTATTACTGTCCCTTCAATATCCTGTTGGGCTCTTTGTTAATTGTGATGGAGCACAAAGAGTCGACTTAGATTGATTTAGATTGACTTCAAAATTACAGATAGAGGCTAGAAATCTGGAAATCGGTGATGAGAAGGGGCAGGAATTAAAGAAGCAAGACATGACACATTACTTAAAGACAGGAACCAGTCTCACCCAGTATGTTCTCATGTCTCATCAGGACGGTCTGGTAAATCTCAGTCTCTCTGAACCAACTAGCCTCCTCAGTGGTAAAGAATACTTTAACAGCAACTTTTTCTCCCCTCCATCTGCCCATCCACACATCGCCGTACCTCCCCTTGCCTATCTGCTTCACCATATGGATCTGCTTAGCTATTGTTCGCTGCACCTGAGGAGGAGCAAAAGGTGACAAAAGGGGTTAGTTCCAGCACATTTAGCTCCTTACGTTTTAAGTGGAACCTGAAATATGAGCATCTCACCAATAGAGGGAGCCCTGAGCCTGAGCCAGAGCTTTGTGACTGCTCTATCAGGTCCCTCAGAGATTCTCCAGGGGGGATGTAGGTCTCATCCTGCTCCAGACCAATACTGTACCGAGGACGAGACTCCTTACACTTATACCTGCAAAAACACAGAATGATTCAGCTCTTTCAAAAGTGTTGCTGGAGAATGCAGGACAAAGTGTGAACATGTCTGAAGTTGTGTGTATTTGATTGTCACATATAATTTACCTGAAGTAGCAGAAGACAATAATGACAGTCAGTATAATGCTGCACACAGTGACTGAGATCAACAAGGCCATGTGGTGGATCTTTCCATCTACAAAGACAGGAGAGAGAGGGTGAAGAGGTGAAAGGTATGCAGGATGCCGAGAGAGGAGAAGTACGATGGCATAGAAGAGAGGGGAAGGATAAAGGTATGAATATACATGAAATAATGTCAGAAGTATGTCCAACAAATATACATTCTTGAGATAAATGGTTGGTCATCATTTTCTGGTCAAAAAAATCTCAAATCAAAACCTCTAGCATCCCTAAAACATGGGGGGAAATAATGAAAGTGATACCAAGACATCAGTCATTCTTACAATTAACTTGAAAGAACCACTTTCCAGTAAATCAAGGACAAATCATATTTCACTCATCAATTTTTCATTTTCTTCTGGCACACACTGTTTCCCCTCAAGGCCCCAGTCAACGAAAGGAAGCCGTCAGCCTAGTCGATGAATTCTCTTCCTGATCCCCTATGATAAGGTTTCAGATTGATGACTGCCCTCGGTGTCTGCTGGGGCTTGTGATTTCCCGGGGAATCTAAGCTTACCGTCTCTCAAATACACAAAAAGACTCTCACACTTGCACATGGTGTATAGTGGTGTTCACAGACTTTGGTATTCTCTCGACACCCAGCATATTTGGCGAGCTCCAGGACAGTTTGACAGTAACTCCTGCCGTCTCCCCCACTTAAGCCATCTTTGACTAACGTCATGGTATCTCTATGTCTGAAGCCTGTGAGCTGGAACACCATCAGTCACAGTTCTTGGCCCTGTATCACTGCCACACTGTCACTGTCACCTGTCAGCTGGAGAACAAGTAGCTCTTAAACATCTTTCTTGTGTTTCATGGGCAAGAAAGAGTTGTGGAGGGATGAGAGGAGAGCGATAGATAAACTCACGAGGGGGTTTGAGTGGTGGCAGTGTAGGATGTAGGTTTTCGTTACAGTAATCTTTGTCTGTGCAGCACTCCAGTGATCTCCTTTGACGAGCGTTCCCGGTGTCCTGGAAGACAGAGAAGTGTTTCTTTCTTGTGTCTTTCTTTCTTTCTTTTTATACTTTTTGTGTTCAGTTGTTGAATAAACAATAAACTGATTAGCCAATATTCATTCAACAATTTTGACAATCGTTGCATTTTATTTTCTCTGTTTTGTTTCGTATATCTTTATTTATATCTTTCAATTTTAAAAAAGGGGTTTGAAGATGTTACATTGGTCTCTGGGATATTGTGATGTACATTTTAAAATATGAATCTAATATGATTTGATCTAAAATTAAATTGAAAAAAAATCTTACTCATCAAAAATGTATATTATTTATAGTTACAGCTTTAAATGTAATTTTGTGACAAATAAGACACGTAAAGTGACATGAGTATAGTCATGTGAGAATTGTCTGCTTCTTTACATCTAAATTAAGATCTGCGATAGAGCACGCCACGGAGATAATTGCAAAAGGGAGCAGTTATGTGGATTGTAATGTTACTATCATCTACTCACCCTACACTGAAATTCTGATCCTCGGAGCGCGAGGCATCCTGCAGTCTGGACCGGCACCCCTCCCTCCTCCTCCTCCACCATTGTGTAACAGTAGCCATCAGTCCTGGAAAACATGGACAGTATGTAAAGCAACCACTGAGACAAGAGAATGTCTCACGTGTGTGTCTCACATGTTACATTTGTTGTTTTTTTTGATACTCCACTCCTTACAGTACCTGCATGTATCATTGGTTAAACCTCCGGGGCAGTGGGGATAACACTGGCACAACAGTTTTCGTTCGGAGGATGAAGCAGGAGCTGCGCTGCCACTAGTCTCCTTCCCACTCTCCACTGAATCCTTACTGGATGCTCTTAGTAGCATACTGTTCAATATATTGCCTATAAAACAGGCAAAAAGAGGAGAGAGGGAAAAACGAGTTGAAACCACATGCATGCATCATAGATTCATAAAACATTTTAAGAGAGGAAAAAACACTCTCACTGCTAGGATCAAGTATTGCATTATTGATGCCATCAAATGGTTGGGCTCATGCTGCTAGAGGGTGTTTAGTCTAGAGAGCATCTGCAAAATAGAAAAGATCTGCAGTAACACAGCCAGACCTAGGGGGTTACATCATCTGTGAAGCTCAGTGAGTGGGGGGGAAAGAAAGTAATGTTAAGTAAAAAAAAAAAGAAGGTTTTAAGTCATAAATAAAGAGATATATAATGTATTTAATATTCGGTGAAACATGCTCAAACATATTTCTGAAAGGTGTTTCTGCCGCGGCCTCTGCTTTTCATAGTTTATGTCACGAGCAGAGCAGAGCCTCAGCATCCCTGAGGAGAGGCTTTTTTATCTTTACTCCCCCAATCTCTGCTGCGCTGGTTTACACTTGCAGGGAGTGACGAGGTCAGAGCCAAGACGGCAACTAACTCTGTGCGCACATAGCTGTATTCACATTATAAACCCAAATATTCACATGAGCCAGCTGACTGAACTGAAACATAATCTAACTTACTATCAGGAATCCACGAAGGAATGATGACAGAAACATTTAGTACGAACGTGTACACCTGATACATGTGTCACAGCTGATTTTTTTTATTTTATTCCTAAGAATTAGACCGAAGCTGTTGTATTCCCTACTTCTCCGATTTCAAAAGGGCACCTGTTTGTCACTTGAGCGAAAAAAGGGTGACGGAAGTGTCTTTCCTTCATGTCTTTTAAGATCTTTATTCATTGCAGCATGATCATTGAGACCAGATGCCTAACAGCTGCAAGCGGAGATGGTCCAAAATAAGCACGAGTCCTTCCTCTCTGAAATGAACTAGGAGCAGATATTGAACTGAATCTGCTCTCCTACTCCTCTTTCAACTTCTCGTTATTGAGTTCATGTTTTCTTTTCTAAGCAGGTGCTTCTTTCACACAATGCAAATCAATAAACACGCAAACAGCACGTGTGAAGGGTACAGTCAGAATGTACGAGCCATACATGTACATGAAGTGAAGTGTAAGCGGTTGAGGTATCCTTCTTAGAAAGTGAAAGCACAAACACTGCATCTAGTTGGTACATTTTTCAAGTTAAGAAGAGCAAGACTTTTATTCTGTCACTCTTGCAGAAAGTGTGACGAGTGACGCTGGCTGAGCACTGGAGAACCAAAAAATGGCCACTTTTACATATTAGGGTGTAAAGCTGGTTTGACCTCAAGTGCAACAAAAAAAAAAGTGGTTTTCAGCATATAGTCTACATGAAAAACGTGTGAAGCATAGGAGTTACACAAATGGGCCAGCCATAGCTAAAAACCCTTGATGGCTAACGGGACCAAGTGCGTGTCCTTCTAAATCTTCTAAGACTGGTATTTCCCACACAGTGTTTTTAATTGCCCATCTTTTCACACTCTATGCTCCATTCTTAGCTCAAGTGCTCAATCACGACAACAGCTTCTGGTGCGACAGCTTAAATGTCTGCACACTTTGTCTACCAGATAATAGTTCCATTATGAAACAAAGCTCAGAGGCAGGGGATTTATATTAAGATTTTTTTAATTTCAGTTTCAGCTTTGGTAGTCAACTTTCATCTTTTTGAATTCGTGTTAATCCTAAGCAACTCGTCCTGGAAGTATACACACTGAAGTTAAATTACTTCAAGATCATCTATCATTTTGTTGGAATATTATAATGACTGAAGTAATTAATGCAAGGTTCTATGCTGGTCTGATATCCCCGTAAAAAATATAATTAATCAAAGACAAAGTGCTGCCTCGTGAAGCTGTGCTGTTCATTTGGATATAATATTCCATCATGAAATATATTATAACAGTTAACAAGCTAGCAGGCACCTTGTTTTGGTGGCATCTCGAGTGGGGTGTGGCTAATGAAACTAACTGAAGAATAAGGCGTGAGGGCTAATAGTGTTCATTGGATAGGGAGATTATCTACAGGGAGCCTAAACTTTGAAAAAATGAATTGGATTAGATGGAAACTGGAAAATGTGCTATATATTTCCAGGGCTGTCAGCCAAACGTCAGATAACGGATGTGGTATCTTCTCTTTCATCTGAGCTTGGCTGTCTTTCACAAAACATCAAAGAGCTTCCTATAAGGATGAACGCTTGAAGCTCCCTAATAGACTGAAGCATACAGACACAAGTGCACACTCGCAATACTAAACACACTCAAGCCGAGAAATATATGCCCATGTGCGTCACAAATGTCTCTTTGTCTCCTGATCACTGTCACTTATGTGCTTTGTTGTCAATGTGCTGCACTTGTATTGATTGACAATCATGACTCTGTATTCACAAAAAGGAACCAGAACTTTAAGCGATGCTGACTTCAGTGACAGTCACAGCTAATGCTAATAGCAATAGAAAGTCCTTTGTGTTGTGATCAAGGAGCGAATGCTGTTCAATGCATGAGCTGTTCCTGCTCATTCGTCTCATTCATGTTGACGATAACATGTTTTAGTGTACACCGGCAACTGGTTTTCTAACCCACAACTTTCATTGGTAGTCCAAAGTCCCATTTCGTTTTCATCAGTGAGGTAGTGTGTGCGGTATTAAACTGATATCGTACGCCTCGCGTAATGCTGCTTCCTCAACTTAACAGAAACAGAAAAGAAACAAAGGAATTCACTGCTGTAGCTTCATAATATCCTGTTCATTAGATGTGTCCTCTGCACAAGGAAAACTTTCAATACGAGACTTTCAATGCAGAAGACACGTTCAAACGAGCATAGTCATTTGAGATCAAGCACATCGCTTTCTAAATGTCTCTCCCGCACACACACTGATACCGTGTTGACAATACTGCAAGAGAGGGACGGTGGGGCTTAAAGGGGTCACACTAACAATTGACCGATTGGAGAGAAAGGGAGCGAGGAAGAGTAGGAGGGGGAGAAGAAAGGGGAATTAACAAACGAGAAGTGACAGAGCTGCGGGGAACTGGTGGGCAGTTTAGCAGCACACAGAGGGAACCGAGCAGAGGCCACTGGCCTTTCCCACCCTTTCTCTCACTCTGTCCCCCTCCCTCCCATCACTTACTCCATCCTGCCCCCGATTACTCATTCACTTTGTCTCACCCGATGCCAACCCTTCTCTCTCTCTCTCTCTCTCCCCCCTTTTTCTTCTTTGCCCTATATCTCTTTCTTTAGCCCATCGCTGCCTCTCTCCTCCAATTTATTCTCAAATCTCAACAGCCTCCCAACCTCCTTATATACCCCCTATCTCTTTTTTCCTCTTCTCATCTTCCACTTTCTTTGCCCTGTCCTCCCTGTGTGAGTTCACTGGATAGTCATGTGAGGCGCTGCTGTGCTGTTGACAAAACACAAAGCCTTTCACATCCATCCTGCACCTGGGATCCCTGGCTACTGCTCTGTGTGCGTGTGTGTGCGTGTGTGTGTGTGTGTGTGTGTGCGTGTGTGTGCGTGTGTGTGTGTGTGTGCGTGTGCGTGTGTGTGTGTGTGTGTGTGGGTGTGAGAAAGACAGTGGGAGAAAGATAAAGAGGACAGACAAAAAGAAAAGCCACAGCTGAGCAGAATGCGTTAGTGCTCCTTGCACAGAAGCTAAGTGAGGTTCCCAACACGTTATGTATTAGATTATCTCATTTAAAACCAGTCAATATTACATCAATTCCCATTAAAAATGTAAATCATCGACATTTTCTTCGCTCTGAGCTACTCTATCATTACCCATCTCCTTTGGAAATGTCAGGCATCGATCGTATCTCTATCTCATACTCTACACCCGCAACATCATACCACTTCATCTTAATCGTTTTTTTCTCTTGATTTTCGACTTGTTTTGCTGCCTTTGTACTAATCACTGGATACAGAGACCGCTGGTCCTGAGGTAACGGGTAGTTTTCCCATACGAGCCTGTCCCATCTGTCTGGGGGAGGGAGAGAGACCAAGGGCAAATATTCTGCTGTTTCGAAAAAAGCAAGAAGGCTCTGATCCTGAATGTTCTCAGATCTTATATCTGCAAGAACAAAAAGCATTGCCTCCATGGAGGAGAACATGTATTTCAGAGTAAACTGGAGGGAAAAGTCTACACATTGTTACAAAGTGTGTCATAGAGAGATTCAAAGAGAAGGCGGCTTTTCATAATATAATGTATTGTTTTGAGGGCAACGTTAAAGGACTATGAGTGGAAACATGAAGTATCAGAACATATTGCCCCTGTGGTCTGGTCCTGGCTGTTAGGTGCAACCCCTGTATGAAAAGAAAACCGCACTGACCAATGGGAATCTAGTCCAAACCACAGTAAGTACCACCAACGTCAAAACATGCAGGTCAAACGATGTGTGCTCTGAAACTGGCCGAATTTCCAGTCACTTCACGGACACTATAATTGTTTCAAGCTCTTTTCACTAACATGGCCTTTCAGATGCCAGTGTGAGCTTTCAGGTCTCCCCTATAGGCGTTTTTTTTCAGGCCTTGATGGCAGGATATAGGGGCCACTGTAAACACACAATTAACAACCGTGGCCCCACAAACCCCCAAAAAAGACAGACTCCGCTTTGTAACAAACTGAAACAAAAAAGAAAAGAAGAAGACAGATATTAAGATCGACGGAGGGGAGAGACGTGAGGGAGAGGGATGTTGTGCATGAGATGGCAAGACGAAGATAGGAGATTTTAGAGGAAGATAGACAGACAAACAGAGAGAGAGAACAGAGTCATTAGTTTTCCTGGCCATGTCAAACAAGGCCTACTAGAAAAGCCCTTTCATCGAGCCCATGTAAACACTACCCCCCCCTCCCCATTCCACTTAAGACACACTCATTTGACAACACTGCTCCCTTCCTGCCCCCTTCTTCCCTCTATGTACTCTAAGTAGTAGTTCATCTTGCTGGTGTTTGACAGTGCCGTCGGTACAGTGAAAGAAACATGGAAGGTGAAAGGTTTTTGCTCCTGCTCTCTCCCTCCCTCGGCTTCCAAGTACTTTCAGTGTCTGGTCTTATCTCTTATGTTCTTCTTCCTGTCAATGCTGCGATGAGCTGAGCCAGCCCACATGTGCAGGAATGTCTTAATGAACCCCACTTTGTGATCTGAATGCTGGGAAGCTGAGGTTGTCTCTGTAACGGGTCTGGCTAAACTTACTTTGAAATCAAAAATTCGAGTCCATGTGACAAAGCTCTGTCTTTCAGTACTTTGTTACTACTCTACTAATATTAGAGGAGAAAAGATCAGACAGATTCTCATTCAAGTCACTTCAAGTCTCACTGAAGTCGGATTTAGAGGTTGCACTCATTGACAAAGAAAAATAATGTCGGGTCAGTCTCCAGCTCCCAGGCACATAACCTGCGAGTTTATATTGTATATATTGAAGGCAAGAAGAAGTTGTGCATCATTACTCCTCCATTTCCCTTTGCCCACTCTGGTGTTTTCTCTCTCCTACTGACTTTCCAAACCACCCCGTCTTTTCTTCCGCCACATTTTAGCACCTCTTTGTCATTATTCATTCACTATTCATCCACTCTCCTAAAACTCACAGATAAATTCTGAATAAAGAGTAAAAAATAGACGCACATGAACACGGGAAATTGCTGTTAATGTAGTGAGCAATAAGGAAACTGCCATTTTAATCGAATACAATTATCAAATGAATCAATCAATTGGAGAAAAACAAATGAGATGATTAAGCTGTCTGAATCCAACATGCTCTGCAACCAGAATTGAGACCGACCACCAAGTAGCCAATCACAAAACACAGAAGTGATGTCATGTGGCTTTGACAAAATCCAGCTTTTGAGACGTTTTCTTCCACAGCTAGTGAGAGGAGGGATGAGAGAAGCCGTTGGATTGCATTCAGCCCTTCTATCCGCCGACACAACATCATCATCAACAGCTCTTCAAACATTCCTTCATTATGTCACGCTGACGAATGATGCAGGAATGAACCAGTGCCAGTCTCTGGTTATATAGCTGTCATCTGCCAGCTTTATGCTGCCACCACTTGGGTATGTCTGTGTGCGTGTGTGTGTGTGTGTGTGTGTGTGTGTGTGTGTGTGTCCCCTTTCATGGGATAGAGTGGCAGGTACACAAGGATTCCCGAACTCTGAGTTCATTCCAGAAGGCCCTCAGCTTTCCTTTGCAATACAAGGAGGTGTGAGGGGGCAAAGCAAAGCAAAAGAGAAAGAAGACCAGCTGGTCTCTTCATCAAAAGCTCCTTCTCAAGGCCATCTGTGTCCCACTCATCGCAAGATCAGCTTGTATTATTTCAAAGACACTGGGCATCCAGCTGGATCAGTGGGCTGCGGCTGTGTGAATCTGATACCACTGGTTCAAATCTGCTTTTGTTCGGATTGGACTACGTGCTCCCATCGGATTCGTCGTGAGGCAAAAATGGAAGCCACAGTTGAGCAAAGTAGTGCATGAGAATTGGAGATTTGACCATGAAACTCAATGAAAAGGACTACTCTACGGCAACAATAGAGTTCTCAGATCCAGAAATCTCCATCTGTTTATCAAATGTAAAAATGATATAATTGAATTTCCTGAAGAAAGATTATTTTTTTTAAATTTCTTTATTCAGTGTAGGACGGTGTATAAATGGGGGAGAGCGAGGGGTGCGACAGGCAACAAAGGTCCCACGGCCTGTAACCACTCTGCTGACAAAGCACTCACAATTGTGTGAAGATTTACTCTTAAGTTTCAAGTAAATCATTTACTCATGATTTCTAGAGCTCTTAGATATAAAATGGTGTACGCTGTGATGGAAGATCTTCGCCATATCATCCACCCCGAATATACACTTTTGAAATTGAAACCAGTCTTCTTCTTTTTTTTTCAAATGTAAGCATTAGAATCACTGGCTCATAAAAATATTTACTTCAGATCAAATGTTTAAGTTGAAGTGAGTCGATGCATCTCAAAATATAAACAAAGAGGATGGAAAACGTCCTCCCACATCTCTTTTCAAACAATTCCTACGGAAGACAAATGAAGCTACAAGAAGCATTGGCGATCTCCTACAGATGCCTTACAGCAGCCGCTCTTGTCTACCACCAGATGAATGTGTGTGTCACGAAGGAATGCTTTACCATAAGCAACAGCATGCAGAGTAACGCAGCACACCCAGTGTCTGAAGCTATATCAATGCATCCGCATAGTCTTTAAAAACACAAAATGCTCTAGTTGTAGCCAGCACACGGCAATCAACTTTAAGAAAGGCGAAATATCATCTATAAACATTTAGTAGAAAAGTGTCCGCCAGAACCAGGTTGATATGATTGGAGGCATTGTTGTTTACTCAGTCAACAAAGCCATTGCAAGCAGGTTTTAATAGTGTTAATTGAATCATTACATTTGCTTTATGTCAGAAAAGTACCTGGTGTCATGAAGCTCTCCAATCGCCACACACAAAAACACTCAACCTCTTCATGAACCGCAGCGACTGTGGCAATTACTGATATCAAATGAACTGTGAATGAACTTTTACCAATTAGTTCCATTGCTGGTTTTTCCAGAGTCATTCTCCCACCGTCTGAAAGCTGCTTTTTCTCCTTGTAAATGTACACACGTGTTCAACAACAAATAACCACAAGCCACACATTGAATCCAGAGCCTTCAACATGTGGTTTCTAATGCAGACCTGGTTGAAATGTCAAACAAAATAATAGTAAATGAACAAAGTCTCCAATAATGGCCTGACCAACTCCCATCAGAAGGTAAGAAAATTATATCATTACACACTTATTTACTGTCAAATCTGTTTTTGTGACTGAATATAGCATACTTGGACTATGATGCACACCCATTATAAAGTAATAAGTATTAGGTTACAGTACACACATCCTCACAGTCCATTCAAACCTGGAAGCTATTTCCCCCACATCGAATATGCTATTCCCGTGACGTGCTCATGTGACTCATTGTTCCATCACGGAGGTATGCAAGAATCACGTCTATACACTGATAAACAAGCCACGCCGCACCCGCCAACTCAAGAGTTGGCCATGGCAAATATAACAGCTCAAGTTTAGAATTCCACACTGTGGACACAACAGAGCGATTAAAAGCACGCAGATGCACTCTCACCAGCTGAAGGTGTTTTTGGGGGAAATGGAGAATGACAGCACAGTATGAGGTACTTTGCATTGCTGGCAGATGGAATCCTTTGCTGCCACAATGAAGTCGAGTCATGATGTCACCTTTTTGTGTGAGCATATGTGTCTATGTGAGACGATATAAAAGCAAGACAGATACGAGACAAAGAGGAATTTAATACCACTGAAATCAAATAACAGTAAAACAACACGCAAGGGGCAGGCGATCTCAGCACCGAACAGGTTTTCAGGTGTGCTGAGTGTCTCAGTGGGAAGTTAAAAACAAAATCATTTGATCACACTGATTCAGCTCCTTCACATTGACATTGTTCCAGTATAACCACCCTGAAGTTGACTTGTTCTGCGGGGACACAAATACGCACTTTTTTTTCCCGGCCTGGCAGACTGACAGATTGCCTGACTTGAAACAGACATCAACTGCAACACATCCCTCAATAAATTATCCAAGTGACGCAAACTTTAAACACACAACACAAAAGGGCATTACAGACAAGGAAGCGATTCATGTTGAGAGGGAGACGTGCAGAAGGGGCACTGTAGAGCAGGAGGAGGAATATGTTTATGTCACACTAACACAAAATTATAACTCTTAATGTCTATTCTGTCCTTGAAGCAACGCTGATTGAAATGAAATGCTTATTCAAAAGGTCAAATGTGAGTCTGGAATTTGCAGGAAAAAAAACAACTTAATGGCTCACTGGGCAAACTGCAGCGCACAAGTTTAACTTTGTTCAATTGGTATGTCCACAAATTGCTTGATTACAGTGAATGCTCTGATTAAGATACCAGTTTGACCAAACATACACTGTAACCGAGGTCAAGCTGTTTTGCCACTCTTATTTATGGAATAGTGTACGGCAGCGGTTCGCAAACTTTTTAGGCCGCGCCCCCCCCTTCTACATCCCGACCGGGTTCACGCACCCCCAATCCCCCACACCTTCAAAAAAGAAGAAGCAACAGAGCCTATTTATAGCGCATAGAAATCGGACCAATGAGAGAACAGTTTGCTCGCGCCTGGCGTTTGTTTACAATATTTCGTCCGCTGTTAAATGTTGCAGTGTGAACACAAACCGAACAAAGGGGCAACTGCAACATTGTATCATATTAATCCCTGAATCAGAACAAAGCAAAGGAACTGAAGGTGTGAAAACGCCCTGAAACACTGCAACAAAGTTTCAATAACTTTCACTTACACAAGGCGTCACTTTTAAAAGCAATCAGGATGGCGAGCACACACGCACAGGCTCAGAGGCAGATTATCACATTTAATTTACAATCAACCACACATAGAATGAGACTGCAGTTGTGTTTGGCTGTTTTGTTACTCCTCCAATTTCGATATAAAAAATGTAAGGGGCTTTTGACTTGCACTGGCTTGGTGTTCAGGTGGCGACGTAAATAAGAGGGCTTCAGACTGTTAGCCAGAACCTCACTGCACACCACGCACTGTGGCTTTGGGCAATCTGCATTGCCAATCCAAGTGAAGCCCAGACACAGATCATTTTCATCATATTTCCTCTTTTTTTTCCCAGTCTGATGCTCTCTCTTTTCCTCTTTTTTACCTCGACTCCGCGATGGGCCTATGTGCTCCCGATTTGTCTGTGCAATCCCTTCCTCCTTCCTCCGTCTCATCTTCCTCTGACTCCCGTTCGATTTCTTCTCCCGGTCTCTCCACAACGCACCTCTCCATTCCCTCTCTCTCTCTCTCTCTCTCTCTCTCTCTCTCTCTCTCTCTCTCTCGCTCTCTCTCTCTCTCTCTCTCGCTCTCTCTCTCTCTCTCTCTCTCTCTCTCTGTCCCTCTCCTCTTTTATGACTGATAGCTTCAGATGTCCCACCCGACAGTTTCCCCGATTTTATATCTGCGCATATCTGCATGAATGTTGCTGAATGAATGAAGTTAGCTGAAGTTAGCTGCACAAGCTAGGCTAGCTAGTGTACGTAAAAGTCTGGCGGCAGGAGCTGAAGTGCATTTATTTATTAAATTGTACGTCTTTAATTTTAAATTCAAATCTTACAAGGGGAATTTGTATAATGCCTTTGACTTTAAACTTTTAGATATGGATGAGACTTTTCAAAGACATATTACCATGCCACCTTTTTTTAATACCAATTTGTGTCCTGTTCACTCCTGGACTGTGGTGGAAAATAAGCCATGAAAACATGAAGATACATACAGTTGTTTGCTGACTTTTGGCAAGAGATGCTTAGCTCTACCGATGATCTCTTGACAGTTTTATTATTCAAGTCATTTCAACGTTACATTATTGGGTTAAATCAACCTGTAATCTCACTATAGTAACTCGATATCTAAGAGATTAGATTCTTTCAACATACACTGCGTATGTTCCCTCCATCCACAGTGTGTGGTCACTCAATAGGACTTCGTTTTCATTTAAATGTTGCCAATCCCAGGTTCTGTCAAGTGGTGCTGAGCCGTTGCCATCTTGGAATACGGCCGTCGCCATGTTACCATTTGTTACCAACCAATGAACGGAATTTACCATATTTGGAATGCGGAGGAGTGTGATGCCGGATACGGCTCTGGTAGTGACCGTAGGCCAGAGTAAAGCATACTCCGCTTTATGGTCTATTTGACTCGAAACTGGACCATAGTTCACTAAATGAGCATCATGCAGTATTGAAAAAGACTGAGGGAATAAATCATCAAATGAGAAGTAGGGTCATTTTCTCATAGACTTCTATACAAACACAAACGTGTGTCACTGTTGCAATAAACTGCTGAAACCTTGACCAGACCATCCAGACTAGATTCAGAACACGAAAATAGAGCGTCACTCTGTGGTCCTGACACACAACAAGCATATCAAAAAGTAGTGTCACTGAAGGCTCCTCTATGCACACAAACAACCGCACACAAGGAGTGTGTAATAGAAGATAATTTCTCTTTTAGGACACAACTAGCCCGCCCTCGGTAGGGGCAATCAAAACACACACACACACACACACACACACACACACACAAACAATCACACTATAAGCCACTTATAGCCACCGACAATGATTGCTTGGGCTGAATGATAAATGAACAACATATGAATTTTAGATGTCCGTCACTGAGAATGAGAACAAATCTGTGTGTAGGTGAGTGACTTGCTGTGGGCCTGTGGGAGTGTAGAGTGCGTCAGTGTGTGCGTAGGCTTTTGTGTGTGTGTGTGTGTGTGTGTGGAGGGAGGGATGATGGTGTTAACATTACAGCTGCCATGTGTTTATTTCCCAGAGTTCTGGTCTGTGGCGTCTCAGTCATCTCCACAGGCTTAAACAATCACTTTCCATCCATTTAAAGCCTGCATGTGTGTGTATACACAGTATGTGTGTATGCATGTACTGTGTGTATGCAGTATGTGTGTATGCATGTACTGTGTGTATGCGCTGTGGGAGGACATTAGTGCACTTCCCATTAATGTGTGGATAATGTGTGGAATGAGAACATTAGCGTGTATTCGTTTAACATCCATGACGAGAACACATCGCTACATGTATTGTGTGTGTGTGTGTGTGTGTGTGTGTGTGTGTGTGTGTGTGTGTGTGTGTGTGTGTGTGTGTGTGTGTGTGTGTGTGTGTGTGTGTGACAGAGTGTCCATGGTGTGTTTTACAGTGTGTTTACAGTTGTATGCGTCCCCCTGTCTCCTCCGTGTGATTAGCTTCCCATTAACTAAGTCACATATCAACCATCAGTGGCTCCAGGCCTCCTCTGTACTATCTCACTGGACAAACATGCTGTCGGCTACATGCACACGCACACACACACGCACACACACACACACACGCGCGCGCACACACACGCTCAACATCCACTCCTATCTGGACAGCCATTAGGTACCTATCATAGCGTATGATGATCGTCTGTATTGCAAAGCCATTTGGTTATAAGTGGGCGTCCTGACAGCCACAAATGACCCTAAATTACAGCCTGTGGATTCATTCATTCTTCACCACCACATTTAAAGTAGCTAGTTCTTTCACTCACTGATAAACAAAATGATTATACCTTCGGAGGGAGGCTGATTTCTTTTAGGCTCACACAAAACAATATTTGAAAAGCCTAAATATAAAGAATGAGTTAAAAAAAAAACTCAGATTTTAACATGCGGTCATAATGTAACTGTTGACTGGATAATAGAATTTAGGGCAAAACTTTATCTCTTAAAGAAAAAGGGAAGAACATCATTTAAATGTATTGAATGACCTTTGTGAAAACTTCACTTGGTGTATGTTCTTCTCCGTCTCTCCATGTCTCTCTCTTTCTCTCTCTCTGTCTCTCTCTCTGTCTCTTTCTATGTCTCTCTCTATGTCTCTCTCTATGTCTCTCTCTTTCTCTCTCTCTGTCTCTCTCTCTGTCTCTCTCTCTCTGTCTCTCTCTCTGTCTCTCTCTATGTCTCTCTCTCTGTCTCTCTCTATGTCTCTCTCTCTGTCTCTCTATGTCTCTCTCTCTCTATGTCTCTCTCTCTGTCTCTCTCTCTGTCTCTGTCTATGTCTCTCTCTATGTCTCTCTCTATTTCTTTCGCTGTCTCTCTATGTCTCTCTCTATGTCTCTCTCTGTCTCTCTCTCTGTCTCTCTCTATGTCTCTCTCTATGTCTCTCTCTATTTCTTTCGCTGTCTCTCTCTATGTCTCTCTCTATGTCTCTCTCCGTCTCTCTATGTCTCTCTCTATGTCTCTCTCTTTGTCTCTCTCTATGTCTCTCTCTCTGTCTCTCTCTATGTCTCTCTCTCTGTCTCTCTATGTCTCTCTCTATGTCTCTCTCTTTGTCTCTCTCTATGTCTCTCTCTCTTTCTCTCTCTCTGTCTCTCTCTCTGTCTCTCTATGTCTCTCTCTATGTCTCTCTCTTTGTCTCTCTCTATGTCTCTCTCTCTGTCTCTCTCTATGTCTCTCTCTCTCTGTCTCTCTCTCTGTCTCTCTCTATGTCTCTCTCTATGTCTCTCTCTATGTCTCTCTCTATTTCTTTCGCTGTCTCTCTCTGTCTCTCTCTGTCTCTCTCTATGTCTCTCTCTCTGTCTCTCTATGTCTCTCTCTATGTCTCTCTCTATGTCTCTCTCTTTCTCTCTCTGTCTCTCTCTATGTCTCTCTCTCTGTCTCTCTCTGTCTCTCTCTATGTCTCTCTCTTTGTCTCTCTCTTTCTCTCTCTGTCTCTATGTCTCTGCCCCGATCACCCCTTCCCCATCCAAAACATGGTTCCAGGCGACAGAGAGCGGGTGGAGGGGTGGGTATTATGGAGGGGGAGTGCGGATGCATGGAAACCCCTGAGCCCTTACAGGACTAGCGCACTGCGACTGCGACAGCCAGCTTTGCTCTGCTTCACCTGTTATCTGTCCGTCACTGGTTGGTGTTGTACTGTGCTCTCAGCTCACTGAGGAATAACAAGACTGTCGGTCACAACAACAACTTTAGTATTCAAGAACAGCACTAGTGCTGCTCTGTAGCTACAGGATAAATCAATCTGACCGCAAATCGTAACGGCAAATGTGAATTGAATTTCTCTTCAAAGTCAGTGGAAACACTAACAAAGATGCTTTTGATGAGTTATTTTTGCGCGTGTTCAGCAAGGGAATTCACCTTTTTTGTACGGTAACAGCAAATAAAAATTGTCCAAATCCCTGATAACTTTATTGATTGTTCACTTCAACGAGCGTCACACAGCATGGCATCGGAACTGGGGCGAACAATTGCGTTTCAACCTGGGTGTCGTGTTGCCGTCACTGCTGACCGCAGCTTGTGCCAATGAATACCTGCGACTACTGCGGAGTCATTTGTCCCCGCGAATGAATGCCAATTGTTACCTTTCCCACTGAAGAAAAAAGCCAGATGTTAGTGAGTGTTGGTGGGTTTTCTGTCCAGTGGGAAAGGGGCTTTACACACACACACACACACACACACACACTTCCCCTGCTCCAGCTGTGTCTTAAGAAGTCAGGGCCAGACCGGTAATCTGACTGGGATAGAAGTTACTGGATCTGTATCCATTACAGGATGTAATACCCCTCACTCCCAAACTCTCCTCACTTCCCCTTACCTTCCACCTTTTAGAAGTCATTTCAAGATCACTTTTTTTTCCCTTGCACACACAACATCAGGGCTGTGTCAAATATCGCATATCACAGACTCATATGTATGTCATTGCTTTGTCAAAGAACCCTTATATCTTCAACTCCTGCCACCACATTAGCCTTTTGGGCCCCAGCTTGTTAACCTTCACTCGTTTAGACACTCCCAGGGGCGGACCGCGATTTCTGGCCCCGGTTGTGTTGAAGAAATCACTTCAGATGTCACAAAAGGAAAATAAAAGTTTACTTTAGGACACCAACAATTTGTTTCCAGCAAACCCCGGCAGCAACACCTTTCACAGCCAGCAGATCAGTAGCTCTAGGGATCCGTTTCCAGCGAGGGGAACTCAACACATCCTGTCAGGAAGCTTTAAGGCTGAGGAGCAGAAAGCCCCACCAGCAGTTTGGTACAGCGAGTCAGCTCTCACACCTTCTGCTTCTCTTTTCTCTCAACTGCTTTTTGTTTCTCTTTAGAAATGCCTGAGTCAGCTTTGTCAATGACTTCGTGAGAGCTGAGAGTGAATCTTTGCCATTGATGAGAGGCATTGACTTCAATGAATGCAAATGAAGCATGCAGTGTGCCTTGTCTATTACCTGTGCAGTCTATTGATTTAAAAAGAAGGCCTCTTTAACACCATGGGAACACAGTTTTGATTAAATCTGTCCTTTTGTGACGAAAACATCAACTCGGTAACAGCTGAAATCATCAAGCAGGTGTTCAGCGACACACGGAGAGAGAAGGATGCAGCACACAGATTTTGCCAACAACTTCATGAAACCTAAAAACAGATCGCTCTTAGACGCAGCGTTGAAGAGCACATTCTCAGTGCTCGGAGAACACAGTGTCAAACAACAGCGTGTGTGAAGCCATTATTTTGGCTCTAAACCGAGTGGGTGTTTTATCCTGTTAAAACAAAAGAGAGTCTCATTAGCAGGCAGTGACAAAAGCAAAGCAACTGGCAAAGCTTTGACCGTGAAAACTGATACAGCGGTGTTTATTTCCACCAAGGACAATGAAATGTAAGCTATCACGCTCACTCCACACTTCCCAGAACTCACATTGAAGGCTGCAGCCTGACGTAGGTGGAAGGTCACAGAATATGCGTGTGTGTGTGCGCGTGTGTGTGTGTGTGTGTATGTGCGTGATTTTTAAAGTGTGCATAAGTGTGCACATTCCCAATTCCTCTCATTTCTCCTTGAAGAATAATGAACACACCGTTTGAAACGATGGCCTAGACACGCTGTAGGGCAAAGCATGCTCTCCATGCAGACGCAACACCGCAGCTGTCTACTGCCTGTCTGACGCCTGTAATGTCTCCAGTGTACCTGTGGCTACAGGACCAGGAAACACTGGCTGACCAAGTCTACCGTTCACTCGACCAGGCATCCAAGAATACAGCGACGAAAAGACAGACCGAGAAAGAGAGAGTGAGGCGCTGGTAGTCCTGATACACGACAACCTCTTTCTCTGCCTGCTGCATCTTTTTTTTACATATACGTTATTCAGAAAACAAATATTTGCCTGTTGAGTCACAGTTGAATCTATTGCCAGGATAATCAATCATTTGTACGTCAACAGATGAATGAGCCCGTTGCTGCTCCAATCAATCAACTATGTGTCAACTAATGAATGAGGGAGTTGCTAACAGGCCTCGGGCAAAATGCTATTTGAATATAGTTTTAACTAAAAGGAACTGTCGGATCACACCTGATTCGACTTTAACAACCGAGGAGCACTTAGTGTGAGAAATAAAACAAAACACACAAGCTGATTCTTTCTCAAATATCAGTTCGCATGGAAACAGAAAGCATCCACGCTATCTTACCTAGGCAAGTGCAAAACAAATCAATATTCTTACAGTATAACAATAATCAGGCTTTTTGATTTATTATTAATACAGACTGAGCAAAGAGTTCGAGCAGGTCTAGCAGTAATCTGGGAAAATTGGGGCGAAGGCTGAAACTAACAAATTCTTGTTTTCAGTCAGTATTCAACTCAAGTCCGGTGGATGTCGAGAGCATTAATGGTACACTGGTATATTTAAATCAACTGAAACATTACATTTCCCAACAGCTGACACCAAAACTGCACTTATGGAGATTTATGACAAGAAATAAGAGACATAAAACATAAAGAAAAGTCAAACTATTTTTTTTCATATAATATGAATTCCAAATTAAGAACAAGACAAAAAGATTTGGTCCAACTTTGTCAGATTTCACATATGTCTTCTTCTTTGGCAGCTGTTCGGCAGCTTCCTGGACAGAGCGTTACAATGAGCGTAAGACACGAGGGACATTTTGTTTGTGTCCATGTGTACTTTTGTGCAAATGCTTGAATATCCCTGGCATTCCAAATACCTGGTATTTCTTCCAAGGCTTAGTTTTCAATGATAAAACAGAATCTGTGAGCAAAGAGAATACTCAAAAGAAGAGGGTAACACAGCATGGACTCCATGGAAAAGCCAACTCAGCCTGTGACAATGACAGGAAAGATGGACGACTAAGAGGGGGGGTGACGTGCAGCATGACCTCAGCACATAACACACCGAGAATAAGGTATGAGCCTCTGCTGGCTTAACTTCAGGACTCCCAGCTGAAACAATCTCCAATGACTTTAAATAGACCAACAATAAAGAGAGAAAAGAACAATGTGCACAGCTACTATTACTGACAAGAAACTCGACACAAACCTGTATTCTGACTTATCATCACACACAATCATTTAAATTCTATCAATAATGACTTTGAATCAAGATAATCCACAGAACTGCTGATTAAACCTACAAAAAAACAACAGAGGCAGCGCGTCAACCATTAATGACACACATCACGGCATTAAACACAACAGACTGTTAAATCTGACACGTTCTCTCTCCAACACCTCGCCGATCGCACTCCAGATACCAAACATGGGCACAGATAAAGCGGGCGATGCGGCTGACGGTAACAGTGTTGGTCCAAGACGACATATCGTTCTGATCGTTCGAAGGAAACAGCTGAAGCGCCGTGATTGAAGATATAAAAAGTGAATGTCAGAGCAACTCCTAACTTCCACACTTCAACTCTCAATTTATTTTTGGTTGATATTTGGTTGATTTGCCCGATCGATATTATATGAAAATCTGAAAACGATGATCTGCTTGTGTTATAAGAGTGTTATAATAGCATATCTTATGTTCAGGATCATGTCTACATCATGTTGCTACGTTTTGGAGCTGATTTCATCACGAGTTGCTTACAGACACTGCAGAGCTGCAGATTTCGGCTGCAACTTTATAAAGTAAGTTCCAAGATGTGAAACACAGAGTAGAGAGAACAAAAACACACCACACAACTAAAGTTTTCACACATTTTTGACGAGTTGCATGAGAGCAAATTCAGAGCAAAGCTGAGTAAACAGCGACAGTGTTGCGGAGGAGAGAAAGTTTTGCAGTAACTCACCGTGCGCTTGTGCGTGAAGAGAGAACAGTCCAAGCAGCAGCAGATGACTCCGGCTCCAGAGGCGGAGACGGCGCTTCAGCCTTCCTCCCTGCACTGGCATGGTAGAGTCTGTAGCTGTGCTCCTCGCTTCTCCTCTCTTCAATACAGTCCACACGGCAGGGTCCTCCACCAACACACTGCCTCTCACACTCCGAGTGTGTGTGTGTGTGTATTTGCCAGAGAGAGAGGTGGGAGGAGGAGTACCGGGCATGCAAGCTCCTGTGTGTGTGTGTGTGTGTGTGTGGGGGGGGGGGGGGGGGGGGGGGGGGCAATGTGAGAAAGTCCACACCACACAAAACACACCAGCAGTGGCAGCAGCAGTTGCAGTTGATTGTCCTCCAACTCCAACCCGGTCTGACAGTAGCAGCCCAGCTGAGAGAGAGAGAGAGAGAGAGGGAGAGAGAGAGAGAGTGAGAGAGAGAGAGAGAGAGAGAGGGAGAGGGAGAGGGAGAGAGAGAGAGAGAGAGAGAGAGAGGGAGAGGGAGAGAGAGAGGGGGGCAAAAGGGGGGAGTTTACTTCACTTGGCAAGTAGGGAGGGCTGACCCACTCACGCTCTCTCTCTCACACACACACACACACACACACCCACACACACACACACACACACACCCACACACACACACACACACACACAGGACATGAGTGGAAACAAAAACGGGGGCAGGGAGCAGACAGGAGCAAGATCGGGTTTAGTGAAAAGTAGGAGGAGGGTGAGGAGGATATTGAAAACAAGCAGCAGGATCTGGGGGATTCAGCGCCTCTAACAGCCACCACATAACCGTTCCCGGTGGTAGCTGCGTGAATTCTTTGAACGAGGGGAAAGTGGAATGAATGGTATATTAAAGCTATGGTATATTAAAGATGGTGTTTTAGCAGAAGTTAAATCGGATTGAAAAAAATATTGTAGAAAAATATAAACAAGGAAAAATGTGGCAAAACATGAATAAGAAATGAATAAGCCACCACATTCATCCCAAAGCCACCAATCACATTCCTTTACATTATTACAACGGGTCCTGATTGAAATGCATCACCTCACTGATATCTGATCGTTCGATGTTCAGCAAATTAATCAGAAGCTCTCATCCAGAGCATCAGCCCAAGTGGCAGAGTTATTACAAGCAAGGACCTATTTCAAGTCTAGTCTGCTGCTAAAACAAAGAGGGTTTTTGTTTTGATATTTGAGAAGGCTACATGTCTAGTGTGCTTAACGTGTGCTTGTGTCTGAGAGCAGACTGGAACAAGCCCATAAGAAATCATGAACTGTACCAAAGTCGTATCTGACTGGTCTCTCCACAGCATTGCTCTTGATTATCCGCGACCGAGATTTGTTTTTAGACTTGAGATAATGGTGTTTTGACTAAATAAAACTTGTTAATTTGATAATAAGACTTTGATGGATTCCAGAAAAAAAACCTCTGACAAATCATCTCTTCGTGCAGTGGTGTTCTGTTAACAAAGACACTTTAAAGTAGCTGTTAGAGATGACGTCACCCTCGCCCGGAGCTTTTATACTAATGAATAAATGGGTTGAGACACTCTAACAGACCATTTCCCTTTCAGTGCTATCCTTTTGCCTGTAAGGCATTTATCGTTGACAGAACCGTGTGTGTGTGTGTGTGTGTGCTGGGAACACTTTGCTTTTTGCCAAAAAGCATTCACAGACCTGAAACAGCACTTAACGAGCAGCTTTTTTTTTTCACCCAACCTAAAATGCTGATTTCAAAGTTTTGGGGTTAAATACGGGGGCCAAACTGCTTTTGTTTTCATGTTAATCTGTCTCGCTTGTAGCCGCCGCTGTTCTTTGCACTCCTTTCTTTCTCACACTCGTTCATGTTGTTCATTAGTGACAAACAATTGGCGGCCTGGCTCCCTCGCTCCTCGATGAGAGGAAAGGTCACTTAGAAAATAAACAGTCCGGCCCTATTCTTCTTCGGTCTGCCTTCATCCCCTCCTCTCTGAAGCCCCTTTCCCACACAAACCTGAACACAGCAACTGACGGCCGTGTCAGTTCTGTGTCATGTGGAAACGAGATCCAGATGCAGTTTTAGAAGCAATACACCCAGGCGGTTTTTCAGATATTTAACACATGGGAAGATTTAAAATGATGATGGTTTTAAGTAGCCACCAAGGCCACTCAATCTTGGCATGTTGACAACAAACATTAACTTGTAAATATCAGGGACATATATTCTTCTGGCAATTCAGCCATCATTTAAACTCTTTTAATTCTGTGGTGCCCATATTTTCCAACTTTCTCTTGTTGTGCTGCCACCTGTGGTGAGAATAAAAATGTTGGATAATAATAGACTGGATAGCAAAATTCTGTGTATAGGATATCGTACACTGTATGTCCCTTTGAATGACAAAAAAAGAAAAATCACACAGCTATCTCCATCATTCCTGCATTTTGTAACTCACAAACTCAGCCGCCCTCCCCCTCCCACCTTTCTCTCCCTTTCCCACTCCCCTCCTCCAGTCAAACAGAATGTCATTTCAAGCATGTCGAACCGCGGGAAGCCTTTTAAAAACTGTGACAGCATTTGCTCCCAATCCCTACTAGCTGTGAAGCTGTGAAGCCGTATGTGTGTGTGTGTGTGTGTGTGTGTGTGTGTGTGTGTGTGTGTGTGTGTGTGTGTGTGTGTGTGTGTGTGTGTGTGTGTGTGTGTGTGTCTGTGTGTGTGAGAGAAAGAGAGACAGAGAGGGAGAGAGAGAGAGAGAGAGTGAGTAATTAACGTCTGTAGTGATTTGCTGGAGGACAGGATATCATATGTAAATTGAGGAATGACCCCTTTAAAAACAGTTACTTTAAGGTATTGTAGGCTGGTGCCATAGACAATCGCACACACACACACACACACACACACACACACACACACACACACACACACACACACACACACACTATTCTTCCATGGTGTCACCCTCATGCTGGGCCTATGATGAATGGCTGAGACCCTCACAGGCGAAGGATGAGCAGTAAAGCTGAAAGAGAAAGAAGAGTATAGAAAAGGCTGCTGACAGGAAAAACAAAAGGAATGATCAGAGAAGGATGACGGTTGTCTGAGACGGTTCGAAGGAAATGTTTCTGAAGGACTGAGATAATAAATGGAGGACGGTGACCTGTCGTGGAGAAGTGAGGGAGGTCAGGGAGGGGAGAGGAGGACAGGGTGATGGACAGAAGGGATCAGAGAGACGAAAGGAGGCCGGAGACGTAAAAATGCTTCAAATTTCGAGCTTCAGCCAAAAGTTGCTCAGACATTTGAGTCTGAAGCAGAAAACCCCTTTTTGACAGACTGCTTCTGTTTTTCATATGTTGATGGTATTCAAGCTCCCTTTGCACATTCAGATGATGTGTCTCAGCGAGTGCTTGGGGTCAATATGCTTTCTATTCAGCATTCATTCTCACTTTTGACAGCCTGTCATAACAAAACAACTTCACATGTCAGCAGCTCTCAGTGTCAACACTTAAAAGAAAGTCAAGCTGCCTTTCAGAATGCTGAATGTCGAATGAATGAGGCTGTAGAAATGTGAAAACACATTCACTTTCTGAAATTAGTATAAAAATGGGACATGATGTTCATGAGTGGCGTTTACTCCTGGTACATTTTGAGTGGGTTTTGCGTTGTTGTTGCTTTCTTGAGAGTTGTAAAGGGAAGGGTACGTAGTGTTGCCTTATCCATGTCGGACATCGCCGCCACAGCAGAGAGCAGTCCCCTGCCGTGTGCTCAAGACCTACTTTTACAGTAGATCAAGGTGAAATTCCACCGCAGCCAAGCCCCCTGGGAACAGACCTGTAATTTTCCAAATGCCTGATGATATGTTTTTCTCCTCTCCTCTTGACTAGGATCCCGGATGAGAAGCCAACGCAGTGGCTGCAGGTTGCGTGACTGTTACAAACGGAATTTGAAGTATTTGTTATAGGCTCAGTCAGATTCCTCGGTTGCTGTCCACTGAAAACTATGTACCTGTAAATGTTGAGATTTTATATCTTTTACATGAGTTGAAGGATTAATTTGTTCCTTTATTGGTTCAGAAAATGTTCATACTTCATAGATAAACCCTTCAAAAACCTATTGGAGACTGTATGGGGAACTGTATTGTCATTTAGCAAAAAAAGGGACAGTTTTTCTGATAGTAAAAAGGCAACTCCACAGATTTGAGGTCAGATACACTTCCTCAAGTGACATTATTTGGCAGTGTTGGTTGGGGCTGAAGACGATAACTGTGAAGATGTAAAAAATGTGGGTGTCCTCCTAAAGTCAGCTGTTCAAAATACAACAAAAAACGAGCTCACTTTTACACCATTGTGTTTGTCGCTCTGGTTATGGACTCAGCATTGCCAACAATATATCAATGGCCTTGACATACTTGTGCCATGTGACAAATTTGTTATTCAAAGACATCATCTCCACTTTGGGATTTCCATCTGCGCCGGAGGATTTAAATAGCACCTTACCTTTTCCCGGTTCACTTTTAGAAGCGTTATCCCTTTATTTGATGTGTGAACTGACTAACAGACAAGGGATTAAGTACATTTTAGAGAAACACCTCTGTGGCACAGCAGCACATCTGCTAATCCCCAGCCATTTACTCCAGCATGTCTCTAAACTAACACGCAGTTTAACATAATCTGCTTTAAGCCTGTCCATTCACTCCGATTCACTGGTGCGTTTGCATAGCAATCCTTTCTGCCCGAATGGAGACACAATGAAAGACTGAGAGAACATGTGTATGAGAGAGCGGGGTTGTAGATGTAGCATACTTCCTTTTCCTATTACAGCCCATTTGTACTCTCGTCTTCTCTGCCTCAGAGATATATTAAGTGGTAGTAGTATCGGGTTGTTGTTGCTGAGCCCAAAAAACTAGAATATGCTTTGTAAAATAGACAACAACAAAAAAACAGTTTTGTCCTGCAGAAAAAATGTTAATTGTGGAACGTTGTTTGGGGGGAGCTTGATGGAGTTGGTGTTAAAGATTTATTGATGGAGGCAAGCAGGGAGTGCATGAACAACTGGTGTGAGGAATGTGTGAGGGGTGCAGTGGAGAGGCAAAAGAGCGCGATGATGAAGGATGGAGTAAAAGAGCTGCCTACGAACAGTGTTGAACCTTTTCACCCTGAGTTGCAATGCACCAACATGAACAACATTAAGTCCTGTGACTGAGGTCCACCGGAACCTCCAGCTGTCACAAACACACCCCACCCCGACTCATCAAACCATCCCAGGGGAATCCATGAGAGAAATTAAGAAATCACGGGATAACATGTCAATTGAAGAGAGGCATGACGATGAAGCGGCGACTGAGGATGAGTCCGTCAGGTCCACCTCTGACCGCAACACTGATTTGTTTGCGATTGACCTTTCATCTTTGGAGAAGATCCCTCCACACCACTGATAGACAATCACAGGCAAGTCAGGATGTCAGGAGCCAAGAGATGAATTCCTAAACACGTAAAAAGAAGGAAGCTAAAAGAAGAAGACTCTCTTGTTTCAGTCAACGTATTACTGGGGAAACATGCTGCAAACATAATAAGTAAGAATAGATTTCCTGCATTCTAGAAGAAGCACACAAAGAGTTAAAACGATGTGATGGCCAAGGTGCTCAGACAACGCAGATTAAAATATCAAACTGATGCTGACATTGTGTGGTTAGTGAAACATCATAGATTAGTGAAACAAAGAAATCAGTTTCATATAAAATAAAAAATAGACAAAACATGGTTCTGTTTAAATCGACAACAGAACTCACTGTACTGTACACTCTCACACACAGACGTGAATGGCTTTCAAGGCAAATGTAAGAACCTAAACACATTGCTTGAATTTGAAATGTGTTTTTCGCTCTTCCTTCCTTCATCCTCTATGGTTTAGAAACATCAACATCTTTACAAACATATACAATCCCAAACACACATACATCACCTCCATCAAGAAGGATTACAAACACACCTCTCTGGGATGCATGACAGAGGAAACTTACTTTGCCAATGAAACATGAGATGTCCATTTGAAGTTACTGCAACGAGTATCACACACACACACACACACACACACACACACACACACACACACACACACACACACACACACACACACACACACACACACACACACAGAGGTAGGTGTCAAGCCATTTCAACTTAATGATGGCCTAATGATAGACCAGGAATGGCTTTTACAGCTTGTTATTGTCATTGTATCACTTTACAACCCCCATAAAACCATTGGCAGGGATCGGTGTGGTCAGGGCGAAGTACAACAAAACTGAGAATGAGTGTCAGAAATCCACCTCTGTAATCATGATATCATAAATATATCAATTAGTCTCAATTGCTTCACTGCATATCTGAAATGATTGACTGAGTTCCCCCTTAACCTCTATAGGCCATCTGCCAAAGAGAATGTTTTCTACAGTATTTCAACGGGATTGATATCCTGTTGCTTTGCTTTAAGGCGCAGAGACGTGAAAGTGAAAGCACACATGTGAGGCCCAGATTCACTGTATTTACTGTAATTGTAGTGTGATAAATTAAGTATGACGTGGTGGTGTGTCAAATCAAATACAATCAGTTCAAGAGATTTGAGGCTGAACGATGGGAAATATTTTTTGTATTTTTGTTAAAAGAAAGTGACTACATTCATGCAGAGTGTTTTTAAGTCTGAAAGAACCCGAATCGATGTGCCCCCCTGTGAGGAGCAGGGGTTACGGTCGTCTACAAAGGAACTGAATGGTCAAATGGGTGGAATGTTAAAAATGTCCTGTTAAGGTAACAGAATAGTACGCAGAAGAAAAAAAGACTCGTGTGGGAGCTGAAAGAGAGAGCAAGATGTCCCACTTGCTGTGTGGGATTTATTTTTCTGCCTACTTTTCTGATTCATAAATCCTGCAACAGCTTACCAAATAACTGAGGATCACGATCTGCTTTTGATTTTGCAAAGCTGGACCGATCAAAACTGTGGCAATCATCTGAAACGGTTGACAATACATCACAGACCTTTGTCTACGAGAATATACGTACTACTCACCCCATCACCACTCTTTCTCCAGAAGCCATTACTTCCTCACAAGCAACTCAATCATATCAAAGACACAAGAAGTAAAACGATAAATAAATCCATCCCATTATCATTCCCAACCATGCTCCCATAAGCTTTACTTTCATTAATAAAATCCCCCTTAAACCTTTGTAGAAGAAAGTACAAACCGATCAAATCAGACCAATTACAAACTTCAAAACATCAATAAGAAGACCACGTTTTTACACAAAAGCCTCAAAATATTACTTTTGGACCACAATATCACCATTATTCATTAAGATGATAACAAAAATGTATAAATCCTCCAACTTCCCAATCTCTACTCAAGCTTCATCACTCATCAACACAGACATTAACATTTTTAGTGAAGAACTATCAGTGAGATTGGAAGAAGTTATCCATATCTTACTTCACCCGCACCACACTGGTTAATCAATGACACTCCTCAAATAATATGTGCCGCCTATTAAACGTCATAAATATATTCAAAAATCAAAAGGCTCACACATCCATCATGTTTCTACATAAATCTCTTATCAAATGATCAAATATGGGCCTCGTGCTTCTCATTACTGATCGCTGTGGGCCGCATCGCAGCTGTGTTCATTTGCTTTAAACCGCTAATGCACAACGTAGCTTCCCTGCTCCTGCCGCTTCACATTAAAACTTTTCAACTGGTGAAGTGGAAAGATGCTTGTATTGTGAAGAAGTTATAGCACATGTAATGTGTTTGTTACCAAGTTAGCAGAACTACATTAGCGGTGCTATTCTTACATTTAAAAAAATAATGATTATGTTATTTGAGAGGTTACTTTTGGTCTGAGACACTGAGTTGGTGTATTTGAATCTCTGTCAGTGGAGAAAAGTTGTATCACTGATATTTGCATCACTAATGTTCACTAATGTTTTTGAAATAACAAAAAAGCATCCTTCTCTTAATATGGTGTCGTTAAAAGTTTAAATAATACAGTTTAAGTAACACAAGCATGTTATACTATTTCCTGCTGTCAATTTAAAGTCAAAAGTAGAAAAAAAACAATGTTTGAAACATGGATCAAACACTGCAATCAAACAAGGGGAAGCAGTGAAGGAGGAAGCTTAAGATTTCTGAATTCAAAGGCATCAACACCAAGTTCAACACGAGTTCAATCAGCTGCGGAGGATGAGGCACATGCCGGTCATGAGGCAAAATAATTGCAAGAGTCCGGAGTTGTTTTTGTTAAGCTGTCACCGCAACAGTTCTGGGCAGCAGCCTTTTACAACGACGGTCAACGAGCAGCAACAACACATGCCGCTATCACATGGAGAAAAAGATGCGTGCGAAGATGTGTATCAAATCATTTAAATCAATTCAGATTTCTATGATTATTTCACTTTCTGTGATGCAATAAGACAGTGATTTACAAGCACGGGGTTGTGGTAGTTCTAATTAACCATTCAAAGCTAACTTGGTTTTGCCCTGAATGGGTCGGGAGGACCACCTAACGAGGGAGCTCACGTTAATAAAAGAGCTGCACGTGTTCCCATGGCCAATGACAACTGTTCCTACAGCCAAGAATAGCGAAGCCCAATAAAACCTTTCTGTCTCTATTGCTGGTCCTATTCACTGTTGGTTTCCCCCGCACCCCCTCTCTTTCTCTGGCTCTCACACACACACACACACACACACACACACACACACACACACACACACACACACACACACACACACACACACACAATGCCTTTTCCAGTTGATATATAATTGCTATGCATGCCCGCTGTATATTATTTGAAATTTGAATGGCTTTTATAACAAAACCGGTTTTGAATGAAATAAAAAATAAGTGCAGAGTTTGACAGAAGCACCAGCAAATGATCAGTTAACATATGCAGACTGAATATCAGAAACACAACTTGTTAAATTGAAAGCGATAATCACGTTATCAGTGGCTAGATAGGAGAGGACAGAGGATTATAGAACAAAGACCACAGAGCGAGAGACTGAAGAGGAGAGGAGAGAGGCCCCGTAATGTGGCTGTTTAGGGCCAAACAGAGCAAGGTGACACCGGGGGCGGGGGGGCTGACCTACAAACTGCCGGTAACCCCGACACCTGCATGAACACATGGATACACACAAACTCAGACACTAACGTCTTCACACATCGTTGCCCACGACACCAGCTCCTCTGCCAAAAGGCCACCATTTGACGAAGCCATAATACCATCTGTTCGGCAAAACACTAGTGCTTTGTGATTCTTCTTTCTCAGACTTTACCAAACAAGCAGATACATATTGCCAGGGAGTGAAAAACAGGGTTTTGCAGAAGACTTCAAAGGAGCGCTATGTGAGAGAGGGTAGAGGTGAGGGCCAGCATGGAGGAAGAGAAGAAGTGTTTCATTAAAACAGGAACTCTGGAGCAAAGAATGGAAGACAAGAAAAGGACAAGAGAGAGAAAAAGACTATGTGTTTAAAGTTATTCATGTTAGTATATTCAATCAAAACAGAGAATCCTGGAGAACCATTTCGAAATCCCAAAATTCAGTTACGAAACTTAAATTTTATACCAATTTTATCAATTGTCTTTTGTGGTTTTTTAATCAAGTTGGATTAATTTACCAAATTCTTTATTGAATTTTGTAGCTCAAAATGAGCATGACCAATTCACATTCATTGGAATGTGATCGGATATGAACTTCTATAATTTCAGTTTGGCACTAATCTGTTGAAGCAGCGCTGTGACCACCATTGACACTCTGATGATGGAAAAGTAACACTTATTGGTAACCAATGTTGGGCAGCAACACATTGGTCTAATATTTGTAACATGTTAAAGTAAAATGATTATCAATAATGTACAGTTACTTATCACAGTAGCGTTCCATTACTTTGATATTTAAGGCTTGACTTTAGTCTGTGGACTCTGTGGATGCACTGGTCCAGGACATGCTAGCTTGGCGCAGCAGCTTGAGGTGGGGGGAGGCTGTTACCCAATACCAAAAGACGATAAATGCAATGACCAGTACCTCCAGAGTTGTCATATCAACATTTTGTATGTTCTTAGCTGGCTTGCTAACGTTAGCCACAGGTGCACCACCAATGAATCACGCGGCTGTGTGCAGTCGCTGGGGCTAGCTGCTGCTGGATTGTCAGTAAATCCCTCCAAATTGTTGGGCTGTCTTCCTGTTAAACCACAATGACCTTCTCTATGTTTAATGAGTAATTGATTACAAACTCTAGTAACCTGCCTAGCACTGCTGGTAACACAGAAACATGGCATCCTACAGCAGAGTTAGGTGCATCTTTGGTGACCTCTTGCAAATTGTACAGCTTAAGTTTCTGATGTTAACAAAGCCAGACAGGAAGGAGGGACAACAGGACACAGGGAGGGAGGAGCGAGTCGGGCAGGAATTGAGTCGGATAGGGGAGGTGATGGGAGCAAAGCGGGGTGTCGGAAGGGTGGCGGGGGGGCACGAGGGTCTACTAGGGGTGAGTGGCGCAGTGGGATAAGAGCGTGGGGAGTTCATGCCCCTGCCAGGCCCTTTTCGCACTGCATAAACAAAGAGATTACAGTGAGAAGGGGCTCCGCGCCGCTAACAAGCAGGGGCACCACACACACACACACACACACACACTTTAACACAGACACACAAAGCACACACAAAGCACACACAGTCGCGTGCATGCAGGGACACACACACACACACACTTTAACACAGACACACAAAGCACACACAGTCGCGTGCATGCAGGAACGCACACACACACACATATAAAAGACATTTAATGCACACACAGACGAGGCAAAGCGCATGCAAAACGTGCACGTGAAAACACAACGTGAAGACAATACACTGACACACACAACTAACAAGAAGCATCACAACATAGTGGCGCCACCTGTCTCCTCTTCACCAATTAACGAGCTCGCCGCTCCCGGGCTGCTACAACGAGTTGGCAATTAGCAGGAAAAAAGAAAGGGGGAGGCCTGAAATGGGGGAGAAAAACAGATGACAGGAGGGGGGGGGGGGGGGAGGGGTTAGAAAAAGAAAAGGATGAATAAGACAGAGGAGAAAAGATAGGAAACAGAGAGACGGGATAAAGACAGAGAAATAAATTAGAGATGATTTAAAACTTAAATTTGAACAGGCCGTGACATAAAGAAATACGCAGAGAGCCTGACAGATCCACGTTTACCATAAATAAGCTTGCACTGCACATTGTTTTATTACCGCTTATATAAGTTGCAGGCATCACTCAATTTCAAATGACAAGATGCCAAAAACCTGGAATGCACAAACTGAAAAGTTTATTTTTACAAACGCGGAGTATTGATACTTTCTAGTCCACATACAGTCCAGACATTTGCGTTTTTAGACATTGTGCTAATTTGTGCAGGGGTAGACAATGCTGATTTGTCTGCTCATGTGTGTGTGTGTGTGTGTTTGCTCATACATCTTAGTGACATCACAATTTAACCATGTTTCTTTTTTTTTGAATTAAATAATCAAATGGGGAAGATTGATAAACCAAACAATTTGTGGTTAGCCTCTCTAGGGTATGTCAATAGTGTGACGGAAATATGAAATACAGCAAGATGGGTGATTAAATGAGGATTATGGTCGAAAAACACACGTTCTTTTGTTCGCCATCTGATAACAGGCAGTCATTCATATCGCCTCTCGACCCCCATGATCCCTGAACCCTGAGGCCTAAATATGGAACAAGAACTGAGAGACTGGTCACGCATTTGCTGACAGTGATTGCTCATGCAGACACATGCACACACACAAAAGCTACGAAGGTCTACCATTTCTTACTTTAGAAGTAAAACCCATACTAGACACTTGAAAAAGTATCACGGACATTTAAAGGCCTGAATGCAGACCCTTCAGGAAATGGCGGCAACTTCAACAAGTAACTGAGCGGATGAATGGCAAAATAAACACCAGGGCAAACTGCCTTGCATTGAAGTTTTTCATTCAATTAGTCCGTCAAGTTTAGTTCCAATAACGTTGCAGGTTTAGATGTCTGAGGTTCGAATAAATGAGCTCCACACCAATTTTGAAGCTTTAAAGTTGCTATTCAGCTGTAGGTAGATTTTCTAAATAGATATTTTAGTCTGGAAATATGCAACTCCATTCAAAGAACAATTAAAAAATTACTTAAAATAATTGCATACATTTCTGTTCTTTACCTTTAGACAGTTTGGCTTTGATATTGTAGTAGTGTAGGAGGACGTGTGAGGTTTTTGTGTTCAACATGTGTGTGAGTTAAGGAAGGAGAGTAAAAGTGTGTTCACCTTTCTGTAGCTGTTCAAAAATATGCAGATGCTAATTTTTTAACAGTTTTAAGACAGAAGCGGGTCACAAATTCCACACACACACACACACACACACACACTCATTTGCGTGCCAACACTCTATCCAGCCACTACCATGTCCACACACACACCGGGCAGGTGTGGGGTCAGTGTTGGGGTCAATGGCCTCGGTCCGGCTCCCAAATATAGAGTACCCACTATTCGTGGATCCTTGAGTTCACTGCAGGTTCTCGTATGACCACCATGGGACCTTTATGTACGGAGAGAAACAGACTTACTAAACACACAAACCATGCATTCATTCATGTATACACTCGTATTCTCACCGCTCCAGTGCAAGTATTCACACTTGTACACTGTAGATACAAGCATGTAAATGAATGCAAGGGCACAAAATACTAGAAGACATTACACATACACACACTGCGTTACACACTCTGTTACCCAAACACGTCATTAAGATCTCTACCCCCCCCCCCATCCCCCACCGACCCTTCGCGTTTCTCTTCTTTCTCTTCTTCTGCTTCTACTTCTTTACCGCCTCCCACCATCTCTCTCTCTCTCTCTCTCTCTCTCTCTCTCTCTCTCTCTCTCTCTCTCTCTCTCTCTCTCCCACCATCTCTCTCTCTCTCTCTCTCTCTCTCTCTCTCTCTCTCTCTCTCTCTCTCTCTCTCTCTCTCTCTCTCTCTCTCTCTCTCTCCATTCAGTGTGCAACAGAGGACTCTCTTCTGGAGCTGAAACATAAGACTGACTCTCTGACCCCTCAGGATGACCTTTGCACCCCGAGCTAGCGGCCCTGACACGTAGAAACATACCTATATGCACGTGTGTGTGCATTTGTTGCGCGTGGAAGCTGCACACTGATCGTCTTTGCCTCTGCTGGCTGCGCCGTCGACGGTGCGAGTATGTGTCTCCACTGCCACGGCGAAAAAAAAAGAAAGACGAGCTTTTGGCTGTGGAAATATATGTATTAGTACTATATATATATATGTATGTACATATATATATATATAGTACTAATACTAATATTAGTTGTGTTGGGACAACTTACTGCACTACTATGTTAAAGGATGACAGATGCATCAAATAGGAGCAAGGAATCCCATCAAGAAGGAACTGACTGCAGCAAATCATCTGATCTGAACATCGATCGCTCGTCTGTTAAACAGACGTCACAGACGTGACTCAGAGAGAGAGCTCTGAGTCAAGCGTGTATGACCAACACTGTCTCAGCTTCTTGAATCCTGGAATGTGTTCATTAGTTTGGCTTTTCGTCAGTTCCTCCACATTATTATATTACATCAAATCTGGGGTTTAATGTAACCGTAGCACAGTAACGACTGATTGATCAACTACTGGCACTAACCTTCAGTTTAACAATTCTGTTTAAAAGTTTCAAACAATACAAAACACATCTGTTCATGTGGAAAGCGACAGTGCCATAATGTCTGCTCTTTATGCTCTTAAGTTCCACATGAATAAAATATAATAACATCAGTGGTTAGCTTTATTCCTCATGTCATATTTAGCTTATTTGTCTAAATCTTTTTAAACACATTTATACACATGATTTTGAATCATTTTGAATAAACAAACCACTCTATGTTGGACAGCTGTTTCATCGCTCCTCCTGAAATGCTGCTTGAGGTAATCAAGGTCATGGTATAGTTGAGGGGAACATGCGGTTCAATTTGTTAAGGTATCAACAACAGCTCAAGTCATTCAATGTAATTCAATCTTGTGATTACTCCCTGAAGAGCCTGAAAGGCCCTTGATGCTTGTGTGCGTGTGTGTGTGTGTGTGTGTGTACTAAGGATAAATGAGTGCGTCTGTCCTGATTTGTACAAATGAAGTGTGTCCTTCAGGTTCAGCTGCAAGACGATTGGTATTGCACCACGAGCTTACAGCAGACAGCAGCATTATCTAAACATTGAGCTCCCATATGAAGGTTGGGAGCAAGTTTGTGGAGCCAGCAATGTTGCATTGTAGCTAACTCACTGTGAACACAACTCAAAGTGTGAAGTAATAGATGTTGTGTCAACTTGCCTGACTCTTGATGGAGGTTGGCGTGTGAATGGTTTAAATGAGTGAGCCCACAAACCATAAACACATTTCAACAGTCAGCTTGGTAACTTGCTCCGTCTACAAATGTAGTCAGTTGATTAAGTTACATTAAATATCTTCACAATCCTGCTATAATTACATGCACTTCTGTGGTCTGTGCAAACAGGAGTCTGCGTGGCAGTCTGTGTGTGTGTGTGTGTGTGTGTGTGTGTGTGTGTGTGTAGAGGCTGAGGTAGTCGTTGGAACATTATTGGTTATTCTAGAAGATCGCCCTGTGACATTTAATAACAAGCTCCCGTCATCTCATCTAAAATTCCTGGAGCTCTTCAGGTACATTGGTCCGGCTCAGTATCAGGTGCTCAAAACAGATGAGGCTCTGAACAAGTAAAGTACAGCTTCACACACACGCACACACGCACACACACACACACACACACACACACACACACACACACACACACACACACACACACACACACATTCAGCTCTACCTCAGCCTTCAACAATGGTACATTTGTCTAACAGCTGATCTCCACATGATAAGAGATACAAGTATTTAGGCAGATCACCCACCCACATCCGCACACACACACACACACACACACACACACACACACACACACACACACACACACACACACACAATCATGTTTTCAGATGGTTATCGTATTTACATAATCATTAGTTGTGAGTGAGTCACGTTCTGCGTGGTGTTTCTGGTGGTATTGCTGTCGGAGAGGTAGGCCTGCGTGCACACACACATACACACAGTATGTGTGTTTACAGGGTGTGCATGTGTGCATACAAACACACATGCACATTGAACTGGGACACTTACTTTAGTTAATGATAAGGAAACAAAAGCTAGCTCAAACATACACAAAACATTCATGTCACAGTTACAGAACTCTAACTTATTCTTACAATTGTGGCAAAAAAAGACACACTACATGCACATGCTCACAGCCCACAAACACACACACACACACACACACAAAATCCGACCCCACTGCCCCTCCCCATGGCTTAGTGAAATTACTGCCACCTGAAGCGGAACCCTGTCCATCAGGCGGAGGCCCCCCGAAAGCCCCACAGGTGTCCTTTAACATGTCCAAAGGTCCCTTCCTCCCCCCTCGGCCCTCCATGTGGCCATTCATCTGGCTGGAGTGGAGGACATCAAAACAAAACACATCCCCGGGGGGAAAACCTCACAGCTAACCATGCACATGAATTACTCTGCAGTAAAGACACAGCTTGGTACCAAGACAATCAGACTATTAAATGTAGATCTCACATGATGGATTTTAAAGGGTGTTTCTTCAGAGGGAACAGTACTGTTCCTCACAGACCTCACAAACTGTATTATTATTCATGTTGCACACTTTTTACTATGTGCCGTACAGATCGACTCCAACTGTAGCCCACATGATTGTTCTGCGTATCATCTGCCCTCGTTTTTGTTGTTTTAAGTTGATCCGTAGCCAGGAAAACAGAACATTTCACTTCAGATGAACACAATAAGTTATGAGAGACAGTTGGAAGGAAAACACTCCAGAACACAACTATGTGTTTCTCAACCATATTTCAGCTGGCTGTGGTTTAAAGAAGTGTCGCTCAATAAAACGGCATTTGTTTAAATTGGAGAGAAATGGAGCAACCACCATTTTTTTTTGCTAAATGGCATTCAGGTGAAAAGGACCCATGAATTGGCCAACTCTAGTCACTCCACATTAACAGGCAGCGGGCTGAAAACATAATATGCATGGCAACAAATAAATGCTTTTCCATGATAGCCCACAATCCATCTTTCTCTACAGAGAAAACACACGGAGGGATTTATCAGCCAAAGCTGAACGAAATAAAGAGGCGATGGGAAAACAAAGAAAGAGAATGACTGAGACTGAGATGGAAATAATAAGTTACAGTCACGAAAAAGACAGTTGTGAAGATGTTGAACAAAGACACGAACAAAGAGACGCAGGTAATCAGTCAGGAAGGCAAGGCAGGCGTGACGGCAGCTACTGCCGCCGACAGACGGTCAGACTTTCAGAATAACCACCAGAGCGCTCAGCGTCGCCCGGGAAGAAATTATTTTCTTTGATGTCAAGCCATGTGACCTCGCAGCAGTCTGAGGAATTGAAGCTCCGTCCAAACAAACGTCAGCACCGCTAACACCCTCAAGGTCGGTGTATGGTGTATGGTGTATGGTGTGTGTGTGTGTGTGTGTGTGTGTGTGTGTGTGTGTGTGTGTGTGTGCATGTGCTCAGAGACGACGTGGACGGACGTGTGCCCCAGACTCGTGGGCTTTGTATGGCATGTTCACGACTATCATCATTTCTCCATACTCTTAATGTAGAGAATATTTAGGTGACATATAACTGACTCCTAAACAGTAATGTTTCAAATCCAGTTTCAATCCCCAGTTCTGCAGCACTTGTTGAGCACATGGGCTGAATGTATGCTTTATACCAGTGGGCGCTTGAAAACATTGTTCGACATTGGAGAACTATGCTTGCCATGAGTTTAAAAGAGACAATTGACACCACTCTGTCTATTAAATATGAAGCTACAGACAGCTGAGATAACTTCCTCTGCAACCAGCAGAGATCCCAGGACGTCACTGCTTCCAGCCAAGAAATAGTCCAGCGTGTAACACCGTGTACAACCACAACTTACTGTCTTTACGCTTTGCTACAGATTAAACAAACAAGCCAATGAGCACATTTGAACAAACTTCCTCAAGGCGTCCCTGAGATATGAAATTCACGAGGGGGGTATGCTACTTGCGGTCATATGGACCGTCTGGCTGTTGCCGTCCCGTTGGGTGCATCAGTTTTCATAGTTTCTTTTAACTCTCTCTCCTGAGTCCGACAATTTGATAGGACTGCTAATGTTAAATCAGTGCAGTACTCTTTCGAGACACAAGATCAAACGCTCACGAAGGTCTTTCAAAAATAAATCCTGGTCCAGGTAAGGTAGAGCGACACAATGCAACTAATAAATACAGCAATTTCATTATGTAATAACTTCAACTTAAAACCACTTGCAAACATCCCATATAATCTGACATACAAATAACAATGGTGGCCTGTTTCTCTCCTATAAAAAAATAAAGAAGAAACCATTACGAAGGAAATCATATTATCTTGAATGAGTAAGTTGCAAACACTGATCAAAATCTTCTTCGTGCTTTTGGGATAACTCCTGTCTTGTGTGTCTCTCCCTGGCTTTCATGACAGCAGTACTCATTAACAGTGTTCTTTCTGTTTTGGCTCATCACAGCTGAATGACCACAGAGACAACACTCTCTGCTGGTAAACAGTGGTGTCCCATTGCAGCAGTGTATTTAGAAGTTTGTTCTAGCCCAAACAGGGATTATGGCAAAGCCCACCGCTCCCTCTTTTAGACCACTAAGCACTTTCTGCTGCTGCTGAAGGCTAGTAGGCTGCTGAGGCATAACGGCAGCTGTATGTGTGTATGAGATCGAGATAGAGACAAAGGAACAAAGTGAAACAGAGGGAGAGAGAAAGTGTGTGGCAGTGAGGCTTAAAGAAAAAGTGTCTTAACAGCAGCTCACACACAATGATAGAACTTTGGCTGCATGCTTGAAACTCAGTAAACGCAAACTGTAGAGGAAAAGATATTCCAGGACACTAAACTTGTGATGCATTGACCAAAATTGTCAAGGACAGGAAAAACATTTTTTCAACTTGAATTGCCTGTTGATTGTCATCTGATCTCAACAGGTGGAATAAAACTAAAAGTATGGTGCCCCCTTGGGGACAAACAACATGCATCCCCAGTCACTGCTAGATCGACACATCTTTTGATGGTTTGGTCCAGTCCATGAGGAGTTCTACTACTATAAGTATGTCCATTTAAAAGCTAATATAATTCACTAATATTAACTGCTATATCTTTTTGTCTTCTTATCCTCTGTTCTGATATGTTGAGGTAATATTAAGGCCTCAGTGTTTAATGTCAGATGCTGAAGTGAAGTGAGTCATTCGCCATCTTAAAAGCCTCTCAAATCTCATTATGCTTCATGCACTGGAAAACCCGTACTACCTTGAGAAAAGCCAACAACTGCAATGAAAGGTGACCTATTTTATAATGTCTCTCAAGAGAAATAATAGCAACCAGAGCTTTCATCCATTGAAGAGAATATCCATGCACAATCTGGTTGGTATCTACAACAAATGCACAACAGAAGCCCTTGGAGTGAAATGTAATGGAAAAGCAATAGGAAGTTTCTTTTTTTTTCATTTACAAGTTCATGACCTCACCAATAGCCACTGCCCTGTCATCATTTACACACACACACACACACACACACACACACACACACACACACACACACACACACACACACACACACACACACACACACCCATACAATCTCACAACTTCCTTACGGTGTGTAACTCAGGGTAGAGCCCCGTCATGTTGAAAGATGCTGTTGCCAGCACACCTGTGTGTGTGTGTGTGTGTGTGTGTGTGTGTGTGTGTTCACAACCGTTCATACATGGATTTCCTTGTGTGTGTATGGGCGTGCACATGAAAACACCCTCTCATGTTTCAGCAGTAATGGCCCTGCTGAAACATGCGTCTCCCACTCAAAGGTTCCAGGCTGCTGTTTAACACCACACAGCAGCGTTTCCTTAACAACTGGGGAGTCAGGGGGGGGGGGGCCTTACCTAAAGAGTATGATACAATGGGCAAAACAAGCTTTACTGAATTAGTTGGATTGGAGTGCATTATGTCACATATTATTTGCATTTGTGTCAAGGGTTTTGTGTTCATATTTTGATTTGAAATATATGGATGCTAATCTGTCACCATGATCATCATTTGACGGACTTTTTATATATTTTATTGAACCAGGAAGTCCCTTGAGGTAGACATCTCTTTTCTGAGGGAGACGTGGCCAAGATAGCACACCAGTTACAGTTTAAATATGAATAAAACACAACAGAAACAGAGAAATATAATCACAAACACAGGAAAAGAGACTAAATCCAGCTCAAATAAAGCAGATGCATTCATTTAATCCTGATAACATACTTCATTGAGCTGAAAAATACCAGAAGAGGGTTTATGTTGGACAACAGCCTCCTATAAAATGTATATAATTAGACAGAAACCTACCATCACCCTCTCAACATGGAGATACTGAGCAAACACATAATAGTAAAATAAGTTTAAAAAACATCTTCATATTGACACAGCAATCATCAATTGCCACCGGTACAGTAAATGTGGTTTCTCTGTACTCTGTACTGTATTGACATACAGGACAGGACAGCAGGAAGATGCTTCATCCTCTAAAGCAGTAAACATTCCATCCTCACAAATGTCTTAACATTGTCAATCCCCCCCCCTGAGCGGAGGCTATACCTTTGCACACATGTTGAGACACTTGGATGTTGACATAAGCAGTCAGGACACCTCATGTTTGAGGCATTATCCGTTCCACAGGGAACCTCTCCTTCATCTCACTCTGCTAACCAAGTACCATCTGCTCAATACATTCCAAACTGCTGGCCACAGTGTGGTCCTCATTTAAAGCATCCATATGTAAATGAGCAGTTAACAGCACCTGTCGTTCCTGAATGAATGGCCCAGTGTCCTCTCAGGAACAAATATGCACTGGTGGAGAATATACAGTACTTGTCCAGATGCCAGTTGTGCTGTGGCTTTTCCTGACACACATGCAAGGACCAATTGTTTTCATGTTGGGCATGCAGAAGTCCATGAATGCAATTGATGCATATATACATGTCTCCACGCTTTGAGAGCCAGGCCTTGTCTCAGTGACTAACATTAGGTTGCTTGGAAAGCATTTAATGCATCAGAGCGCTATTTCAATGCTTATCAATACCCCTGACGCAGCTCATGCTGCTTTAACACGTTACAAACCTCGTAGTTGTCCATGCGTCCAGAGACTAATCAATTTCCTCTTGGCAACTGAGGCTCAATCACCCGTATTAGTGCAGGCTATAAGGTGGCTTACAGAAGACTGCAGACAAGCAGTACTCACAACTCTCGCTGTGATTTGGTTCTCAACAAATTCTCAACAGACATAAAAAAGAAAAGTGCATAAATATTGAGGAGCTATATTACTGTCTCTCTTATGTTTGTGCAGAGCCACTGCAAAAATACCACTGTGAGCTTTTACAGTTCAAGTTAGATATTTCAGGACAAGTAAAATATACAGTCATTTATAAAGTATATGTTGCTCTTGGCAAGTTTGGATTTTGGAGAAGCAAGCGACGTGACTGACTCCCTTCACTGCAATCCTGACATATTCTGTGGCTGCACACTGTGGGCTATTTTGGTTGCCTACAAAATCGAATTATTTGCAGAGGGTGAAGGTCCCAGTACTTCACTTTTCTCTTGATGAGGGCCTCACGCTCCTCAGTTTGCAGGACGACCATAATGGACCACACCGATCATCTTCTGTTACTCCATCAATTCTCATCCATATGCTTCAGTATTTCTATTGATTTGTGTCGTTCCCAACGTTGATAGTACTGCTCGATTATTGATTATCTAATGAATATAATCATGCTCACTTGTGCTGCAGTACTCAGAGGTTGGTGTGTATACTGTCATCAACTTTGAAAATGAATTTCACGGAGTACAGTAGATAGTTAATATTACTAATATTACTCAAGTCATGAATCATTACTGGGTTGAGATGTTTGTCAACTTGTTTTATCTCCTCCACCAATAGGCAGCAGGGGAGCTTATAGCATAAAACAGTTTAACAGAGGGCACTTAAATGAAATGTTTCCCATTAAAATGGTACTTAAGTAGCATCTTAAACAGAATATATACTATTTGACTAACTCAATAATTTAAAAAAACAAACACCCATAGTGATAATACAAACAGTATTTGTCTAACATAGACTTACCTGTAAATGAGGGTTGATGTCACAGATGGGGCTGGCCACACAGCTCTGCAATCCCTGCACACACACACACACACACACAAGAAAATACAGTAAGAAAACACAAATTTTTCAAAAACATCAGAGTATGATTCAACAATAATAATACATTTCATACAAACGCAGAGCAGTCGTTCTCTGTGGCTGCTGGCTGTATACTGCGGCTTATGTTGTCACGTACACCTGTTGTGTTTTTACCTTTTAATAAAGACATCTGTTGTGGTACCAAATGAACATGTTTCCTCAAATACATATAGAATCCATAGCTTTAACTCACAGTGAGCTTTTCTTTATGCTGAGCAGCTTTTTTATGGACCTCATATGTTTGTCCTTGTTTTATTTGACGGATCAAGTTAAATGGAACACACATTAATTCAAACAAAAATGGGCAAAGAGTGACGTTAAAACATTGTGTTTTCTGTAATACAGACACAGGTTGTATGCCAAGGATTGCACATTTTGCATGTGGAGGTTCAGCTCGTACAGATTCCCACCTGTGGAGTTGGAAAATTTAACTCAAATAAATATTCTCTATATAAACATGACACTCTGGGCGGGTCCATTTCTCCATCTCTAAGAAAACACAACCTCCAAAACACTGTAACTCGCACTGGATTCATTTCACACAAGGTTTCTTTTTATTGCCACCCTATAAAGCACTCCAGCCGTATGCATGTGTGAGTGTGTGTGTGAGTGTGTGTGTGAGTGTGTGTGTGTGTGGCCTTTTGCGTTACCCCCCCCCCCATAGTCAGAACCACCACTGGACAAAGAGGTCAATTCATATTAGGTGTTAAGAAGGCCAGATTGTCCATAAATCAAAGGTCTACAAACTTTAACATCTCGCAAAGCCCAACCAGTGGAGAAATAAATTAAAATTACAACATGTAATCAAATAAAGGTGCCATTCAGTTGCTGACAATCACATTCAGTCATTTCTGAGTCAAAAAAGTCAGGAATACTAGTTCATTTAGCTCACACACAGCTGCAGTGAAACACATCCCGGAGGACTGGCAAAACTCTCCATTTAACGGTCATGATACGCTGGACTTATCCAGACTGGAATGGAATGCATGCGCAGATATACAGTACCTTTAAAAATGTCATACAGATTTAGAAAAATAAAACATCTTGAGTTTGTTGGCATAGCTGCCAGATGAAGGGTGATGAATGAGAATCACCATTACATCTAAGAGAATATAAAAATATAACCCAGGCCCAGGCTTGACTGTACCAATAATAAAAGATTTACAGTATAGAGCAAGCTCAATCAAAATCATCTTTTTTGGTGACAGCTCTGCTCTAAAGACAAAGAGCATTTGTTTTAAGCAGGCTGAACCAACACTGATTATCAAGTTATTGCAAAACTAAATACCAGCGTGAACATGATTAAAAATAGCGGATAGTGTTTGGCTAGACAGACGTCGACACCGAGTAGGATCCAGTCTGATGGAGAAGTTTGCAAGTCTTTGTTTATGCCACATGTTCTCAAACAAAATCACCCTATCTGTTCGACCTGACCTGAACAGTTAACGGGCAAAATGACAAGAATGACAAATTCTTGCACATATTAAAGAGAAAAATACTGTCACCAACTCCAACATTAATATGAATGGGGTACAACACCTCAGCTCACCATGCAAATCGACATTTGATCAACTGAGTGGAATAATAAATAGCTTCGACCTACTCCGCATCTGATCTGAGGTGTGTGGGAAGCAGAAAGTGCCACTGTGGGTGTCAGCTTACACTCCAGCCTTCAGGTATCAAAAGCGGGCGTGTTGTGGCGAGAGCCAGGCGGTGTGCCAGACAGTAGGTTTGCTTCTGAAGGGATCAGTGAGGGGGATTACTGCCTAAATCCCTTCTTTCACTGCAGTTCCTACAATCTGTCATTTCTCTGAATGCTTCACAATTGCCAATGAAAACACAGACAGGTAGGGTGACTCGAGAGAAGACGTGGCCTGCAGAGGAAGCACATGTAGCTGTAGATTGACGTGAAAACACTTTCTACCGTGTGCGGTGTCCTTCACAATGTTGCTCTCCGATAAGCTCCGCCTGTTTTGTTGTTACACACTCATTCTCATCCGTGTGAAACCTTGCGTAGACGAGGGAGAGGTGTTGTTTGGAAAACACAGACGTGATGTATTCTGATGACTGACAGATTCCAGGGTGTGTCAGCTAATTCCCACAAAGCCTTAGCACTCACACAAGCATGCATAGCTCAAGTTTAAGATGTATAATAAGCAGAGTAACGTCAAGTTAAGGATCAAATATAAAAACGATCTCAATGTGGTCTTTTTTCACCCACTGAAACTAAGATGTCGTGACTACTTCAAGGACTTTCCACATCATAGATCTCAACTGCACTGACAAAAATGTAGTGCCTAACTTCTACAACATGTGGAAGTCAAATACAAGCCCGATGCAGATCTGGGAAGAATAGAAACACAATAAAAGAAGGAGCAGAAAGAGAATCATGGGATATTAGTTCCAAACTACAGACATGACATGACTGACATGGCCATCATTTCCATGTAAAGGATATCCATCCATGTGTTTGTCTATCTATCAATGGGTGTATACACTTACACAAACATTGTCAACAACCACATGGAGGGCCACAACACCATTGTTTCCAATCTACATGGACATCTCAGCTGCAGTTCTACTCAGAGTTGTTACTCATTTTTGGGCAGAGGTCAATGTCTTTGTCCCGCTGAATTAAAGTCTGTGTACACACAACCGTTCCAAGGCTATATTGATGTTTTCATTCTTTCTTTCAGTAATGGCTATTCTAACACTGACAAAAGTATAACTCCGATAATGTATTATGTAATGTATTATAACTATTATTCCTGTAATACACTTCAATTCTGAATTTGTTTTCCAGTCCAGAAAAACCAAAGTGACCCTCAACCATTATTGAACCACAGCTAAATATTTTGGGAAGCGTTCTTTCTTCCTCTACAGGATCAGACATGGAGACTAACCTTGTATTTCTTTTTTGGAGTTTTAAGACTAGCTTTGATTGAGTAACAAGACAGTTTATTCCAGCTTGTTACGCATTATTGTGCGCTTGACGTTGAACCCTGTATTTAAATTTGCAAATAATTTGTTGCTAAGCTTGTAAAGTAGTTCACCAAAGACTGTCGGTTTCTTCTTTTCTTAATTAGCTGTTGCACAGAGGTGTCTTTGTCTCTTTCTGCCCTTTCAGTGAGTCTGGATGAACCATTGTGCAGCATTTTATTGTACAAAACAAAGCCTTCACACAAAATAACACGATTTGTTCAGCAGACTTTCTACAACCTTAAACCATGAAAGACCATTCAAATATAGAGCAGTCCTCTCAGCCATCTGACTCTGACAAATCGTGCTTTTGTGGCAGGCGATTCCAGAGGTGTGGGGGATTCTAAGTCACTGCATTCATAACATTATGATAAATGACTAAATTTGTCATGGCCTCTATTCTGATCTCAGACCATTCTACAAGCCAGCATACCACCCACCCTTCACCATCTGCAGAGCGCTGCAGTAAAACAGTACCACCATAGAGGCTTTAGTAAATCCTAGAAAACCATTAAAAGAAAACACATGATCAAATTCATGCGAGTCCGTAACGAGCCAAATGTCTGAACAGAAGATTGATTCATACGTATGGGTAAAGTGGCAATCACTCAGCAAGCCTGGCCTTTTACCCTCCACTCACACACCACTGCTCTGTTGGCTGGTCTCACACACAGGAACACACACATACTGTAAAAGTTCCACCATCGCACTCAAACATGCATGTCTACCTGGCAGTGCGCCTGATGCCCAATGTCCAGGCCTTCCGAATCTACACCAACACTGATCCAAACTTCAATGAAGTCCAACTTAGGGAGAGTCTGCCGTGTAGCATACCATGTAAAACGTTGTAGTTTTCACTCCGGCTGTAATTATTTGGTTCACTCTCACAGCTTTAAGAACGCGGCTGGGCGACCGTGGCGCACTGGGTTAAGAGGTCGTCTGGGAGCTGGAAGGTCAACGGTTCGATCCCCGACTGGGACGTGTCACGTGTCGAAGTGTACCTGAGCAATACGCTGAATCCCCGGCTCCCCGGGCACCGATCAATGGCAGCCCACTGCTCCCTGTATACAGGGATGGGTCAAATGCAGTAGTCAAATTTCGTGTATGTGTAAAAATGTATATGACAATAAAAATGGTTTCTTCTTCTTATTTAGCAGGTAATTATCTAATTTCATTAGAATTGTCACATACATACATGAAATTGGAACCCTGTATTTAAGCGATCCTAAGCATTTGGGAGCAGTGTGCTGCTGTAATGTAGCCAGTATCAAACCACCAGCCTTGAAGTTAAAGGACGACCCGCTCTGCCCGCTGAGCTAAAGCCGCCCCAGATTTGACGGATATCTATTGTTCCAGTGCAGATGGACGATGTAGAGCCAAACAAATCCGTCCAAAGTGTGTTGAGGCCAAAAACAGAGCTACAAGAGAGTGAATAATAGACTTCCAGTCCAAACACAACTCCAAATGACTGATATTTGCGAACAACTTCGTCATATCAACACAACAGGTGATGTGTTGGCGTTGTGTTCACGAGCTAGCCAGTGGGGATGGAAGGAGAAGCTCGGCTTAAAACACAGAGGGAGAGCGACTTCATTCTCTCAGGAAGACATTACTAGACATACCATGATATCTTTACTTAGTAAATAGTTGTTTGCTGCTATAGTAATGCTCTGAATCCCGTAGAACCTTTAAATCAAACAATGAATCAATTCATAGAAAAAAAAACCAGCAGATTAATCAATAGCGGAAACAATTTCTATTTGCAACAGAAGAGAGAACGTAATCAATCTGTGGACAATCACATAAAAAAAGAGGAAATAAGAGATAGTGTGGGATTGAAACTAAATAGAAAATTATTTTTGAAAGTGGAATATGAGCGACAGATACTGAAGGTGCAGTCAGGCATTAGAGCTGAACGGATACTTCAATAATTTGTAACAAGCAGCACGGTATGTTTAATCCAAGAAGAAAACTGATCTGACACAGACAGGCTTCATTTAACTCGCAGGCCAAATTAAAATTGCACTGGGTATGCGTACACCTACACACACATACACACACTCACACACACACACACAGTTTAATGAAATCTCAGAGCGAAGTGGCACACAGAGTCAAGGTTGTTCATGTTTTTTTTTTTTTTTAATGAAAAACATTCCCAAGTCTATTTATAATGGCAATATCGACGCCAGCAGCACAAAACATGAAGGTTTAATTCTCTTAGGCAAACTCCTGCCAGCTCCTATCAAGTCCAGGCAACCAGATTGTCTGACCTCAGCTGAACCTTTCCCCCTCTCCTCAAACCTTTTGATATACAGTAGATACTGTTTCCAGTGCAGACGGTAGATCAAATGTGTACCACTGAATGTCCTCTTTAGTCACGGCTCCAACACCTACAGTCATCATACACCCTGTCTGTACCATATGCTGCTTTTAGTTTCCTGTAAGATGTTGTGACTGAAAATGTCCCTGTTTATTCTGCCACCTGATGACAGTCCGCAAAGGGACACACCGAGAGTGTGTCCTGTCAGTCGGCGTCCGCGGACCACCCCTGCTGGCTACACCTGCCAGGAAACGTCAACTGTGTTTGCAGACGTTTGATTGACACGCTGACGTCGGTGACTGACGTGATGCGTTTCCCCAGAAAACACCCCCAGAGGTGCGAAGTACAGTATGGAGTCATGAACAGGTTAGAGCTGCGCCTGTGTGTGTGTGTGTGTGTGTGTGTGTGTGTGTGGGGGGGGGTTATTGCAGCGAGAGTTTTAGGAGGTGTTTGAGATAGAGAGCAGCAGTTTGAAGGAAATGACTCATTACTGGCTCTGTGGACCCCTCAGTATGCACCTTGTCTACCTGGAGACTCAAAACAAGGAGCAAATGTGTTTACCTGTCTGGTAAACGAGGCTTTTCCGCCTGACCGCCCTCTGGAACCTTTTTCACCTCAACACCGTAAAGGTTGAAATGTGTAGTGTGCAAAATCAACCTGCGTGGTTTAAATGTTCCGCAAAGAAGTAGAAACTTTCTTTCTTTTTTTCTTTCTTACAAATAGATGTCTTTGCTTATTATTTTCGAACGTTTATTTTGGATTTTAAATGGGTGTCCTGTTAGGTTAAATGAGCTGTAAAGAACAGGTTGATGGATGGAGTCGCACGCCTGGAAGTTGAAACCTAAAGCCCACCAACAATTATCAATAAATCTCTACTCTTGTTGTCTCCTCTTCTCTCCTTTTATTTCACAAAAACAACAAACACACAAGGACTCCACACCACAGCAAACACGCAGCGACCGTGAAATCACATGCTCCTGCTGGGTAAATCTGGGGAATCAAGCTCTCGTGTCTCAAATCAGTGAGAAAGTCAAATGTTTTCCGACCGAAAATTCCATCTTTTGACCTTCAGTCCAGGAAGTTCAAGTTGTGCTCTCTGAATCCGGACATGGTCGCATTTCAACAGCGACGTTACGTCAGAGAGTTGGATTCATGGAAACCATTTGGCCGTAATTGCATTTTTTTTTTTAAAGGGAACATTAAGTTCAACACCGACCTTTAGAACAGAAAACTGTAACGTTTTAAGGATTGCTTCTTTGGTTTCAAAACATAGACGCACCGAGCTGCTTTCCTCATTCCATACAGTCGACCCACTCAATGCTCGGTGGGGCCCTTCCTACCTGCAGCCCAGTCTGACTGAAATCCCTGAAGAATGTGGAGCACAGAGAGAAGGAACATCTAAATATCTGATGCTCCTGAGTTAGTGGTGCAATAAATCCTTACAAAACAACAAAACTGAGGGAAATAATGGTTTTTGATAGCGATCATTGCTGTGATGTTTTTGTGGCTCTTTCAAGAGATCACTTAGCAGTTTAACAGCAGCTATGTTTACAAGGACGCAATAATGAGATTATGGTCAATACTCAGAGATTACTTTGTTGACATGGTTTTTGTGAAAGAATAACGCTGTTCTTTTCAGTTCCTTAAATTAGAATGAGCCAGCACCGGTAACTGAATCAGTGAATCAGCAGCCTGTCCACCGCATGCACATGTTGAGGTTATTGGAGGGGATATTTTGTCTGGTACAGTATGAATTAAAGACTAATGTGTTTATGACACACGATGTTTAAATAAAAAATAAAAATATGTCAAATGTATTTAGATTTTTTTTTCTTTTTCTGGCAACTGTATATCTGACCAATATGTGTTTCTTACTGACTGAGTGAGTGAGTGAGTGAGTGAGTGAGTGAGTGAGTGAGTGAGTGAGTGAGTGAGCGAGTGAGCGAGTGAGCGAGTGAGTGAGCGAGTGAGTGAAGGGCATCATGGTCCCACTGCGGGCGACTGATGCTCATAAAGAAGAGGTTATCTCCCTCTAACTCTGTGTGTGTGTGTGTGTGTGTGTGTGTGTGTGTGTGTGTGTGTGTGTGTGTGTGTGTGTGTGTGTGTGTGTGTGTGTGTGTGTGTGTCAGCGTGCATACGCATGCATTATGAGGAGAGGGCTTGATACAGTTGGCTTGTATTTTTTTTACCGAAGCAACGTCTGTAACCTGTAGCTGATGAATATAAATAGTGAGACTTGGAGATTACAGCATGTTGGATGGATGTTCGGCCTGTCAGGGTTATAGTTAGATGCATGAATAACTGGAATAGTGAACTCAGCAGAGTGCAGATATCTTCACGTGTGTCTGCATCGACCGCTGATGTATGGTTGATTCAATAAATACAAACCACGAATGTCTAACCTCCCATCAAATATACGATTTTTGGTCAGTTTACATTGAAATTAATTTTGCAGCCTTAGAACACAGAACACATTAAAACTGTCATTCAACATATCATATGATATCCTCTGGATCCAGATCTCATTTAGATGGGGACACAAGGGCATCGTGCACGTTTTCCAGTTGCACGTCTCAAGCAACAAACATCAATCTACATTTTGCAACCTAGCATTTACTGCCAACACTGCTAATTCTTCCCTCTGAACCGGCACCGTGAGCGCTCAACCACACACACTTGCTACGCACTCACACTATGTACTGCCCCATTGAGTCAACCATCATGAGTTGATGGGAAAACCAATCAGGAATACCACTGGACAGATGTTTGCAGCTCCGCCAGGCTCAAGCCTGGGCGGAGATTAAAGAAAAAGCAGACAGCAGACACACAAGCAGACAAGAAAACAACACAGAGAGGTAAGGAGGGCATGGTCAGGGCAAAACAAAAACGAATTCATTCGGAATGAAAACCAATCTTGAAGTAGAGCCACTTCACCTTGAGAACGCCTTGTGGCAACAAATAGCGTCCACAGCCTCCAGATTATCCTTAATTTCCTGCAGCAGAAGACCTGGCTATGCAGCTCAAACTACTTTTCATTGCTTAATGACATACATTTGCAGAGGGTCAGGAAGAGGTTTGGAATCTGCTCGTGAGATCCGCATGGCGCAGTAGCCTCCCTGCCAACCGAGCCGTGACGACAAAAACTCACCGTGAAAAATAAACAGTGTGTGGTGTGTTTCAGAAAATGTACAAGTATCTTGTGCTAAGCCAGCCATTAACACATTTCTTAATAGATGTACTTTATATAGATATATATATATATATACAGTATATTATAGGTGTAAAAGAAAAAGCAGCAGAAGGATAACCGCATAGTGCTAATAACAGTAAGACCTACCCAAACATATGTACATCTACCACAAACCATGGAATAAAGAGTATGGCAATATCTCAAGAAAACAATCCACACTGTGGGTACTTTAATCTTTCACAACATTCACTGTTTTACCAGCTGCATGGTGAATGTTCCATTTATATTTGATTTGACATCCTTCACCTACTTCTGTTGAGTTTAAGTTCACCCGAAAGAGCCCGGCACATTTCTCTGTTCCAGTCTCAGCTTATTAAATCTTAAAACAGAATAGGACTGTTGGCCAAATGGATTGTTTTACTATTTCATAAGCGTGTGCCTCATTTTCGAAGCTATTTTATTTCTGCCAGTTTGCGAAATGACAAGATGTCAAACAACATAATGTGGCTGAGTCGAGTTCCTTGCAGAGAGAACATTTACAATTCTAGAGCAGTAACATCACTGGCATAGGAAAGTATTCCCACCACGTGAGCCAAGTATGAACAGGAGTTAGTGTTTCGAGGAAACAGTGTAATCCTCCCTTCACACCAAAGGTCGCTGTTCATATTTCTCACAACACTAAGCAGACGTTTTGTTTGACTGATTTGCGCCAAACCCCACGACAAACGATACTTGTGAGTCAAGCCATTGACACATGGAAGAAGCGGTCACATAAATAGATCTCTCTCTAACTTATAAAGATATGCAGTGTTTCCCATACATTGATTCATTTGTGGAGGCCAACCACAATATCAACATTGACCTCCACATATTGATTTTTTCAAATTCCAAAAATTCCAAAAAAGTGGTAAACTTGTTTTTCTACAGTACCGCAGCTACCATAGGTACCGTCTAGACTAACGCCGTCCCGGGAAGATAGTAAATGTGTTGTGGACGCAGTAAGCTCACTATCAACGCGTCGCTGCTCTTTCCCTGTTGAGTTGTGAACAACAAATTAATTTAATTGGTATCAAGAATTCCAGCGAGTCTACCGCCACTAACAGAATCTAATCCCGTAGCTATTAGCTATGACGCATACTTTGAATTTCAATGTCTTAATACTAAGGTATTATTAATGTCAAACTGCAATCGTTTACACCAAATACAACCCATTTCTGATGCAAGTGTTGGTGTGAAAGGCGATGTGTACAATGTGCAATAACAAGGCCTTTTTTCCCCTCAACAATCTAAATATGAGCCATTTCAAACTGAGCAATCCAACACAAACATTTTAACGTTTGCTAGTGGTTCAACAAAACATTATTTTTTCATATAAAACCTGTTAGCGTTTGACTGATTCTCCATCATTTGCTCCCTATTTTCCATTTCACAAGTTCTCAGACAACAAAGGACAGCGTCCTTCGGTGGATCCCCCCCCCCTCCCCTCCCCCCCCCCCTCCCTCTCTCCCTCCAGGCGACCGCAGGCCTCGTAAATGGCTCCAGACGCGAGGACTCTGTCCACCATCTGACAATGATTAGGACACGGCCTCGCTGAATACAAGTAGGGCCCGCACACTCGATTGCTGCAACACACCTTTATATCCAGCAACACTAAACATGCCACCCACAAGCTTCTAGACTCAGGCTGGCAGCCGAGTCAACAGCATTCGACTGTACCTCGCCATTGTAAAATCATCAGATGTACTTCATTTTGATATTGGTCTACACAGCGGACAGAATGTGTCACATTAAACTTAAAAAGTTGATCGAGAGTCACGACATACCTGAAATGCAGTGTAGAAATGCTTAGGTGCACCGATGGATTCAGGTTAAAGTTGCCTGAAAGTAAAGTTGTAGTGTTGAAGTGAATAAATGCATTCATTTTGTGGCATGAGCGTGTATTATATTAGCATTCTTTGTCATGCACATACAGCAGCTATATCATTTTTCTGTCTCCGTCTATCTGTCCTTTGTTCATTGTCATTTACACACGCACACACACACACACACGCACACGCACACACACACACACACACGGTCTCTTTCTCTTACCTTCTGTCCCTCTCCTCCACCCATCTGATAGTGATTATAGCAAAGGCTCAGAAACACAACTCACTTAACTCTCTACTATTAAGTGACTTGGTACCACTGACATAATTTGTTCATCTACACGCAGAATTGACTGACACACACACACACACACACACACACACACACACACAGACACACACACACAGAAACACGGGTCCCTGGAGATTTGCACAAGCAAAAAGACAGCCGCTGAGGCTCATGGACACACACACACACACACCTCAATCATGCAACCACATGCGCTCTCTCCCTCCTTCTACCCTTATTCCCCCATTCCAGGCAGGACCCTCATCCTGCCCCCCCCCCTCCCCCTCCCCTCCATCTCCAGTCCCCTGGAACAGAACAGTCACGGCTGTGTGCACCGTTGATTAGCTAGAACCTGAACCCAGTGGCAACACTGGAAAGCTCAGTGTTCTTTATTGTGTATCCTTCTTGGAGAAAGGGAGCCTCTGACAACTTGGCTTTCCCCCGTCCCATTACCTTATCTTCTACTAATGTAAGCCCAACATTAAAGCCACTTTCATTGCTACTCAGATACCGGTACATTTGTACACAACCGTCACCAGCACTCAATAGAATGCAGAAATGTGAAGACAGAGTTGAAGAAAGAATAGAAGAATTTAGATGAAGCTTAAAAGATTCAGACACTGGAGGAACATGTGTGTGCAGGTCTGGGGTTGTAATTGTGGGGTGTTATGTGTGTGTGTGTGTGTGTGTGTGTGTGTGTGTGTGTGTGTGTGTGTGTGTGTGTGTGTGTGTGTGTGTGTGTGTGTGTGCATGAGGTAATTTGTTGCAGTTAATTCCTTAATCCCACAACATGTGGTTGAAACCTGCAACCGATGCCTCTGAGGACAATTCACTAACACACACACACACACACACACACACACACACACACAGACACACACGCCCTCGTCGGTCAGTAAGCTTTCAAAAAGAGACTTACGGTATGTTTCACAATGTTCATGAGTAATCCTGTCATTTTGATCTCGCTCACTGGAATCTCAAAGACACACTCCACAGAGTCGACACAGAGAATTAACAAACAAACATGTAGAGGTCGCTCGACCCCCTGATCTCTGTCTGTATACAAAGTATACCAAAACATTACTACTTCCTTTTTCGAATGTTGTGAAGTCGAAATGAATGCAAAATGCAACACAACACTGGCACCTATATCAAAACAACTGTTTCAAACTATTTCTAGTGTTGAAAGAAAAGGATTAACTTAGCTAGAGCTTGTAAACTAGACTTAGTAGGACTTTGAAAAGGTGTGAACAACATGGAGCTCTTCTATCAGTGTATCAACCTGGAGTTTTAAAAGTGACTGCATCTCATTTTGGAACACTTGTGGAACAAGATGTAATGTAATTCAGCTTGTAAAGAGTCCAAAATGATCTTTAAGCGATTGTCATATGAATGCTGATCTGTCTTTCATGTTGGTACGTTTCCACAACTGAATTGAGAGTGTGTGTGTGTGTGTGTGTGTGTGTGTGTGTGTGTGTGTGTGTGTGTGTGTGTGTGTGTGTGTGTGTGCGCGTGTGTGTGCGCGTGTGTGTGTGTGTGTGTGTGTGTGTGTGTGTGTGTGTGTGTGTGTGTGTGTGTGTGTGTGATGCTGACCTAATATGTAGTCATCTGCTTGATGGTGTTTGGCTGGGAACCTGCAGGGGCCTGTTAAGTTCGGGACATCTGGCCTCTCTTGTTGCTCTAACTGTCTTCCTCATTTTGGGTCTTGCTGTCCCCCTGATCTGGCAGAGCTGATTTGGTGTTTGGCATCAGGTAATTTTCCCCTTTTCTTTTTTTTTTAATACATCACCTAATCCAATCTGCAAACAACAGCCCTCCTCCTACAGTATCTGGCATGATGCGATCAAGGATCTCGATAAGCCTCACATTTACTTCCTGTTACCGGTCTCCAGTTATCATCGTTTGTCTCTCAAGAAAATCACACTAGATCATAAATATCCTTTCATGCAGCAGATGTCAGTGATGATCGGAGTCCCCCCCCCCCCTTTGCTGCATCCATCTGTCAATAAACTCATTCAATAAGCATTACAGTGTTGCAAACAACACAAGGCAAAGACTCCCAGAGGCCTGCTTCGCATTGTAATTTGCTTGTGAGATGGATATGTATAAATCCACCGGACATGCGAGTGAAGAAACAGACCCCCTCCAGATTTGATTTCACGCGCATACGACTCACTATCTCGGGGGCAGAAATTGGATTTGGAATAAATCGGATTGAATTACTCCGGAATCATGACTTTGGAAGACACATCGACGAGCTCATCATGAATTTATGCCTCATGGGAAGGTGGTGTCTGCAAAGGCAAACGTGAACGCAATTACAGGAGGTACCAATGATGCTGCAGCAGCAGATGGAAGGCTTTTAGACAGAGAGAAAGAGAAGAACTAGTGGCTTCTGAGTTTGATTATACACATTATGCCCTGATCCTTTGCCAATGACACATCTGCACAAATCAAAGAGAGACATTTATCATTCCAGACCTAAATGCATGCTTTTGGAGGACGACAGGACGAGTCAGACAAAGACTGCGAGGGACACAGACCACAAGATGAAGAAGCAACTACACACCACAAAGAGGTGCAGATAATACCTTTAATAGTTGCTATTTCTTTTTCCACTTAATAACATGACCGAGTCACAGTGAGTCACCTACTTCTTTGTCCGTTTACCTCGTCTACACCTTTACACTGGATGCCTGAAGGCTCGGTCAAAGTAAAAGCCCCTGCATTGTGTAAAGGTGGTCAGATATTCTGTTTCGCTCTGACCTCAGGCTCGTTGAAGTACGCACCGAAAAACAGAACCGCTCAAGCACCTTTCACAAGCCATCTTTTAAAAACAGGAAGTCAGTTTCCATCACTCAGTCTGACCTTTGATCTCCCAGATTCTGAGAAATCTGACAACTGGCAAAGCCACAACTTTAAAAGTTGTCTGAAAAAGGAATCTCAAAAGCGATACTTGATGCCGCTGTTTGTCAAGAATGCTCATCGAGAATTAGTTATCCAGTTTTTCCATATTCTAATTGAACTGCCTATACAATGCTGATTTCCAGTCCACTGCTTAGTGGTGAGAGGACGGCTAGACCCAGAGGTGAAAGGCACTTCCTGAAATTGAAGAATGACACTTGCTCGGAGACAAATGTTTCTTCCATCCTCGATGGAATGGCACCTCACAGGAGGCACCGTGGAAATTGGGGGGTCTCAGGTTTGGAGGGCAGGAGAGATGAAATTGTCCAAAAGTGGATCCAGATGGATATCTCCTCTACTTTTCTTGAGTCCCCCACTCATCACTCCATCATTTCTCTTTTTTTTTCTCTCTCCCTCTCCTTTGAGTGAACTACAGGTCCGGTGATTACTTCACTTAGGAACGAGCCAAAGCAAACACAAGGAGACAGAGTTGTGGTCGACCAAATACAGAACAGCCTCGCAGTTCAAAGCAAAACTCTACGCGAGGTAAAGCCCCCTCAGGGCTCAACCTGTTAATGTTTGTGATCAGGGATGTTCTTATCAACACCGGCTTTTATTTCACTTAGTCATTCAAATGTACATAGCTATATACAGTATAAAAGCGATGATTAACCACAAAAAGGTGATGAGGGATCAGAGAAAATGACTTTGCTCGTGCATAAATGGTGCAGAATGCCCCAAAAAACAAACAAAGAGGAAAGACCCTAAAGAGGAGTGGCTGAGTTGTCCGACCGGTGTGAATTAGAGAGCAGTGAGAAAAAAAATAGCCGAATCATGAGATCAGAAGCTGGCTGGTAGTTGTTTTAACATCCGCCCTGTGGGACACAAGCCTGAACTGATTCTGTGGGCTATTAGCCGGGCTAATAAATCATAATTTAAACTTGTTTCATACCATCAACCGATGCTGCTCTCAGCCTTAGTTGAGCCACAAAGGTTGTCACAGTCATTTGTTGATTACTATGATCTTCCCTTTGGGTCCTGGAGCTGTCCTCAAGAAACAGTTCCAGGCTGGAACGTTTCAAGCATCGCTTCTAAAACGGTGCTGATGCCAAATTTTTTGTCACGTCATTCAAAAGAAAAGAAAAGGGGAAGACCGGGGAAGGAGTGGCTGAACTGTGTGCCCCGTGTGAATTAGAGAGCACCAGGACAGAATAACTCCATCATGAATGTCCGCCCTGAGGGCCAACAGGGGAGTAATGGAGATGAAGATAAGAATAATGAGACTGAGCAGGTACTGAAAAGACAAGACCGATAAGCACAGAGGTGCATATAAAACGCACCACTCCGTGCATTACACACCTGAATAAAAAACACTGAAACCTCAACTTTATTATCTCACAAGCCTGTAGACAGACACACACAAAGCACATTCACACAGGCACAAAACTACCGGTGCTGCTGCTGTGTTCATCTCTCTTTGCATAGCGGCCATATCGGTGTCTTCATCATCATTCATCCACATCGAGCCAGAAGGAACATTTCCTGTGAGATCCCATCTTGTCTCTTGCAACTCACGTCCTCTGAGGACAATGGATGGGATCCATGTGTGTGGAGACGAAGATGTAAGACATACATGCATGCACACTGTAAATTATGCTTACTCAGTCACTTTAAAATAAATAAACGCAGATTAACTGGGGGGTCATTTCGCATTAAAATGCTCAGATAACATTTTGTGTCCAGATGTAAATGTAAAGCATTTGTTTGGGAAGTGGGAATATTTCAAAGGAGGGTTGCTCGAGTTTCTTGAGCTTCAGACAGCTGAGCGAGTCTTTTGTCAAGATAACGTTTACACACATGGTGTACCTCACAGCACTAAGGATTTAGGGGGAATAATAATAATTCACCTGTTCACATCTACCCTCAATAAATCTGAACATCTGTATCAGGACAATGACATGTGAGAGCGAGAAAGCCTGTCTGGCAGACAGAGACGGTCCCGTCTTTACCACACTGAGTGTTGCTGGAGTGGTAAAGAACAAAAACACCTGACCTCAACCATCACGGCATTAAAGCGCTGCAGAGGAGAAAACAAGAGAGAACATGTTGTTAACAGGTCCGCTGCTTTGCGCAGAAATCCTCTTCTCAAAGCAGAGTTAGTTAGGTTTTAATTGAGATAAGAAAGTGCACTCTATAAGCTTTTAATAATGTTCAAGGCCTGTGGAAACCTTTCTGAAACACCTTGCGTTACATAATTCCTGTGAAGATGAATGCTGGAGCGTTCCTATGAATCAAATTGACGCCGTAATTAAGAAAGATAGATAGATCTTTGAGAAGAAGGCCTCGGGCCCACGGCCGTTATCTCTTTTTAATTGTTATCAACGCCATCGCTAAGTTGAGGAAATTGGATATTAGAGAGGCACGACGCTGGCAAGCTGTCCCCAGGTTCCCATGAACAACAGCTTTTACTCTCTGTACAATGTTTGCCCTGATGTCTGTCTTGTTGCTGTTCAACATATATCCTCCACAGAAATAAAGCAGCGACTCTAATTGGATTCAAGTGCTTAAGGCAAATTTACGGCTTCCTAAGTAAGGCCCCCCCCCCACCCCGATAAGTGGAGCAGCGTGAGAGACACGCAACCGTCGCAGTATCAGATGGGAAACGTTAAGACACGTTTATGAAAATCTTATAACATTTTTGGACGTTGTTCTGAAAACTTGAGAAAGTTCACTGGCTGCCACCACTGCTCGCCCTGTAGGGAGATCCAAATCTCATTTCCTCTGAACTCTCTGAGAGCTATATTTAAATATGGAAATACGTCGACAGATTTTTGTGATATGTGGGTATGTTTTTCTCATTTTGATTTTGACCTCACTTCGAATAAATCAATCAGACTTTACCAGACATTTGATATAAACTGAACAGTGCTCCATAGGCCCATTGTGCATGGTCATGTACCCTTTTGACTGTATCCTATGTCAGTCTTTTCCTCTTTCTGTCCCGCTCAACAGACGGAAATTTAGTTTGGTTTCAACAAATTTGCTATTCTTGGCGCGTAGATTGAGCACCAGCACTGTTATCTGAATTTCCAGCAGTCGGAATCAGACACCTTGTCTCGCGTCACGAGATGTCTGAAACTTTTTAAGTGTCTCAACTGCTCCCTCACACACACACACACACACACACACACACACACACACACACACACACACACACACAACGGGAACAGAAAATTAGGGAATTGTTGTGTTTACAGCTGCTGTGTGAAACTCAATTACACAGCCAATTGAGAACGTGTCTGTTTCTCAGATTTGCGTGATGTGTTCCTGACCCAAGTTAAATTGCTGTTTCTTGTGAAGCCTCAACAACTGCGTATACTTACTGGATTGACAAACCAAGAAAACAGTACACACACACACACACACACACACACACACACATCTGGACGTCTGCTCCTCTCATTCATATTTGCTGAGTGTTTTCCTGCGTGGTTCCCCGGTGTTGCTGCCCCCGGACCCCCTCAGATGAGGTGAGGTAAGATTTGGAGCCACAGCCTTATGCCATCTGGATATACATTCACTCATGCTTGCTCATGTGCACACGTACACACACATGCAGATATACTATTGTCATAACCCACACTGACAAACACCTGGACCTGGTTACTGGACTCGGAGAGAGAGTTGAATACTTTGTGCATGCCCGCGTGTGTGTGTGTGTGTGTGTGTGTGTGTATAAGTGGGGTGTATGGGGAATACTGGGTTGTAGGTTATTCAGCGCTGGAGGCTGTGTTGAGGCTCTTTTTTTCTGCTTTCTGAGCCCTTGAAGAAGGGGGCTCACTTCACCAAGTCTCAAAAATGAAAGGGAGGTCTTTGCTACTCGTACAATATGTAGAGCCAGTCTCCCAAATACAAAGAATCCCGACAGAGAGGGTTTCAACTTGTTGTGAGGGTACCTGAGTAACGTGATTGTTGGACAGAATCTGTATTCATATTTTTACAGAATTGCAGAATGCAGACACATTCCATGTGAACGTTTTAAAGAAACACAATCCATGAATTGAAAAAGAAGCTGCACCTAAATTGAGTGAAACGTATTGGATTTAAAGTCGTCTAAACACCAGCTACCAAGGTCTTGTAATGTGCTGATCCGCTCTCACAACTATAATTGAGTTAAAACATCCAGCTGTTTTTTTATGTTGTCTCCCATTATGTGTAATAGAACAAAAAAAAACTGGTGAGACAAAAATCATCACTGTGAAATTAGCGACCACATTCATTATGTGCGTCTCTGTAAAGACGATCAGTGTTACAATATTTAGTTTTGCAGTTACAAGTTTCTTTCTGAAAATAACTTGTATTAATATGATCATTACCTTTACTACACAGATACATATGGACAAGAAGTTGTTCTTTTCTGGTACCTTGAACACACATTCACACAAATACAACGGAACATATTGGCCCTGACAAATGAATCACTACATGAAAACAAATCTTACTGCCACTGTTCAGTGACGCTTGCTCCTTTTTGGGACATTTGTTTCCCAATGCACGCAGTACAGTGTCCTATAGTATAGGTGCGCTGAGAAGAATGTAAACACCGCTGATATGAAGCACGGGCAGACTGTTCAAACTCAATATCACTGAAACTGTTCTCCTCTCAAATGCTGCTACAACGTCCACGCGCTGAGCTAAATCTCCAACAAATGAGTCAACCGCACGAGCAGCAGACTGTCAACACCTAGTAAACAAAAGGAGCAGCGCCTGTCACTTCCGAAGGGGCTTGTTTGCAAACAGTCGCGTCGCTTTGGAAAAGTAACACCACGCAAAGAGTTAGTTGAGTAGTTGAACGTTAGGCTACTCACCTTTGGCTACTTTCTTTGTTTTCTTATTTTGATGAAGAGGAGAAGTTTTAGCACTCGGTAGGTAGGCTACTCCGGACAGATGCGAGGCGGTCTCTTTCCACGCCAGAGTTGTGGCTTCTCTCTCTCTCTCTCTCTCTCTCTCTCTCTCTCTCTCCTCACACCCACGCACACACACCCACGAGCAGTATGAGGGGTGATTAATGCCACGGAGAAGCGCATAAGCAAACTTAGTTGGCTTCCACACCTACTGCGAATAATGAACAGCTAAAAAAAAGCCTAATTGTGCTGTCTCTTCACCGGTAATAATATATTCACTAATAACCTGGAAGTCAAAGAAAAAAACAAAGTGCAGGAAGGACCACTATAATTATTAGCAACTTAGGCTTTTTTTAATAATTTTTTTACAGGAAAAAAAAGTGTTATGTGAAAGAAACTACAAATAAATGTTGCAAATCATGACACACTACAGTCAATTAGCACAACCAATCCCAAATCAGATATCCTATGTAAACTACCATTACATAACCTGTGACAAAAACATATACACTTTCTGGAGGAAGTAATGGCACACTCCAACTTAGAAATTAAATGTTACACTTCCTCAATATTTCGCTGCTTTTATGAGCAGGAGAACTGAGGGACAGTGAGGCTCATCCAAAGTGGATCCAAGGAGAGAGTGCACCTTGAAATCCGAGAGGACCCTTGGCCAATTTCCTTGATCATCTCCAAGAATAGAAGGATGATCAGATGCTCCCTGTTGAATATGACTTTGGTGCAACCTGGAAGCACCATTCATTACCTGAGGGTGCAGCTGTTTAACAAAAGCACAGAAGAGTCTGAGGCTCGCTCAAAAGCAGAGGAGTTGGAGAGTGTTTGGAAGGGCTCAAGGTCCCAGGCTGCAGAATAAACTAAGCAGGATGGGGGAAGCTCCCCAAAAACAGAAGGAGGCCTAATAAGACGGAGATCCCAGGCGTCCCGCTTTCAGCAGGAGCAAACCGCTGTGCAGGAGGAGATCCAGAACCTCCTGTGTGTTTCATCTGGACAAACAGGCTTACAGTGCTCAGAAAGTTGGGACATTTTGCATGCACGCCATTAGACGTAATGGAATTCATTTCCTTTATTTTTTTGTGAAGGGTGAGGGTTTATGGCTCCATAGCGCCCCCTAAAATGTCTCTAACATTAGGCCCCTCATTGAGGTTTCACCTACATTTATGAAATTTGGTAGACGGATGAACATGTGGAGACGCACAAAAATGCCTCTTGGAGTTATACCCAAAACTCAAAAGTGAGTCAGCCATTTTGAATTGAATGTTCGTTTTTTTGGGCTTTTTTGAGCATGTTACAGGTTCTGTACTTTAAACGTTTGCATTTTCATGGAACATTGTTCGCTGTATTATCTTCTTTCGCCATAAAAAAAGGAAATTGTTGTAACTTCAGTGTACCTTGTCAAATCTGCTCCGAATTTCTCAGCCATATAGGCTCCAGGCCTGAAAAATGGACTCATAGCCCCCCGACCCTTCAGCCCTTTTATAACCCATGAACCGTTTGTTGCAGAGGCATTGTTGCACTTATCAACGCTCCCGTTTCATTGTGCGTGGTATAGTGTCCACCGGCGGACGAAGCTGCGAGGGCAGGTCTGCGTGATAATTCATGCACGCTTGAATGCCCATAATAGACCAGAACAAATAGGTTAAAAGAGCAGGAAAGGAGCTACGCCTGCAGATTTAGCATGAGGTTATTGCATTGTCAAGAATGTACAAAAACACCCATTTTAGAAATGGCTTGGAGTGGCATCAGCTTTAAACATGAATTACTTGAAAAAGATGAATTACCTTTTGTTGTAAGGGTAATCGATACACAGTATGTCATGATTGTAATACTAAGGAGGTGATGTTGGTCTGTGTGGTGGCTGGCTGGGTCTTTTTGGTTTGTACATTTGTCGTGAAACAAATATTTGGATAAGAATCACTCACAGATTCTTACAACCACGGCGACGCTCACGTCCTCGTCTCTCACAGTATCTTCACCTCTCTGTTTTCTTTCCGTCTCTGTCTTCTTGGACCTTTCTCAGCATGGTGGAGACATGCGTTGACATCTGCTTTTCACACTGCTTATGTCAGACTCCTCTGTGCTGCCATGTGGTTTTCTCAAGCGATGCAGGAAGTTTAGTGTGGCAAGATAGTATTACACCGGGCGAGACGAAAGCAAACAGAAGGAAACACAGGATATTTCTCTTGGGGGTTTAAAAGAGCATCATTTATTAAACAAATCAGATCCATTTTAATTGTTTTTTTAGAGACTTTAGCTTCTTTTCCCCATGTTGGATTATCACTGTACACTGTACTTGCCCCCTTTTTCTCACATACCATAAAAACACAGATTTATTCTGATATGTCAGATTAATAAGTGAGTTTTGCTGCCATGTATTCTGGTGTTTTCATTTAAACAGAAAAGACCAAGTGTACCCCTCAGCCATAATAAAAAGTCAATATCTCCAAGTCAACATATTGATACTAACAGAGAAGAAACTACCCCCCCCCATCCATTCCCTGAAGAGGAAAAGCCCAGTTACTCAAACAGTTAAATACATATTGTCAGATAAGACATTTCTCGCTTATATAAACAAACAAAATAAAATATACAGTTTACAACACAAGGATTATGTTTGACCTTCTTTTCCTGCAGGTCAGGACAGAAAGAGCTACTCGCGTTTATGAAGCAGATGGAGGACGCAATCTACCACAAAAGAATGCGATTTTATAAATAGCACGAGATAAAATAAGTAAAAATATGAATATGATTCATTAAACTATATGGCACTCAGTATGGAGCACAATTATCAAGATATGTCAGTCAATAATAGTAAGAAAATATACATAGATATACATAATATGGGCTTTATAGAAGATTGTGAGGAAACAAAGTTTGACACAGGAAATTGGATGCTAATATTCTCTCGGACTTGTTTTACTAGCTGCAGATCAGATTGTTATTTGATTAAAGTGACACAAACAGTAACAGTAACAGAAATAAACACCTGCTTAGGAAATAATTGCCCAATATCCTCCTCTCTTTAAAGTCCTATAGCATATGTATATGTTCTCACACATTTCCGACACTGTCTAAGTTCAGACGTTGTGTGATTTAGCCGGTTACCCGAGCGTCGTTGTACACTGACTTGATCTCACCGCTCATTGTCGTGCTTCTGAGAAACTCAAGGTCAAACTCTGGGTTAAGAAACGACGACCAGGATAAAGTCAAAGACGAGAATCACAAAATCCTACATATTAAACGTCTGACTTTGGTGATCATCACCATTTGGCAGTAAAACTATTCCATTTTGGGATGCATAAACCAATACAATCCAGATTAAAATCAATATTTGTGGTGAAATGTGGTAAAAACAGTGATTCTTTACTTGCTGCGCATAATAGAAATCACATGAGGAAAGTACTGGTGTTACAATGGGTCTCGGTACAAAGACAACAACAAGTTTACTTTTGCATTCATGGCAATATTTCCCTTATTCTGACCTCTATGCTCGTGCGAGTATTGCTTGAGATTTATTGTTGCAAGAACTATAAAGAGGCCGTGCCATCCACCAAGGGAGAAAGGAAGGCGAGAAGGTTGGGAAGAAAGTCCAAGATTCATATCTTCAGTGTGTGAGCGTGCTTCTTGCAAAGAGGTTTGTCTTTCTTGGAGAAGAAGGTCTGGCCTTGGAGAGTGGTGCAGCACACCTGAGGAAAAATATACACGTACACACACACACACACACAGAAAGGTTACAGAAGTAAAGTTGTCCAGAAAACCTTTAAACTCCTCATTGATAACTCACCATCTCTTTAGAAATAATGATAAAAATGGCAGAACGTGCATTTATCACATCACTGTGATGCGCCTGCGTTTTTGTCCAGTCAGATGGATACTAGTCTCTTAATTAACTGTACTGTGAGCACATCCTTTACTTACGGTGCAGACGAAGCAGGTGTCATGCCAGGTGTAACCGAGGGCCTCCAGGAACTTGTCTCCAGCCTCAATGGGGAAGTCACAGCCATGGCAGCAGGTCCCAAACATATTGTAGAAGTCTTTTGACACACAAAGCAACATGGCATGACGTGCATCTATTTCTTTATTGTTGGCACCAAAATAAAAGTCTATTCATAACAGAGAGCTACATTTCTCTTTCAATCCGCCGACTTTTGTCCTCCGGTCAGCCTTCATCCGCCCCCGTCAGCGAGATCTCTGCGCCCAATCAGCATATCGTTCAGAGTCCACATCACTCACCTTGTTCACAGTATGGCTCTCCATCCTCCAGGTGGAAGGTGTTGTTTCTGATTGGCTGCTGACAGCAAGCGCACAGGAAGCAGTAGACATGCCACGACTGTTTGAGGGCATTTATCACCTCCTGGGAGCAAGGAGCAAACAGTGTGGTTAGTTGGAGGCATCGTGCAGTTCATCAGAAGCACTGGTCTTTGTGTGAGTCGGTCACAGTAACTGGAACATTAGATCCAGGAGACAGAGGCTTTTGGTGGGATGCTGCCGTGTTGATTGGGTCATTATCAGTAGCACGGCTGTGCATTTAATGTCTGAACAAAAACATGCATTTCTATTATCAACCCCTTCTTGATCATAACGGATACATTTGTCTGTTATCAGAAATGTACAGACTCTCTTCTTCTCATGTCACATTTAAATACTTTGTTTGTTTCTTCTCTTGTGGGCCACATGACCCCAGCATAAAATAGACCAACCGCTTTCTTTCCCACCCTTAAACTGTGAGAACAAGACAGGACAGTGAATCAATGGGAAGTTGGTGGGCCGCAGTAGAATGACGGATTAAGATAAGATAAGATAATCCTTTATTAGTCCCTCAGTGGGGAAATTACAGGATTACAGCAGCATTGCTCACAAGTAATAAAATGAAGATAAAAATCAAGTAATATAAATAAACTAAACAGTAAACAGTAATAAAAAATATGACAGTAAAGAAGAATACTAAATATACCAGTATATACAGACGTGGTAAAAATGTAAAATGTAAGATAATACTTAAACGTATTGGATATTGCACAGGATTGCACGGATTAGATATTGCACCAGGTGAATGAATTAAAGTGTTCAGAAGTGTTCAAGTGTTCATGTTCAAGTCAAATTAGGGGCGAGGGAGTGAGAAAACAGGTTAATAAGAAGCCGTAAGCTGGTTGAAGATGTGTGAGAAATAGAGGGTTGAAAGGCGTAGAGGCTAAAGAGGTTAGAACACGTGAAGGATAAATGTCAGATCTGTTATGAGAGCAGAGATCTCAGCTTCCTGACACTCTGGGTTCATGCTACACCTGCAGCCTCGAGGCCTCTAAGCCTAATTCGCCTAACACCAGAACATATACCACATTCCTGAGTTTCTGTGGTGGTCACTATAGAAATTCCCTGTAGCTTTCTTACATTGGCCTCCAAAGCATTTATCATGCACGTCCGGGGTTGGACTGACCCTAAAGGTGAACATTTGAAGATGTCTACACTTGTACATTTAATGTATCTTTATTATTTGGTCTCAGATTGATAGAAATAGGGCTTAATGCACAAAGTAAAATGACAGAAGAAGGTATGAAGATAACTGGATTCCATAGTAATAAAGTCTTCCACATGTATCAGTTTAAAGGTTGGGTCAACTTCTATTTAAACTCACATTGAGACGTTGGATGTTTTAGCTACAGACATCAAGAGTCTCTTTTCTGTTTCATTAATAGGCATCTGACGTTTGGGAGGTGCTTCATGTAATCATGTGTAGACTACTAAACTTCATGTATCCATTTTTCCCCACTTTGAACCTCTCGATCTGCAGCTGGCCCGTACTGGGAAAACTACAGCGCAGAAGACTAAGAATTCAACTGACACATGCTTGATGTAGTTGCTGTAAACCAGTCTGTTCACACTGTCACACACTGTTTATGCATTCTGAAGCACAACAGCTATAAAACAAATGAAGTCAAGACGTTGGTCCGTGTGCCAGGTTTGCACTGAATGCCAAGAGAAGTAACGCTTTTGGTTTCTAAACAACAGGTGGTTGAGTTTGAAACAGCCACACACACACAATGTAAAGGTCAGCTGTACATGTGTGAGTGAGTGGTACCGAATTAAAGTCTTCAGGCAAATTCTCCACGTTATCTTTCCTCGCACTGCAATGCTAGAGTTTTGTTGTCATCTTCATTGTCTTTTAGCATTGCATGACATGATCAAAGTTAATGAATGTGAACTGTACAGTACATTCTGTTGAATGGCCATCACAAAACAGACAAGACACAAGAGCAGCCAGACAACAATGTATACATACACACACACACACACACACACACACACACACCCTCCTGCTCTATTTAGCTTCACACCAACTCACCCCCAGTATCTTGGCCTGGCAGCGGCTGCATGACGGAGCCAAGAAATCTTCATAGCAGTGTTCACAGTAGACAGATCCCTGTTCCTCCACAAAGCCTATATCTGCCAGGGATGTACGGCAGTGGGCACAGTTAAATTCCTCCTTATGCCACGACTTCCCCATTGCTACCAAAAATGGTCCTCTGGGGGGAATAAACACAAGAAGAGACAACAGGATTAGTGGCAATCGACTTTAGGTTTTGAACTGAACTTACCAAATAACTCTGTCTTGGCAAAAATGAACCCATGATACACAGGCGAATTATTATAAGTACTTGTATTATGATGATACCTCGTCATGAATGCAAGTACATATGCACATATGTACATATGCTCATCTGAGCTTTCTCAGATAGTGCCTCGAGCTCAGCCCCCATTAGCATGTCAGCTACCCTACAGCCTTAGTGGGATGTCATGTAAGGTGACACAAGTTAGATAACACTTGGGTTATAGGGCAGTCATGCGATGAAGATGAAGAGAAGTAGGCAGGAAGGAGGATGCGGTGCACTTGTATACAGCTCTTGTTGGATTTACACAAGAACAAACACTATAATTAAGCGGAAAAACTGAACGGGATAACCAAGAGTTGTATCAGCCTATATAGTGTTAGTGTGTGTGTGTGTGTGTTTTGCATTCAGTGTCTACATACTGTACGTGTGCAACATCACCACAGTTTGATCTGCAGGTGCAACTTAATTCCCCTTATCTACACTACAGTCAGATCTTTGTACTTCTTCAGTTTCATACACAGATTATTTACCCGAGATGGGTTCCAGTCAATTATTTTAAGTGCCGAACTGGGACAATGAATAATTGAGAATTGGACATATTTTCCTTTCCGATCTTAATTACAAGTGGATGTCTGTGCAGCCGAGTGGAAGAGATTGCCTGTTTTTTGATGATATCCTTGTGCAAGCAGCATATGAGCATGACATGATAGAACGAAACACCATGCATGGCAACTGTTTTCTCTCACAAGTTTAACTACACATGGTGATGACAGCCTCATTCCATCCTGATGAGTGAGGCCATAGATTCTTCATTCATGATATTCATTACGCAGCTTGCTACCAAGAATAATGCCTGTACAGTGATCACTGCAGAGTAATTGAGGTCCCTGGTTAAAAAGGTAGAATTTAAAAAATCCATATAGTCCCTTCAAAGATCCTTAAGTCATTGGTAAGTTGATACATGACGTGACAGTATTGGCCACGGTATTTGTCCCTCACCTGATCACCATGTTGCAGTGGGCACACATGGGCATCCGAGTCCCAGCAGGGATGTGTTCTGCCATCTGGACCAGGGTGTCCTCGTCTTTAGGGTGGGGCTGAGGTAAAGGTCGGGCTGGGACAGGACCTTTCGGGACACTGGCACTTCCATTACCCTTCATCCCGAAAGATGGGGCGATCAAACCTGTCCGTGGATCGTGACCTGAAGAAGATGGGAGTGGAGATAAAAGGTTATCATGGCGAAACGGAGATGGTAAAAGGATGAAGGAACACATTGACAACAAAAGATGCGAGCACTCGGAGCATCACAACGGATGTGTGTATGTGTGCGTCTGTGCTTTCTTCCCAGGTGTGTAAGTTATTTGACCTCTACCCTCTTTGTCTATACACCCAGCAGGTGTCATGGCGGTGCACGCAGCTGGCTGACTACTGTTGTCAAAACCATGAATTCACCCCATCAATCTTCCCTGAATCTTTCACTCCACCTTTGACACATTCCTATGCATATTATGTGCATGCACACACACACACACACACACACACACACACACACACACACACACACACACACACACACACACACACACACACACACACACACACACACACACACACACACACACACACACAGACCACCAAGACATTCCCTGGGTTAAAACCCAGACCCACACCTGGCTAAACATGTAGCTTGGCCTTTGATCTCCACACTGTGGATGGAGATTTGTTTTTGTATGCGTGTGCATGGGGAGGCTAGGGCTACTTTCAGAGCTTGGATTTACCATAACATGCCATGTTTAAGTGTGTCTGTTTCGGCTAGGAATGGGGCCGGGTTTACATAAAATGTTGGGGCTTGTAAGGAATTCATTTCAGGTTAAACCCATAGGCTGTATGTAAGAAGTGGACGCAGCCACCGTCACGTCACCTATTGGTCTGTGGACTACCGTTTGGAACCTTTTGTTCAGCATTTTGTCCATCGCCATCACCAGAAGTGACACAAGAGGGTGGAGCAACCGAACGTATGAAGACATTTTTAGGTGACCAAAATGTTACAATCACTTTTATGGTCTTAGAACACACAGTGAAAAGGTTGAAGTTGTAGGACCGAAAACAAGGACAACTCCCAGACCGGAAATGCCATTGTAGCGACCTGTCAATCACAAGGTAGCCAACTCCTAAAGCATACCCTGCGTTTCCCTCTATTGTACTGTAAATGGGACCGTCGTTTACCAAATGAACATCATGCTGTATTGAAGAAGACTTGAAATTAGCTTTTGAGACCATAAACTCATGTTTACGAAGTTTAGTATGGTAATAAACCAAGTCAGAAGTAGGGCCATTTTCTCTTGGACTTCAATACACTCCGACTCCTTTTTGCAAGCAGAGTCGTCACGTCTGCTGGTCACTAAAAATAATCCAAATTTAAAGCACTTCTTCATTGGCTTCACTTATCAGACCCAGAGGTTAATCCCTGGTTGAACCTGCAATAACAGATTTGTTTGGCCACTTGGGGGCAGCAGAAACAAGCTGTGAACAGAACATATCAACACCTTTTCAGTTGATCTAGCGAACTTGGCAGCAAACAGCTGCTTATTTAAACAGCCAGCAGAGCAACATTAAGATGGATTTGGAGTTGTGTTTATTCATTATAATAATCATAAATTATACAAATTGTCAATGTATGTGTAAGTAATGTGTGTACAATATGATATCTGCGCAAAATATATGCTTTTCCTGCTCGTCCTCTCCCCCTGTGTGCTCGTCTGCTCGTGCTCTCTGCCTGTGTGCACGACACGTCTGAGAACGCGCAGCAAATGGGGCCTGATCGTTTTGGCCCAAAAGAGACGGGTCTATGAAGCCGTTTAGCCAATTGCTGATTCAAGATATAAATGAGTGACATACAATTTAGCCAATCAGCGCCCTCAAATAGATTCAGCTGTGGGCCAGAACGATCAGGCCCCCGGAGCTGCGCGTTCTCGTCAGGAGAAGTCTCGACAGGCGCCCGCGCCAGCGCGAGCTCTCCTCCCCCAAGACCCGTTTGAGAGGAGAAGTTTGGCGGCGATTCTGCAGCCAAAGAGCTGATATCAGATCAGCCTGACCTCACAATCAGACAGCAGACTACATGCGAAGCTTCACTACTTCGTACAAGTCAGTCAATCAACTTCCTTTCTTCCGAAAAGTACGCTGATTACTTCGACATACCATACGTATCCACAGGCAGGGGCGGACGGGACTATATTATATGCTTCACAGAACACGTTCAATTTACTCTAATACCGAAAGTCAATAATCAGTGAAAACTGTATCAACAGTATAAACTGACATTATACTACTCCTCGCGATCCGAGGACGCCATAGCACGGCTGGACACTACGGTGCTTTTAAAAACTTTTCTCCATAACCGCGGTCTGCGGCGTGCGGTCGTGCCGGGCGTCTGTCGGGGCGGGGCCGGCGGAGGTGCGAATGGCCGCCGTAGACCGGCGAAATACATGCCGTGTATTGAGTGGGCAGCGCGCCGTGTATTGAGTGGGCAGCGCGCCGTGTATTGAGTGGGCCGGTCTGACAGTAACTCCCGGGCCACTTTTTCCCCCTAAATTAACAGTGAAAACTCATCATAGCTTAATTTAACACCAGTATTCATAATTACACTTCATGTTTACTTCTCCTGAACTTTACCTCCTATAACAAGGTCCATAGGGGCATCTCAAGAAATAAACATGCTATATTATATTGTATTATATTATATAAGTGTTATTTACTGCTTTTTTCATGTTGGAATAAATGTTAAATATTTAACTGCCAAGTAATAATGCGTGTTTGATGCAAACATTTTTTTGCATGAAATCATACTGGGATGTTTGCTGAAATTGATAGGATGGCCCTCCCTAGAACATGTTCCACCAGCCGCCACTGCGTTAGAGAGAATACTGTTGAGCAAGCAGGGTGCTCTCATGTGAAGAAGCACAGGCTTCCAATGTTAACGATGACATAGAGCAGGGGTATTCAACTAAAATTCCAAAAGGTCCAGATTGAGAAAATCTCTCGGGCATAGGTCCGAAACATTACAATAATATCTAGCTCGCGCTATTTACTGCCATTTAAATATATATATATATATATATATATATATATATATATATATATATATATATATATATATATATATATATATATATATATATATATATATATTCAAGAAGCCTTGAATATTGTTGTAGTCAACAACTGTGAAATCAAATAAAGTACACATCAATTATATTTTAACAATTATTACTCTGTTTTCAAATTCAACTGGATGGATTATAAATAATACATAGACATACATAAATAACTGTTCTTCTCATTTAAATTTAATAATCTGGATTAAAGGATATGAATGTGTTTGACTCCGTAAGTGTGTCGATGCGTGAATGAATGGATTCATGCATAGATGCATGTACAGCATGTACATGCATCTCAGTCATTTTACATACAGTAAAATGACTGAGTTGCTTATTTTACTGGTGGACATCTGTAATACATGTAAAACATAATATGTTTTACATATGTTTTTACATTATGTTTTACATATTATGTAAAACATAATGTGCACCATTCAGTGAAATGGCTTCTGTCAAAAGCAGAATGACACTGTTTACAGTGTGGATTATATGCAAAACAGCAACATTTATCATGTTTTTGCCACTTTGGTGAAACACCACTGTCAGATTGATGTACATGTAAAACACAAAAAGAAAACTAAGTAACAGCAATAAATACTGCATAACTTGATGCTTGTCTGACAATGGCATGGTCTACAGGTTGAATTGGAGGGTGTCAGTTCATCAGTGATGTCATAGTTGCCAGGATTCCATTCTAGCATGGAATCCTGGAACTAGAATTCTAGCACCTGACCATGTAGTGTGGTCAGTGTCTCTCTTTTGACTCAAAAGACCTGTTGCGACCCTTGAGACAAGTCATCGACCAAAAAGCTCTCTCAGAAAATCAAGATGAGCTACTGGAACGAATCTTCACTCATGGCAAGCGCATCGTTTATTTCTCCCCGTCTGGAGGGAAAACTTTGCGACGCAGTCGTCAAAGTCGAGGACGTAACGTTTGAGATCAACAAGGTCTTCCTGTGTCGATACAGCACGTACTTCCAGTGAGTTGGCTATCTGATATATATATATGTATAAGTAATGTGCTTTTAAGCAGATTAGTATTGATTAGTAGCGTTGAGTAGTTTGTGTGTTCAGAAAAGTGACTGAATTAATTTAATGCAACAAAACAAAAAGTAATTGCAAACACTTGAGATGGTTAATTCGACACACAAATTGAAGGAAGAAGCTGTTCACTGCTGCATAAAACCTGAGATGAATTGTAGATGGTGGTGAAACAGCTCCAGAGAGATCACAAAAGAAAACTAAAATAGCATACAAAATGTAGTATTACATATTTGTGACATTTATTTGACAGCGACATTCTTACTGCTAGTTACACTCGGAATGATGTCCGGCGGTTTACGTATTGTACAATTTCCCTTTAATGCAAAATGGTGTAATATGTTGATTTTGTGAATGCTTATTTGAAAACGTTATCATTGTTATCAATGAGACAATGAGAATGAAAATCTGAAGTGTTTATTCTGACCCGCAGGATCTCTGGAGTCGCTGGTCACCTCCAGACAAGGAGGTCTGTCTCCGGACATGATGCAGCTCATCATTGAGTTTGCGTACACCGTGGGGCACCGTGGCGTGGCGCACTGGGTTAGAGGTCGTCTGGGAACCGGAAGGTTCACGGTTCGATCTCCGACTGGGATGTGTCACGTGTCGAAGTGTACCTGTCGTGGGGGCGACCGTGGCGCACTGGGTTAGAGGTCGTCTGGGAACCGGAAGGTTCACGGTTCGATCTCCGACTGGGATGTGTCACGTGTCGAAGTGTACCTGAATACACTGAACCCCTAACTGCTCCCCGGGCGCCTGTCATTGGCAGCCCACTGCTCCCTATCTACAGGGATGGGTGAAATGCAGAGAAAAATTCGGCATCGGCATCTTTCAGGTCACCGACACCTGCTTGTCACACGAGCTGCGGCTCGAGGCCTACCACTTCATCGTTGACCACTTTGAGGAGGTGGTTTGGTCCGAAGAGTTCCCGCAGCTCGCCGTGCAGCAACTCGCCGACATCCTCGGTAGAAACGACCTCAATGTGAGCGTAGAGAGCCATCCTGCGCTGGATCTTCGGTGCTGAGTCGCGAGTACCTGTCAAAACCTCCCGTGGCGTAGATGCACTCGCCCAGCACAGTGAGGCTCACGTAGCCTCGGCGGTGGTACATGAGTGGCCCCTCGTGCCAGGTGCGCATGCTCACGTCGAACCTGTGCATGCTGTTGAAATGCTCTACCCTGTTGAAGCTGCCGACGCAGTAGATGCTCCCGTTGAGGACGGCGGTGCTGTGGTAGCACGAGGACCCACGTCTTGGTCGTGCTGACGTCGTACGACTCGATGCTGCTCCAGCCCCCTGTGGCCAACAGGATGCCGTTAGGCAGGCGAGGGCGGGCGAGAGGGTTGCTGAGATGCGCAGAGGGTCTGGACCTCATGATGGGACTTAGGATTTCGATGACTGCCCTGACCATGTGCAGGCACTCAGCGTTGTTCTTCACCAGCTCATTGGACATCACGTTCAACCTCAGGTAGTCCTTACTCATCAACACCAGTCACACCTACACAGAGACCGCAGCACCGCAGCGAAAAGCAGACATTGCAGTGCTCTTCTAAGCTAATTTTAACATTACCGCCAATGGGGAAATGCTAACCGCGATTAGCATTAGCGAATATAATATATCTTCGTACATATTTTCATGCTCCATAAAGAAGGACTTAAGGTGCGTTCACACCGGACGCGTCGATTTTTTTACAAACAATGAATAGACGCTGCCGTATTTACGTCTACATGACGTTATTGAGTGCTGGTGGAGCTGCTACGATGTTAGCATAGCCTAGCACCGATCCATCAGAGCTCCATTGAGAAGACAAGTAGCCTACAAATCGGGATCATTACGTAGTTATTTCCGAGTCCCTTTTTGTCGGAGAAGACAAGTACAAATCGGCATCATTACGTAGTTATTTCAGAGTCCCTTTTTGTCGGAGAAGACAAGTACAAATCGGCATCATTACGTAGTTATTTCCGAGTCCCTTTTTGTCGGAGAAGACAAGTACAAATCGGCATCATTACGTAGTTATTTCAGAGTCCCTTTTTGTCGGTTTATTGCCGTTGAATCACAGCCGAATCAGTTTATTTAGTGTTCCTACAGCTGTAGTAAACAGCGACCGGTGGCTTGCTAGACACAGTGAATACAGCTCGATACAATCCACGGAGCTCCTCTGAACAATATTATGAACCAGACATGACGGCGTTTAGTTTCCCGGGATATCTGTGACTTCCACAACACATAGAAATATAGGTTATTTTTTCCATGGTTAATGGCGGACAGTTGAACAGATCCAGGTCTATAAACCACGCCCCCTCTCCGGCGATTTTGCGGCGTTTGGTGTGAACACGACCGCGGCGCGTTGGATGCGTTTTTGCGGTGCGTCAAAAAATCAACGCGTTTGGTGTGAACGCACCTTAAGGTCTCTCAAGGCTACCAAACGGAAGAAGTAAAACGAATCAGCGTCGCTCACTCGTCGCTCACTCGTCGCTCACTCGTCGCTCACTCGTCGCTCACTCGTCGCTCACTCGTCTCCTCCGTGTTGTCTGTTTGTAGCTGTAGCTCTGAATAGCATTTATTGCTAACTGTAGCTTCAGACAGCCGCTCCGTGGGGGCTGATCGCCGATGGTCAAGCAGCTCGCTAATCGCTAGAATAACAGCTGCTTGCTCCACATAAATGCAGACTTTTTACTGCACAAAAGGTAATACAGCGTGCACAAAACCGGCGCTCCATGTCCGGCTGATAGCGTCTCTGGACTCGGGAATGGTCGCTCATCGCTCGAAGAATAGCTCGCCTCCTCCGCCTGTAGGCAATAGCAGCATTGTAAAATGACGCATTTAACTCCACAATAGCTGCTAGTACAGACAACACAGCAAGTGTGGATATGGCCTTAGACTTGCATCTTCAGCATTTCAACCATGTAACGTAATGTGATCAATACACCACATTATTCCCCCTTTTAACTGAGAACAACAACTTAAGCATTCTTAACTGAACAACAGTATAAGCTAAAGATACAGTCCGCTGTAGGAGTATACAGTCTTATGGCATATATCGCTTTGGCGGTTTAGTTATTCGGTTTGAGCGCCTCAGAACCACTGGTTCGGGTTCCAGAAGCTCGGGTGTCTGCATGTTAGCGTCGACAACTTCCTGAGAACTTTTTGTCCAAAAATCCAACCTTGTCCGGATATGTCTGTGAAGAAACAGATCAGCCGGGGAATGTCCAGTAGTGCAGTTAGGCGTACTCCGATATTGTAGCAGGAACAGTGAGATCTTGTCCTCAATGTTCAGTGAAGTGTGAGCAAGCTTTTCATACCCGTCTTGAACGTCTGAACACATCTTCACTTGTGACAGTCAAAATTCTATTGCCTGTGCCTTGGACCGACATGCCTTTTTAATATGCCGTCTTGCCAGTTATGGCATTTAGTCTCTTTAAAACGGCACTCTTCTGGCTCGTGATTCTTTCCATTGCACCTGCAACAGTTCCTTGTCCGCTGTGGCCTCACCTTGTGAATGCTTGCCGCCCCGACACTTTCACTTTCCATCCCTCTCAACTGACGTGCGTCTCTGTCGGTAGTCTCCATGTTGAGCGCGATCTCAAAAGACTTTGCAAAAGTAAGATCATTTTCCGAAAGTAGTCTCCTCTGGCAGCCCTCGTTTCTTATTCCACTGACGATCTTGCAGTGATGCGTCCAAGTTGGCGCCGAACTCACAGTTAGATGCGCATTGTTTCAACTCCGCTACATACTGAGCCACCGGCTTTTTGGTTACACCGGTTAAAGCGAAACCTTTCAGCTACTAATAAGGGCTTGGGCTCATAATGTTTCTTTAGAACGGCCACTATTTCGTCAAACGTCTTATCTTTTGGCTTCCTGGGCTGCACCAGATTTCTCAAAAGCCCATAAGTAGCCGCACCCATTACACTGAGAAGCGTAGCTACTTGCTTATCTTCGGCTACGTTGTTAGCTTCGAAGAATTGTTCCATCCGTTCAATGGATGGACCATTGTTCATTTTCTGGCTTGAATTCGTCAATTCTCCCAAACAGGGCCATCATACTCACTAGTACTGACACAGAGTGTCTCTCCTACCCTGCGGGAACGTAGTTTTATCCTCGTCACCAATTTCTGTGATGTATTCTCGAGGCAGACACACACGTAGTGTTGTTACTTTTATTTTTAATGCTGAAGATGCAAGTCTAAACTAAATCTGGTGACAAAAGGTTAACATATACCTTAGACAAGAGCACTGCGATGTCTGCTTTTCGCTGTGGTGCTGCAGTCTCTGTGTAGGTGTGACTGGTGTTGATGAGTAAGGACTACCTGAGGTTGAACGTGATGTCCAATGAGCTGGTGAAGAACAACGCTGAGTGCCTGCACATGGTCAGGGCAGTCATTGAAATCCTAAGTTTCATCATGAGGTCCAGACCCTCTGCGCATCTCAGCAACCCTCTCGCCCGCCCTCGCCTGTCTAACGGCATCCTGTTGGCCATAGGGGGCTGGAGCGGCACCGATCCAACGAACAGCATCGAGTCGTACGACGTCAGCACAGAGCTCTGGATGCAGGTGACGGACCGAGGCGTGGGGTCCTCGCGCCTACCACGGCACGCCGTCCTCGACGGGAGCGTCTACTGCGTCGGCGGCTTCAACGGGGTCGAGCGTTTCAACAGCGTGCGCAGGTTCGACGTGAGCATGCGCACCTGGCACGAGGGGCCACTCATGTACCACCGTCGATGCTACATGAGCGTCGCTGTGCTGGGCGAGTGCATCTACGCCACGGGAGGTTTTGACGGGCAGAGCGCTACAGGCCGGAGACCAGCCAGTGGAGTCTCATCGCGATCACAGGGGGCATGTTGCAGCTGTAACGGCCACGGCACCTGCAGTAATGTCGAGTAAAATGTTGTGAAAGATGTTGTGAAAGATGTTGTAATGTTGAAATGCTGTAAAAGAAATAAAGGCTTATTGTGCCTTGAACTGCTGTTCCTCCAGAGATTTTCTTTTCAACTTTTCAGTTTGTGCAACTTCTAAGTTGTATGTTCTGTGAGGGGGTGCTGTGTTCCACCTGCAGACACACACGGGTTGATCCAGAGTGCATCAGTGCAACATTAACGCCTTAATACGACAAATACGAATTGCTGTGTTTCATGCGTTCAGGTTTTCACATCGGCCACCGTATTTCTCCTACTCGCTTGGCACAGCTTGAAAAAGTTTAGCTGGTTGCAATCTGCATCCTCCCCGCTAGATGCCGGCAAATCTACCAAATGCACAGAGTACCTTTCAATACATTGTATTCATATTTGAAATCACCTTGTTCTGAGAAGTCAAAAAATTGCCTTTCTGCAGTGTAATCAAAAACAAAATTGGTGTTACAGTGTATCGAATATCAGTTGTCACATCATTTCAATACTCTTTTGTAGTCCTCACCGGGTAAAGTATAGACTGTTCATTGCCACATGATGGAGCCAAAGCAGCATTCTGGTGTTGAGTTGCAGACGAGTGGGACTGTTTCCTGTTGCAGTGCTCGGCTATACTGATGGAAGTATTCACATCTTTTCCATAAGTCATAACTAATACAACAATGTATGAATGTAAAAACAAAAAATCCTGCTTTCAATATCCAGTAAAAGTACACAAGAATTATCAGCAAAATGTACTTAAACCTATCAGAAGTACATAATAAAGCATCAATGTTAGAGCAGCATGTTGCTGTTGCAGCTGTTACAGGTGGAGATACTTTAACTACTTTATATAGTTAGATAGTTTAGTAAAGTGGTTCCTAACATAGGGGTCGGACTCCAAAGAGTCACCAGATACTAAATCTGAGGGGTCGAGAGACGATTAATGGGAGAGAAGAAGAAGATAAGTTCAGAAACAATAATCATTTAGTTTTGCTTTGCTGTTAATATTATACTTTACTTGAATTATATCTCAAACACTTATCAAAATAAAACCATCTGAGAAGTTACCTGGAAGTATGACAGAAAATGAAAATATTACGAATAACTTTTTCACTGTTGCGCGCGAGGTCGGTGTATTTCGCATATATATATGTATATATATATATAATTTGTATTTTCACCACCGCCAGTTTTGGACCGTTCAGTGAATTTATTAAGTTTATTTTTCTATCGTCAAACTGGAAGAAAAGAGTAGCGTTACAAGTCAGTGCACCTGAGTCGCCGCAGCACCAGCCTCATTAACGTGGACCTTTCCAGTGCAAGTCCCGGAGAAACAACACTGGAGCTTGGGTATTTTTTTTATTTCTACCCTGCCAGTTTAGGAAAGTCAAGTGGATTTATTCTTCTTCAGACCAGATGAAAAACGCAAGAAGGCCAACTACTAACTGCACCTCATGGTAAGTCCAGTTTCAACTTAAGCTAACGTTAAGCTTTCGAACACGTTTGCTAATGTTTCTCCATGCGGTATGCATGCATGTAACGTTAGCTAGCTAAGCCGTTAGCCACTCTTAGCTTAGTTAAGATTTAAATACTGAATACTATTAGTTACAGGTAACTAATAACAAGGGAGACAAGGCAGCAGTCTATCTTATTTTTTCATAATGTTCAGTTGTCAATTTTGCGACCATGCATGTGTTACTAAATATGCCTTCCAAAATACCCCCACATCAAATTTAAATGTGCTTTTCATGGGTGTAACTGTTAATTTCGCAAAGTTTTTGCTTTTAAATGTGCTGGCATAACGTTAACGTTAGCAAATACAGGTGATAATTCTCTGTAGGTTTGTCACTAAAATTATGTATTTTTTATTTGTTTTTTCGAATTTGAACATCATACAGTATTTTACAGTATGCATTTGCAACAAGGCAGTGTCTGACGGTCTGGGTTCCTTAACTGCAACAAAGGATTCATAATGGATCAGTGGCTTACTGCTTCTAGGGCATTATACGGCTAGTAGTGTATTTTCATGAGCCTGGGTCCACAGGTAAGCGACTACGTTTACGATTTTTGTAGAGTGGCAGTTACATCAGGGAGAGAACTGACTTGTGCTGACAGAATGGATGGGGTAAAAGTTGAAGCATTTTAGGCTAGATTCATAAAGATATACTCACAAACGTAATGTATATTTTGGTATGTACATGAAAAGCAGAATACTGTCCAGAAAAGACATTCAATCTCTGAATCGATGGTCTGAGTGCAGATGGAGTATAGGGCCATGATACTGCAGCTCTGTGGGCTTGCCTTTAAAACTTTATTCATAACTCCCGACAGGTCCCTTCAGTAAATATTATCTTTCTAACGGAGTAAAACTGCTCCACGTGTGACTGAGCAAGGCGCCATAGGCAGAGCGGGGCCTTCCCGCCTGCTTAATGGGCTTCCACAGAGGAAAAAGACGAGAAAAGAAAAAGAAAGACGGCAGTGACCTATTTCACAACATATGTCACGCTTCAAGCACGGAAAATAAGCCTCTTTCCCCCTTTGCTAACTGGCTGAAACAACATTCAATCCTACAGCAGTAAATCAGTTTTACACTATGCCAGGATTTGGAACCAAACTTTTTTTTGTACAAGAAAAAAATAACAATATTATTTTTAACTCGAGGTGGGATACATTAATCAATCAATATACATACTTGAAATAAAACTCAGTTCAATTCCTAAAAGAGTTTTATTCTTTGGAATCTATTTTGGGGGACTCTACGGCATTTACCGTGACTTATGCTAAGAAAACAGTTGAGGCACCTCAGTCTGATTATTCTCCGCTATAGTTGATTTAGTGAAACACTCCCACAACATGCCTGCAGTAAAAGCAACTCACACACAGTCAGACAGATACACTTTTGTTGGATTTTGCAATGGAACTTATAGGCAGTAATGCGCTATTTCACAGATTTCATGCAGCAATTGGCTCGCTGAACAAAAAATGTATTTTAGTTGCTGAAACCTATATATTATGAAGACATTCTGTAGTCTTTAATGCTTTCACACAACATTATTTCTGTGGATTAATAGGACACATGCCAACTGTGGCTTGGTCCTCGACCCATGAATCATATTTTCAACAGAGTGGAAATATTACAGCTGGCAATAACCAGTGCTCGTTGTTAATGTGGGAAGAAGTAAATAAAAAAAAACATCAAAGATGAGCCGCTATCACAAGTGGAACACACACACTGTGTTTACCCCGGATGGCAACAGGTCCTTTCATCATGGTCTTGACAACTGCAGACTCATGGCTGTTGGGTTCTGGCTCCTCTCCTTCCTCACTGTGCAGAGAGAACAAATTGGAAATGATATGTAAGTCAATTAATAGGTTCTGAAATGTAATTCATTGAATGAAAACACATCAGAAACCGTTGCCCCTGCACATGAAACTCAATTTGCAAAAAGACATGGTTGCTATTTGCCTCCTGCTCAGTCTGTGTCATACAAAAGATGTTGTTTCCGTGGCCATTAGAAAAAAGAAACGCCACGCAAGCACGCTCTCATTTTTCAAGTTCCTGTCAAAATGCAGTAAGACAGGTTCCAGACCACCTACCTGCTGACAGAGCAAAGACAAATATGGTACCAAACAAAACACAGCATGGCCGCTACAGCCAAAACAGTACAGTACTCAACTTCATGGCGCACTTCCTACTTGAGCACAAATATGTTGCCCATGTGCCACTTTCACAGCAGAACAGAGTCCAGGCCACCGGCCTCATGATGGATAGGAGACGAGTAGGTTTGCACAGCACTGACGCTATAGCACACCCATTCAATAATGATGCCAGTATATCAATATAAATGAGCTAACAGAGAGTAATGGACTACGCTAGAGTGAAATAAAGCGCCCGTTCCACATGTGCTGTAGACAAATGCCAGACTGGCAGCACTAATGATGGAGGGGAGACAGAGTTCTTATAGTGCAGTTTAGAGTTTACCTTTTCAGTGGATGATTTCTATATTTTTACAAATACCGCATATACAGTATAGATATTGTTGCCATCTCCCTATTTTTTTTTAAAGTCAGAGTTTGGGCACTTCATTGAGGTCATGAAGAGACAAACTTCATGAATCCCCACGGCACGTTCATGAGCCCACTCAATTTTACATTTGGGTCAAAGGCTGAGAACTGTTGAGAGACTCTGCAGTCAAATTTAGCGGTGATCATATCAAACGATGCCAAAACACTAAATTCAAGTGACAGAAGAGGGGAAATGACCTCACAGGATCAGCTCTCAACACAGAATAGACAAATTGACCCAATGATGGGTTTTCAGTTTATATTCAGCCAGCAGTGCTGCAAAACTGTGTGACACAGTCTGTCTCTAACGAAATGTAAACGTGTAATATCCGTGGTAGTGTTTTGAGTAGTAACGCAAAACCTTTTTTTTTTTGGCAGATATATATATTCTTTTGAGTTCACACATTCTCTGAAATTGTCCACTTGCAGGACAAAACATATATATTTCAGCGAAATCCTCCCTCATGATGCAAACTGTCTCTGCTTGTTATTAAAGTTGTTCATTGTGCAATGTCTACGTAGGGCAGCACCTTCTTTCCTTTTCCAGGAAAAAAATATGTTTTGTTCTCTTATTTAGGGTTGTATTGTTGGATTTTTCACAACATTTCACATCACCGTTATTAATGACATAGATAATACATTAACTATAAAAACAAATATGGTACGACATACTTTCAGAAAAAGGTTTTCCTGCTTCATTGAAATGAAGTTATACATTGAAAAAAAAAAGTTTGCTGGTTAGTTATTAAAGAAACGAACGAGAAAGGCTTTAACTTGAACTTCCTGTCCTCGCGAAGGTGCCAGAGCTTGTCTATCGCGGTGGAACAGAGCAAAATGTCTCTGCTCTTCAATCAAATGTGGCCTCAGAGCCTCAAACTCTCCATTGCCCTTTAATATGATGCAAAATGAATAGCGTCTCTATGAGTAACATCAAGTGTGTGTGTGTGTGTGTGTCAGTTCGTCAGTGCCAGTTGAGGAGCTTGGGTGGGCCAGCAACCTCTCCCCAGACATATTACACCCATAATGCATAATTGTGGCCGATGCCAACAGTCGGATCACTGCTGTCTTCCCCTTGTGCTTGGCTGCTCGGGGACTCATGGGAGACAAGTGTTGTGGCAACTGCAGTCATAGTTACGTTGAGTTTTGCCTGTTTGCTTTGTGTGAGTGAGAAAGAGCGAAAGAGAAAAAATGAGAGAGCGTTATAGAAACCATGAAGTGAATCTACAGGCAGAGAGCGACAGGGAGAAAGATAGAGGAAGACTCTCACCTCAGTAGATGCTCTGTGGATGAGCTCACCTCCCTGCCTCTGCAGGGGCCACAACATCAAATGGTCCCTACAGAGAGTTCACTTGCTTTAACACCCAGGACCACCTCTAAAAATCATCAATTCAAGCTTTCTGAATAAGTACTGTGGAATAGCAGTTGTGGGAGATGTGGTCAAATGTACAACTCACAACGAGAGGAGAGGAGCCTTTACATTTACCTAAAGACAGAGACAGCATTGACGGGAGAAGAGAAGAGAGGGTCCCCCTCTTCTGTGGCAGACTGATGCCAAGTCACCCTTTGGTGCGAGAGGAAAACATATCACAGAAATAAGGAAAGCAACGTACACACAAAGTGACGGAGATAGTTGGTTAGAAAAGGAATCTGATGAATGAATATAAACAATGTTAAACAATCAGCACACAAGCTACAGTGCAGTGACGAGCATTGTGATGAATGCACCCTGCGGACTGTGTTGTTAGCATTGATTCCAGCTAATCAGCCTTCGGCTGATACAGTCCTGTTTTAAGTACTCTCCAAAGGAAAGAGACCGTCACACTGCAGAACATCTCTCTTCATTCTTATTATCTGCTTATCATGTTGTACCATGTGTCTGACAGGAGGAGCCAATACTAACTTGTTAAGTCGATAGCCAGAGTGAGAGAAAGAGAGGACAGACAGTAGGCAGACATGTGCCATAGCCACAATTCCAGAATCGGATTTATTTGACAAGCACGTGTGCTCTTGCAGAATTCTTTTTTTTTGCATGTCTCTAGATTTACTTACACAGATGTAAAATAACAGCTAGTGAAGAGGAAAACAAAGCTGGACAAGTGAAGGTAAAGAATGTAAACAGGTAGTAAAGAAAATAACTGTAAAAGTATATTTAAAAAGTACCAATGAACAAAAAAATCCCAAAAGTGCAAATAAATAAATACTGATAATTAAATGCTACAATTTCATTACCATTTTCAGTATTTACATTCTACCTACTGCCAACAATTTTGCATGACCAACAGCTCTTTCATTTGCTCCAATTCTATTCGTGGCCATACTTTAGACATTAGCTGTGAGCAACTAAACCAATGAGTGAATCCCCAGGTTGCCCAACCACTGCTATAAGTCACCATAACGCTAGAAAAGTAGCACATTAAGCAAGTAAATCAGTAAGCTTTCTGGCTAGTTAATCAAACTAAATTTGCCGTTTTCTCTATTCTGAAACAGAAACAAGAGCATCAGCTGCCGCCAATTTACCAAGCAAACCGGTGAAGAACAGAAAAGACCTCCTCCTCATTATGCTGTGGAGCTGTACTGCTCTGTGAGATTAAAGGCTATAGTGACATCCATTCAAATTATCGTGGCGAAGAAGCTAACGACATTCATTTTCATTAGCTTCGGTAATTGGCTAACAACAGGTGACAAGTCGAGCAGGAAATAAGATGCTCCCCAGTCCTTCATTCATTAGAGCCAATTACAGCACAGCTCGTTAATATTCTCCACCAATCAGGCCAACTATATGGGAACTTAATTGTATCCTGCAAGACTGTGATTGGTTGATTAATGGAGGCCCCGCTGTTCTGATTCAATCGTAGCCAGTTAGAGAGCTGACCATCTGGACGCACTGGGTCACATATGAATCTTGTTAACTGAAGGGATGATTAAAGAGGGATGGGAGGAAGGAGGGAGGGAGGGAGGGAGAGAGGAATACATTTATTTCCTTTTTGTCCATCTTCTTGTCCTGCCTCAGTGTTCTACACTTTTTTACATTAATACAGTGCAACATAGACATTTAAAAGCATGTATCACTACGCTGTCATCGGCCGATGCTCTGCATCTCTGTTGTTATTTCTGCCAGGAGGATCATGCGATCAGTCGTGCGTCAGAGTGTGTTGAGTGAGTGAGTGAGTGAGTGAGTGAGTGAGTGAGTGAGTGAGTGAGTGAGTGAGTGAGTGAGTGGGCACCTCTGTCCACGGCTATCTCGCATTCTGCTGCAACAAACTGCATAATATTTTTGGGTGCCCTGTTATGGCTCCATGCTCAAGGACATACTGCCATTAACTTCCTGCTGAGTCCTCACTCACTACTGTTAACCGGTGCAGACACACCCGGTAGAGATCTGCACTCTACAGAGTACGCTCTTTCTAGTTTTTCCTGTCATTATGTTTTCTGATGTCTCGTTTTCAGCACTACCGGCTGAAAACAAGACTTCTTGTTTTCTGATATGAAGTGATAATGAGTAAAAAGAGTATATTTCAGTACCCCGACTGTTTACATATGTTAAAAAGTAACCCCTTGTGTACTGTAGCTCCGACGGGAACTTGTTTCATGCATCTCATAAATGTGTTGGTTTGAACATTGAACAAATGGTCCATTAAAATAGCTGACTGCTGTCCAGCAGCTCTCTCCACCACACAACAGATGGTCTACGGCACTGTGATATTCTTTGGATCGCATTCAATCCTCACACACTATATCCCTCCATGTGCATTCACACACGCACACACAATGACAAAGACATCCACGCACTCTAACTCTCCCTCACGCACGCACTTTTCATCCTTCACGGTTTAAATGTGTGCAGTTGTGTCGACTAGCCACTGACTGATCTCTGTGAGATGCTGCCAAGTTGTTCCACAGTGACCACGGAATGTCATGAGTTGTCTCCACGGAGACATATGGACCGTGTCTCTTGTTGCTGGCAAGCTCTTACTAAACAAAGCCTTTTCACTGCAATGAATGGCATGTTCAGTGGACTCACGGGTTATTTCAACTACATGATACAATTCGGTATACCGCCACCATTAAAAAATAAATAATTATATTAGTCACATTGCACAACAAATCGTCGTCTTCCTTGTTGAAATTCTTTTGAGTGCTATTATTGTGAAACATCACATTGGTGTTCATCAATGAGTGAATGAGTGTCCACACGTCATATCGCATTATTTGTGAAGTAGATGATTATATTATTGTCACTCTTTCCTGGACTCGGACTGTATTTAAATTGAAACCACAATCAATACGAAATGAATAAATGATTAATAATGATTGCTCTTAATTGTTTTAAACTTTAAACAGTGTCAAAGAACAATTCTGTAGCAGTCGAGAAAGTTAAAGCTAGTTTTGTCCAGGTCTGATCCGTCTACCTCTTGTTGTTGGACAGCTGCAGCTCACTGACGCTACGACGCTTCTTTTTCTTCTTCTTCAAGCGTAGCAGGAGGCGCTTGAGTGATTAGCAGGGCGTCCAATGAGCAGTGACACTGCCTTCTCCGGAGGCCAAGGACTGCTCTGATAAGTTGTTCTGACAAGGTGATGACACATTGAGGAGGCAGAGGAGGAAAGGTACATCGGGACGGATCCAAGATGTCAATTGTGTAAAAAAGATAGAAAGAGAAAAAGGTTTCAGAAGTAGTCAATTAAAGCCTAAAGGTAGAGGGTGTTGGCAGGGAACACACACACACACACACACACAACACCGGAACACTCTGTTTACCTCGCTCGCACCGGACTGCTGTGCTCAGGTTGTGTGTATTGTGTTGATATACGAGATAGACGAGTATCGACTTGAGCTGCAGAGCTGAAGGGACACACATACAGACGCACAGATTGCACAGATAAGTGAAGCAATTTAATGACCTGTCACCGAAAAGTTGACTTCATGTGCATCAAGTGTTTGAAGTGTTGCGCAGCACCTGTGTTGAGGAGAAAGGTCAAACCGAGTCTGCGTGGCCTTTGGAGATTTGGTAGCTTGTCTATATAATTTGTGGTCATCACCATCACCATCAGTGAAACGACCTCTGCACTCAGAGTTTTTCGAGTCTGTGCTGTCCTCTAGTGGTGTCACAGGGGAATTGCTAGGCCAAGGCAGTAAAAAGTAAAGAAACTGATTACAGTCAAATCCTTTTTTTTGGACCTATTATGCATTTTAGTGTAATGCTGTCAGCATTAATAGAACATCTCAAGCTCAATGTACCTTTCATCTGCGGGCTGTTGAAAGCCTGGTGGCTCTGGAACTGCACCACCTGAAGCAGCTGGCCTGAGGACAGGGCCAGGATCAGAAGAAGCCTCAGGTGCTTGGTTCTGAACTAATGAGGAGTCGCTGCTGCCTGGTGACAAGTTAAGATCTTGAGCAGGCGATACACTAGAAACAGATAAACAGGATGCTGGAGTGTGGGTACAAACAGGACTCGTCCGAGAAAATGTGGGACGTGTGCTGGCATGAACATCGCATCAAGACACGTGCTATTTGGCGTTTGGGTTTGACGTGGTTGTATTTGGCGTGGGGTTGAACTAGTGTGCGTTAAAAGGTACGTACATAGGAGCTAATGGATAGTTGATATTAGACAAATGGGTTGTGTGTACTTGATAAAACATGTTAAAAGAACTTGAATATGTCATTGGGATGGCAACTAAGTGAAGGGGTGTGGTAGATGAGGCATTGCTCTCTTGATGTTGAGTGTTTAAGAAGCTGCCAGGTTCAGAAACGAGGCAATAGTTGGGGATTGTAGCTCCCGCCTCTGGCCATTGCTGATTGGCTGACGAGCCTGCCACCTGTGGCTGTGGTTGGTCAATGTGATCAGATGTGGACGTGGCTCCTGCATCATTCAGTCCACTGAAGGCTGAGCGTGAAACCTCTATTCGGTCAATGGATTGATGCGTTGGAGATGTGTCACTGGCAGATAACAGATAGCAGAGCATAATAACACATAATAGTTTTTAGATGCATTTCAAAATATATAGTTAGATTGAAGAAGGAGTTTGTTATAGTGGAGGCGTGAAAGTGATCAGTAAATGCTCTAATGTGAAAACCGTGTTACAGCTTGCAAAATCACAGTGTATTAAACTTCAGTTTGTAACACATCAAATGATTGGACACACGTGTGAACACGCATGGTTAGTTAGTACCTGTGATTACATTTTAAAAAGCCTTTTTGTAAATGCTGTTTTATTTTAAAGTGACTGCCGTGTTGTGGGACAATTTAACATGACAGGTGGAGAGGTGTAAAAAAGTGTCACAAGTTTAGATGATGATTTATACCATTGATAAGCGACCTGCCCACTGTTTGACTCAGAATCAGTGGGACAACTAGAAGAGTAAAGAGTGGAGGAACTAAGGAAGAAGGGAAGGATGGAAGGAAGGAAAGGGACACCAGAAACAGAAAGAAAGGAAGACAAGGAAAACACGTAATCAATTTATTAGCTACAGTATTAATAGTATTTTTTTCAAACTCAAAACACAGAAGATACATTTCAGCCACCAGACGTCCGGCTGCTTTCAAAATGCAACACCATTACAATCGCCAAGGAATTTACTATGATTAAATCTGCAGAGAGTAAACCTAGGGTTGAAATCAATGTAGAGGCACTGGAGACATATTTTACATAGCAAGGGCCTCAAAAAATACCGTTGCATTGCAAGCATTAATAATAGCATTTATACAGTCACTTTGCACACCACCAAAGCTGAACAACCTGCTCACTGAAAAGAGCCTTCCTGACTTGCCTTACACCATACAAATGTCTTTCAGCAGCGATCTGGTCGGTCTGGTTACATTCCAGCAGCATATCAAATAAGATATTGTTTGTTATACAATATACACGCATGAAAGGTTGAATTCTCTTTCCACTTTTCAGATGACACCATATTCAAAGACACTTTCTTTCATGAAAAGCTTTTATATGGGTTTGAAGTGTCTCTCATGACATTACAACAATCCAAATAACATGAAGGGACATTCATGACTGTCCAATGCATCAGGCAGACCAAAGCCAGATTTGCTATATTCAATAACCTCAGCAATAGCCTTCTTAATCCAAACCGCACACCTTCCCAGCAGTGCAGTGATATAGTGCATCTGTGGGGCTGACATCTCTCTCATTAGCTGTATGCAGACTTCCATAATAGGCTGCAGGGTTTGCCTACTTACACATTTGAGATATCTGTATATCACATCATGTTTAATAAGAATGAACACAGACTGAGAGGTCCATTCAAATGCTGTCTGCCTTTTCTCACCACGGTGGGAACACATCACAGCCAGCACATTGCAATATACAGTCTGCAGTCAGTGTGTGTACTATGCATCTCTAGGGAAGACAATACATTAATGGAGTGGGACGTCTGAGATAAGCAGAGATGCAGATTGACAACTGCATATTTGAAGTTGTTCAGAGTATTTCATTAGATCCCATTTAATAAAAACTCTGGATTACTTGTCTTCCATATCCGTTCATGTGGAAAAAAACACAGAAATATGCTGGTGACACATTTTAAGCTCAATACTTTATCCTAACTATCCTAATAAATGTTTTGGCTTTTATTAGTATGCAGATAGCCCTGGTTTCATGTCCACAGAGAGGAGCATACAAATGCTGTGACCAAACCCAAATTCATGTATAATGAGGTCAACACGCTAATACGTCAGTATTTACGCAGCAGTATACCTTTATGGCTGGAGTCAGTGGAGTGGCCGAGCACGTAAGCAGCACTTCATTAAAAGGTCTGAATGAGGCCAGCGCAGTACAGCCACATAAAGAAACAGTAAAGGACAAGCCCACACAGACACACACACATACACAGAGAAACTCCACCAGTTCCTTTACAAACGTTCACTCCAGTATTATTTGCTCTATTTCCTTTATTTCCATAAGTCCATAAGCATTTATCCCTTCAGCAGTCAAAGCCATGAACCAGCACCTCCAGCTGTCAAACCGATGTAGTGCACACATACACAGGCAGACAATCAAACACACACACACACACACACACACACACACACACACACACACACACACACACACACACACACACACACACACACACACACACACACACACACACACACACACACACACACACACACACACACACACACACAGTCTACTGGTTTACTGGACATTGAGGGTGCGAGCGGACACTCCGTGGTGCCAGTCTCTCAGCTCGTTGTACTTAGGACCAATCACCATCCGAGTGGTGTTCTTGTTCGCTCTGCCATCACCAGAAGAGAGAGAAAAGAAGAGAAAAAACACCAAACAAGAGAGAAAATAAGGATTTAGGAAAAGTAGGGTAGATGCCCTGCAGTCTGCGATGAGATGCAATGTAAGCCATGCCACAAAGGAAAGCCTGATGATACGGGAAGGGCTGTCGGCACAAACAAGAAGCTGATAATGAACAGGAAAGGTATCGATGGGGTGGAAATGTGCAGCGTGTACCGTTTAGCTGTTGTATGAGAAAGGTTGAGACCTGGCCGCCATGTTGAAGACAGTTGAGGCCAAACAAAGTAAAAGTTCTCATTTTGCAGCGAAATTGTTAAAATATGTTTCTGAAAACATTTGAGGCGAGAAAATGGAAATACAGAATCTGGATTCATATTTGATCAGAGTTCACAAGCTTCGTCTAATTGACAGCTGAGACTCCTTCGACAGATTATCTGTCCCATGTACTACGGTCAGGATATAGTGGCAGCAAATGTTAAAGGTTATCTTTACAACAGTGACCAACTGCAGCTTTACCTCCTGTGTCGTGAGGTCTCAATGCAGCCCACGGATCACGGCCAGGATGGACTGAAATGATGAAGTAATTCAACCATGACGACAACAACACCCACGGACAGCGGGATTGTCAGCATGTTAACACAAGTGATCACAGACACACTTGTGTATCGCCACAAACCAGCAAGAGCAATGGACAGCCAATGGACCACTCGCATCACACTGACCACGAGACCAACAGTCCTGCCATGATTGTCAACAACACGATCGCAGATCACGACATGCGGCACTGCAAGGCTGTCACATGAATGCACAAACAACCAGTAAGTAGCACACCAACAAAAACCTCATGAAGTTACGTTTTGATGGGCAAGGACAGATGAAAACACTGTCGGCTGCCAGCTTTCAGCAATCTCAGAGGGGAATTTAATTAAAACTGCATTCTGAACTTATTGGTGCGATTAAAAATGGAGTACAGTGCACAGGGATCTGGCTTTCGACTTAATGGCTCAAATGTGATCCCTTCTTTGCCGTCTAGACAGGAAGAGGCCACACAGCATCAGTAGAATTGCCGGGCTGTGCCACAGAGATCTGCGGTCGCATTTTCTGTTGCTCTGTGTACGTAAACGTGGCCTTTATGTGTTGGAGGCTATACCGACTGAGTGGGTTAAAACAAATAACTAAATGAAATGTATCGTTATTCCACACAATGCACTGATTCATACAAATAACAATAAAAAAAAACTGATGACGGGGAGTCTGAGGCTGTTAAGACCCCAGTAAGCAGTTTCATTGCACTTACTTTGTCTTCTTGGCTGCGTCGGTTTCCTCCTCTTGAGCTGAAAGGGAAAGAATAGAAAGTCCATCAAGGAAAATAAGAAGCTTTCGATTCAGAAAGCAAACGGAACACAGTCAGCATCGTGATGTTGCAATGTTTGTCAGGCCTATGTACGGAGGTCGCCCTGTGCTCAGATGTGCTGCTTCATGAGCTCAGGTGCACGAACGAAAGACGGGGTAACGACGATGCAAACGCCGTCACCGTGTGCACTTCAGTGAGTAACGTACCGCGCTCGGTACCGGTGATCTGAGCCAGAATCCTGAAAGACCTGGACTGGGTTGTCCCGCTGCGTGGGCGCCAGTCCTCCGTGTCCTCCGTTATGCGCTTCCTGCTGGCATCAGCATGAGTGGGCACATGGTAAAAATGGATGTCTGTGTCCACAATGTGTTTCCTGGGAACTCTGGAAGGACAGGGCATAGAACAGGATGGATGGCATCAGCAAATATACTTTCACATGTTTACATCCTCCCTCTCATATACATGATCAAAGTTATAGAGATGTAGACTGACGTCATTGCCCTGAAGGCATTATAGCATACTAACGTGAAAGGTTTAATATTGCAGGATCCAATATAACATGTTGTCCTGCTAGACGTACTACTTTGAGTAAGTAGCTCGTTCCATCAGAGCATGTTGTCAGACAAAGCCATGTTTAGTCTGGTTTAGGTTTGGTGGTTCATTTCAATCGAGGATTTAAACTGATACACAGTACATGTATTAGCATTATTTAACACACAGTTAGAGGAATGGAATAGCTGTTTAGACTGCAGGTTACATGAGGTGGCAATGTGGCACACTGTAAAAAAATCCACCTACAATTTGTGCTTATTAGACAACAAAGGGGGTAAAAATCACACCGCACGTTGTTAAATATATTTGGTGTCTAGGTCTGAAGCGATCTGATACCTTGGTGGCTGGGGTTTTCTGAAAATAATGTTGACAGAGAAAAGCAGGACAGAAGAAAACAGAAAAAGACTGAATAGAGGCGGGAAAAACAAAACAGCAACGTTCACAGTTATGAAGACACAATCTGAAAAGACTTACTTCAAAATACTGTGAGGTCCACTGAAGGGGAATCAAGTAGAGGAGGAAGAGGTACAAGTATGAAGAATTAACTCAATTATTTTAAAAATAATAATCAAAAGGAAGCGTTAAAAGCAGGCAGTAGAAGGTAGAAGAAGTTGGATTGAGAAAAGAAAAAGAAAACATATCAGCCACAACTACCAATGCATGCAAAACATAGCATCAAAATATCCACGGTCAAATACAAGTCAGCTCTATTTTCAACCACATGGTGGTACTGCTGGATCGTCTGGGTTTCTATGGAAGTATAGCCATTCAAAATGTTGGACAGTAAACATGGTAATGAAAAAACATGATGATATTTTTTTTCCTTTAAGTCGTTTGTGTTTCTAAAAACGTATGAACAGTAAATGTGTGTAAATCTACGGTCGTCCTTGGCCCATTACTAATTGGCTACACGCACACACACGCACACACACACACACACACCAACACACTCACCAACACACTCACCTAGCACACTGATGATGAACACATTCGTGTCACAGCAGCAGCTATGTGTGTGTGTGGGAGTGTTGACGGCTCTATGTGAGCCTGGTCACACACTTACAGCAGTGTGTGTGTGTGTATGTGTGTGTGTGCCACTCTGTCAAAATATTGTTTTTGTGATTTACAGTAAAACATATAGCCTCAGCATGTTTCCCACACAACATTTGAATTACTTGAACGTATGTGTGCTGCAGTTCTTGCACAATTTAAACATGAAAATAAACCAACTGAATGATAAAACATTGCTGTGGCCAATCATTCTTCACAGTAAAATCATAAACAAATGCATGCAGATGCCACAATAAAGTAGACACACAGGTACCGGGAGAGGTGGAAGAGTCTAAAAAGGCAGGCTGACAAACACCAATAACCTGGCATGCTTTAGAGACTAACTTTGTGACTTGAGAAGACGCCGCAGTCTGCAAAGCAGAAAATAAGGGTTGAAAGGAAGGGAGAAAGACAGAGTATTGACACATCCAAATGATTGCCAATTTACAGTAAAAACATGTCGTCATTCACAAAACCCCCTCTGAAACGAACCACACAGCTCTTTTACCGTACAGCATGCAAACAGGCAAGCACGACGCAAGTACGGACACACGTACGGCCTCACATTGTCACCTCAGCAATAGATTAAAAAGAATGAATGCATTCACGGATACTGGAATAAAGCAACTGCATCAACCTGAACCTGTATGTTGATCTGTGCTGTAGATGACAGTTACTTAACTACTGTAGTTGTTGAACAGTCACTGGGAATAAAAGCAAAGAGGACGTAAAAGAAAATGAGAAGAACATTGAGATATAATTAAGTGAGGAAAGCGAGTTAAAGTCATAAAAATACCAAAGACAGATCCAGATCTTGCCTTATTAAAGTATCCCATGCTATTAAATGACATCTTGGGGAAAGCTATGTACTCAACTGAAAGGCAGCTTGTGTGTGTGTGTGTGTGCGTGTGTGTGTGTGTGTGCGTGTGCATGCGTGCGTGTGACCACAGCTGCATGGTGTAAGGTTATATTGTGCAGATCACTGGTGTCTGCCGAGTGTCACAGAAGGAGAAACCACTGATCCTTTTGTCAGTGTTGCCCACAGAAAAGAGTGCAGACAGAACATAAACGTTAAGATCAACGTAGAAACGATGAGTCACAGAAGGAGCACGCAACAAGTCGAAAACATCCATATCTTGTTTTGAGGTGAATCTCTAAAAGAATGAATGAACAAGTGAATGAAAATGTGGCGGGAAGTGTGTTAGTCTGTGAAGAGAAAATCGACGTGGATTCAGGGCTGAAACCTTTGTTGACTGACTGATTTGCTACAAGAGCAATAGGCAATAGGTTGATATGTGTTAATATGAGTACAACTATATATACAGCCTCTTGCCAAGGATAATTTACTCCGTTCATGCACATTCATCGTGATTTCAATTCATCTTTTCTACAATTTGAAGTAAACTGTGTGTTCAAATCCTATATTTCAACCGAGAACAAAGTTCTGTTTCAGTATGTTCCATTATTTTACTGGACTGCTAAAAGCTCCTTCAAAGTACATCAACTATCCAGTTTTCCAAGAACCTCGTTATTAAAACTCTTTCAGTGGAGAATTTCCCTTCTCAAGTTAACAAATTAGCCCACTTTAGTTTGCTTACATGTCCAGACTGGTACAGTAGTAATAGAAGTTCTCTAACATTGTATTCAAATAACTGACAGTATATCTGTTTGGTGATATTTGGTTGGGCAATGGCAACCAAACCAGTGTGGCAACATATTGCCACACTACAATAAAAACTCACAAACAGAGGCACCTAGACTCGGCTTGCTCAACTCAACCCGAGCATCTCACTACAATGTGCAGTTAAGTATTTTGGTCGGTTTTTTTAATGTTTTCTCCTCTAAACAAAACACCAAACAGACATGCGAGTCTGATTTCATGATGTGGAAGAACTTTGAAAATATTTCCAGATTTCAAGCAGGAGTCTGGCGAGCCTGATCAGCAAGCTGCACGGAATAAACTATTTTCAATCAGGGTCATAAACTTCGACATAAACTAAATAAAACACCAGGAATTCTACAGTAGATCTTTGACACACCAAGGGATGTCTCATCTCCCCATTTGAGAACTTGAACAGAACCAAGACGCGGAAAGTCGGAGGTAGATGAGATGCAGAGAAGTGATTCATTTGTCTTGATTGGCTGTCGAGAACACCACTCACCCATTTAACTGCAAAGGCAAGGCTCCACCCTGACTCTCCAAGAGGCCCCTCCTCTGCCCCATGGCCACCTCACATGCGTTCTCAGTGGAGTAGAGGTTGATGGGTGTGTTATACACTGATGGCTGGGGCGCAGCGAGGACAGGGGGGGAACGGGAGGAAGAGGATGGGTAAGAGACGGGAGGTGGAGGAGGAGGAAAAGGAGCGGTGTTGCAGGAGGCGGGAGTGAAGGCAGAGGATGGGGATGGGATGAAGGGAGGGTATTCGCTCTCTGGCGCACAGCCCCAGTAAGGTCTGGGGGCTTTGTTGTAGCCGACGGTGGAGGGGCTGGACGAGTGAGGGTGGGGATGGGGTGGTGAAGGGGGATGGGTGAGGGCCACTGGTTTTATGATGTCTGATCTGTCGTCCTAGCGGCATTAGAGAAGAGCATGCAAACAAAAAACAAATCACAACACAAAACACACGATACTGATGCCTCTCAGGTTATGTTTTTGTGTTCGTCCCTCTGACTTTATGCAGTATAAAGCCTATGATCCGTCTATTTAATAAGGTTTCAGTTCATTTAGAAACAGCTGGGGAAAGATCAATTAGAATAGACCCTGTAAATGTGCTTTAAGAGTTTTCTGTGGATAGCGAGGCATCAGTATACTTAACTGTCATCTAAAATAAAAAACGAAATGTAGCAACATTCGAAAAAGCATACCAACTTAAATCAAGACGAAGGTTGCATGCAGCAAAATAATTGCGTATGGCATCGTTTCAGAAGGGTTTAGGTAGTCAAGAAACGTATTTAGAGCACTTAGTACCCCAGGTGAATTATTATCTTTTGATGTAGTCATACTGTCATGGATCAATCAATAATTAAATAACTTTTCATGTCACAGGTTTATTTGTACCGTTGCATAGTAACCCCAAAGTTGGTCGATTACAAAACAATTACATTTTCTAAATGTAACAAAAACACTTAAAATTAGTTTTGGACAAGTTATCCCAACATCTTATTAAACTATAGAAAGTATAGATTCAAAAAATATATTTTGTTTGAATTTATCTGTCAAGCTACAATCAAATTGTCTCATCTGGAGTACCTTGCGTTAATTAAACGGTAACATTTCATGACTTTCTTTTGTATCTGTAAATAGACATGCCATGCATTCAAATGTGTATAATTTTCTGCTTTGTCAGCAGGTCTACCTTCGGTGCCACAGGAGGAGGTTTAGGAACCCTGGAGGCCCTGGAGAGAGGGAGGAATAAGGGAAAGAGAAAGTGCATGAGTTATAATTCCACAATTCATTTTCCTTTTTAATATTTGCAATAATAGGTTGAAGTGACCGTTGGCGAACACCATGGCGGTGAAATAAATGTTACGATCTTGCAGAGGTTGCGAGAAACTGTGGTTAAGGTGAATTGTGACTAAACCTGAGCTGTTAACCAACAAGGAGAGATTTCTGTCATATGACACAATCCAAAAGAGTCTCACTGTCTTTTGTGACTATGAAATTGAAGTTGCGAGGGCTGAAAACTTGTGACCTCTTTCAATGTACGTGTGCTGTTGAAGGCAGCTGTTTTTAGTCTGTGAAGGCCCGTATCAATCCGACACTCTCGGTCTTTGATACTCTTGATGCCATGAGCTCCTTTAGAAGGTCATCTGAGGATCAGGCCCGTCACACACATCAGCTCAGCACCTCATCCTAGCACAGATCATTGCTCATCTGTTTACAGTGCTGTTTAGTTGACCCGTCTGGTTTAGGATGATATTGATGCAATAGGACATTACATCACTGATGCAACATTAACTAAAACAACTATTTACAGCAGTTATGGATCAATATTGACTCTTTTGAACACTTGATATAAGTCATATTAATTATTTAAGAGTGAATTTCCTCACTAACAGCTTCATAAGTTACACACATGGGACAAATGAATGTAACTGTTGCAGTGCACCGCAACTTTATTGCGCAAGAAGATACACGAGTTAACGTAAATCAAAAGGTTAAGTAAGCTGTGCAGTAACAGAAGACCTGTGAATGTTAGCAGCCCTTCTAGAAACTTCCAGAGGGAGGTTCATGTCCTTCACCTCTGTAAATTTGAAGATGTGAAGATCTTAAATGATATTTAAACACCAGGAGCAAAAAGGACATCAGGTCAGGAAATCCTTTTTTAACAGTTCAAATCATATTTAAAGCAACTATCATCAAACTTGTGTATCAAGAAAGTGTAAAGAATGTACAGTTGGAGGAGAGAAATATGAACAGGTCTGAGCTAAACATCTGAGAGACATCACATCACATTACAGTCATTTAGCAGACGCTTTTATCCAAAGCGACTCAGTTCAGCTTCTAGAGCCTTTCCTGCCTCAAGGGTACTGCCCCCAATAAGGTTTACCGATGAAACGCTGTGGATATTTAGACAACTCGGTTTGTGGTTGTATGGTTTGACACTCAAAGTAAAGAAGGAGAGCTGTGAATGCTGTCTTGTGTTGAGACGTTCCTGTTATCATTTAATGCAATACACTTCATCTGCTTTTTGTCTGAGTGAGACCTTGTCAGCAGTATGCCTGGGCTGTGGGTTTCCCTGGATGCACTATAGCGTGTGTAGATAGTCCAACAAGTCCAACCAGTGCAACACCAAAGTATCCATCGACATCAAAGCTGATCTGAGGACAGCAATGACCACACTTGTGCTACATGGACGGCGATATAAGCCACAGTAATATCAGTGGTATATGCATAATCATAAAACACCCCCAAAAACACCTCAAGTAGGTATTTCAATTAGTTCACCGTCATCCCAGTGTGCCGTAGCCTCGATTACTCTGCAGCTACAACTGGAAACACCGACATGGAGATGCGCTGGGGTCATATGGTGAGAGGGATGAAAAGAAAATGTACTCAGAGGCTTTCAAACCTTTTGTCTTGGGATTTGCATATTTCAAAAGGTCATTTTAGGCTTTCAAACATGCAACCATAATGTTAAAATGACCTTTATGTTCTTGGGACTTGGCAAGTAGTTGTCTGTTACAAATGAGCCTGAGAAAACGTGTTTTGATGAAAGTGCTCACGCAGCATTGTTTGTGCACTGTGCACATTAAAACAGCAGTGTCCAAATTAGTTTTTTTCCAATTAATTTGTTTTAATTGTCCAAAATAAAGATATGTGCATATGGGGCTTCTGCTGGGTGCTGATATTCCTTCTAGAAGAGGAGCAACAGGACTTTGCACCGCTTCAAACACTTTGCCACAGGAATGTCTGTTTTTCTTTAACTGTGCTTCCTGGTCGTGGAAGTTTTACATCACATATAACAAAGTGATTGGTCTGTTAAAGTTTTTCCCCAGCAATTCTTTAAGGCGACAGACATTCTGATTTTGCTTTGATACCTGACCACATCCGAGTGCATGTTGTGGCTACAGCGGTGGAGCTTAAAGATATCCCCAGATGATGTCAAGTATAAGCACGGACGTACTGGGACTGTAATTCGGCCCGGGAATGGGGAGGCCTGCAGGCGCGAGCAGAACATTTTCCTCCAGTAGTGTCAGCACATCACCATCGCACTGAATCAAAACATGACCAGCAAATAAGCCGAGGTGAGCTGGAACACGAGTCACAGGTCGACACGTTCACGATGAAAATGACTGAGCCAATCAGATTTCAACAAAAACGTCAATCAGTCCAAATTGGACTCAACATTGAAAGTATTAGATTGACCCCTTTCTTACATACAGTAACTACTGACATCTAAAACTTAAAAATAACAGTTCAGCTTCGAGTTCGAGTTCAGCCTCGATTGGATCGGCCATTCGGGAGTCTTCCCAAAATTCCTGATGGCCAGTCTGCCCCTGAGTATTAGTCATTTACGGTGATATTTATTCTTTCCTTTGAATATTGCTCAACAGGATTTGTGCGGGCATACGCATTTTGTATGTTCTTTTAGTTTCTTGATTTTTTATGTTTTCCTAACAAATTGTTTTGTGGGAAATACATAAGCTTTTACATAGCCCTGACAGCATGCTTTTATGGGATATTACAATGTCTCAGTTCTGTTTCCACTCATTTGTAATTTGAAGGGAATGAACAGAGCAGCAGGACATCTTACAACATAATGCCCTCCAGCCCTGCAGTACAGACTGTATGATGTAAAACGGTTGAGTATGTGATAAAACAGCATTTCATATTTGATCGCATTTTGTGTGGTCTTGAATTGCATTTCATTGTAGAGTATATCTGCTATTTTCTCAGGAAACATTACATCTCCTCATCGGATATTATTGTACAATGCACTGCATCATTAAAGACAGCTACAGGGTTATGAAATGCATACTTTTCTTGTCATATCTTTCTAATAGCAGTCTGTTTTAATGTGCACGCATGTATTGCTTATGCTGCGTAGAGTCTCTTTACAGTTTTTTTCTTATGCTTTTCAGTAAATGAATCAGTCATAAAGAGGATGCGGCCTCTTGTTCATCTCCTCTCAAATCCCCCGTACTCTAGCGGCTGTTCTCTGTCCTCAGTTGTGCATTTGTCTTTAATCTCTCGGGTCTATTCATACTGGAGTGAGATCATTGACCGATGTTTCCAGGGCTGCGCCCTGACATGCCATCAGCTTCACCAGCGAGCAGCCAACCACAATGAATCAATAAGAGATTGTTGCACGTTCGTGTGCGTGCGTGTGTGTGTGTCATTTTATGTCTAAAAAGGAGGTAGGTCAACAACAAGAGGCTGTTTACGGGAAGGTGACACTGACTGGGGTCTGTTAGTAACACCAGTACGAGCCGAACACACACACCGAACTACACAAGCACAGATATAGGCTCACATTCAAGCTGCACGCTTAAAGGAATTTTACAACTAGAGGTGATTCTATCACCCGATGCCATCGTGTGTGTATAAATGAGTGGGTTCTACATTTGTGTTCACTTATACACAAAAACTCCAGACATGGGTGTACGCCTTGAACACACACACACAGCCACACACACACTATATGCACGCACATATAGCTCCTCTCAATCCGATCTGTCGGCCTCGTTTACACAGCTGAACACATCATTGTATTTCAGCATAAAACAGGCCTTTAATGAAGTGTGCTGCCAATTGGATGACAGAATAGTTAAAAAGTAGTGATGGAACAATGGCCCAGTTGACATACACCCAAACAAATACACACACACACACACACACACACACACACACACACAATGATGTATTATGCAGGGGGGGGGGGTGACGGTGCATGTGGTTTGTCCCAGGAAATGTTCCCGGGGCAGCGCAATAACACAAGGACCAGTTCATGCTCTTTGCAGCATATGCACCTGCACACAGGCTCTCAATTAATTCACACACATGTAGACATGCAGCATGTGTGTCCAGATCCATTTTTAGATTTACTGCACCTTGGGCATTTCCAAATATTTATACATGTGAAAAACTTGATCTAGATCCGTTTTAAATGGCTGGGTTCTCTTTCACAGAGCTGGTCCCGTTTACCTCAAATCCTGTCTGGTTCTTTATGAACCGTGATCTTATCTTCGATTTGCACCTAATTTGTCTTGCTGAGACATTTTGTGGCAGCTTGTGCATGTACTTGCGGTAACTTTTGCAATTCCTTCCAAGGACAGAAAGGAACAATTCTTTCCAGCTGAAGTCCAAAAAACACTTTAATACAATATTGAATAAATCAATCCAAAATTTAAAAAAATTAAATAAATACATGGGTTACATGCCTGTGCATCCATGTGTGCAATAAGATAAAACTTTTCTCGTCTTTCCCAAGGGATCCAGCAACAGATGAAACACATGATTCCGAGCGGGGGAGACAGGAGAGAGACTTCCTCCCTCGCTGTGTAAATTAGGGACTTTAGCAGTTTGGTAATTTATCTTCAGGCATCTGTGCCCCAGGGTCATTAATGTAAAACACTTTGTTCTTTCAGTCTTAACTAAATAAAAGTAATTACCCTAACTGTTGTTCCAGTTTCTTTCTCTCTTCTCTTGTTTCCTTTCTCGTTCATTTTTCCATCCTTCTCTGTTGTGTTTTGATTATCTCCTCTCCTTACTTCCTTCTTCCTGCCCTTCATGCTGTTGGCCGCTTTTTTCTATTCCCTGAGAATGAGGTCACTCTTCTTCAAACAAAAGTGACGATGCTCATTGAAACAAAGCCCTCTAAAATATATGCAGTCGTCATGCCAGGAGGTGGGACACACTCACTGAGCCTTTGTCCATTTCTTTCTTTTTCTGTGCCTTATTAGGAAGAAAGGGAACGAGAGGGCTGGTTTGGTTTCAGTTTTGTTTTTTTCTAGTTTCACCTTAAACTGAAGCAGACAGACCAACGTGACGGGGAGAGAATGCCAGGGCACCAATAAGAGCAGAGGGACTGTCAGAATTATTGCCACGTGTGGTTCAGCATTTGAGTGTCAACAGTGTGTATGTGTGTGGTGTGGTGGTGGTGGTGGTGTGGGGGTATAGAGGCAGAAGGAGTCAGTGTACAGAAAGATGATGACTGAACAGAGACTATAACTCCTGATTTCACTAGCTGGTGTAACATTCCGTCGCTGGTGTGATTAAATCCAAAAACAACTGTGATATTTCTCTGCTATTTCAAGACAGTGTGTGAGTTTATCGAGAGCTGGCCCTTTAAATAGATCTGGACCCCGAGTCTGCCCGTCTTTATCAGTCCTCACACTGGGCAAGTCCATAGGAGACAGGGGTCACCCACAGGTCACGAGTACTGTAGGTCTGTTTAGTGTGTGTGTGTGTGTGTGTGTGTGTGTGTGTGTGAGCTCCACGCCCCTGTATCTGTGGGTTTGATCCTCCTCATTCCTTATCCACTACCTCCCACCACTATCTCCATCGAGGCCTCGACAGGCCATGCAGCCGAGTATGACGTCACACAAGATCCTAAAAGAAGCTTTGACACTGACCAGACCAGAGGAACAAAATATGTTAAAAGTAGCGCAGTTTCACTACTAAACCATAAGTCAATAAAAAATCAACTTTGAGAAGATTTCAAGTGTGTCAGAATGATCTGCGATTGTTTCAAACATTGTGTTTCCATCAGTTTTTCTCATTCAAGGCAGACTACACATCATACAGCCTGTGTTGGAATTCAGGTGTTTTATAGTTTCTGTGATGTTTTTGCTTCTTCATCTTCTGCCATAGATCAATATGGCTCGACAAAAAGCCTGAGGACACAAGTCAACTATTGTGTTTATGAAAGAGGCTCTAACACGAGATGCCTAGTTGTCTGTACTTACAGACTTGACCAGACCCTCACATTTAGGTCAACATCTCTTCGTGTTTAACATGGATATTCTGGTGCTATAATGTGCTCATAAAGACACACTTTCTATCACTTTCCTTTGGCTAAATCTGTGAAAATCCGTTGATAAAGGCAGGAGATTTGATAACAACTACACAGAATGTCCTTTTTTGAAATGTAGATTACCACAGAAGAAAATGTCTTTACATGCAACATTTACATTCCTGTGGTAACATAGCAACAAACAAGCACATTTTATAGTAATTCACTTTCTAACCAAAACACACAGCAGTGGACCGGCAGCCTAAGGAGACCATGAGAGGAAACAGGCACATTAAGTTAAACCCCACCAGAGCAGAAAAGAGAAAAGAGGCAATGTCTCCAACAGCCTGAAGGTCAACAGTACTGCATCCAAACCCCAACAGAGCACAGCAGCAGGGGCAGCAGCCTCCTCCGACTAACGTGCACCACTCCACAGTACGAGGAGGAAGGGCCACATCACTCATGACCAAATAAAGGTTGGAAAACTAAAACAATTGGATGAAAGTAGATTAAGTGTGAGCGTAAAAGTGTAAAAATAAGAATGATGAGGCACAGAAACTGGGAAAACACAGCTGCTGTACATATTTTACTGGGTTTGGGCATGACGGACATTATACAGGAGAAGACATCAATTTAAGACAAAAAGCTGTAAAATCTTCAACGATATATGGACATTTTTAAGGAGACAAAGAAGAAGAGTTACTGCTCTAACGCATGTATCTAGTCGCAAACCAAACTTCCCATAATTTCAACAGATAAACTGTCTACGTGCTTTTACAGCATTTAATTCTTCTTAGATGTTTTCCAAAGATCATAAAAAAACATTGAAGGCAGCTTGAGGATATGTTTTCAGTAAGGTTTGGTTTAAGAGGCTAAAGGAGTAAGTTAGGCTGACTGGCTGCACCGTCTCTGGAGTCACTGGGCAGTAAAAGAAGTTGATGGGAGGACGGGAATCCTGCGTTGTCTTTTGAAATGTCGTTTCAACTTTTACAGCTCGGTTTCATAGCAGACTGACCCAGAAGTAAAAAACTTTACATATAAACAGAGGAGCTCACATGGAGGCGCTAAGAAAGACACGAGCGCAGGGAAAGGGCCGACACAAACACATGCTGCCTCACACCCGAACAGCTAAATACAATATTTATCCCGCAACACAACCTGGCACGTTTAAAGCATTTTTCACTTCGTGTTAATGACTCTTGACCTGGTAATGTCCAGCCATACCTCTGTGAACGCTTCAAGGCAACGCCCACACTTAAGTTTGCTGATGTTGTTTGAAAGATTTCAAAGTGTAATTGAATAAACGAATGACTCCATGGACCTAAATCGGAATGTGTGGCCAGCCTGTTTGTTTTGAAAGACGTACTGAACATTTCCACACTGCAGCCAATATAGAAATCTCAAAACTGAGCTTTCTCTCTCTCACTGCAGCTGATTGACAAACAATCTTGACCAGAACCAGACAACCAGAGGAGCGGAGAAACATCGCACAGATCTCCAGGGCAAATCTGGGTTCATCAAAGGCATGTCGGTGCTGTCAAACTCATTTAAAGTACTTCCTAAAGAGTGTTTCGGAGGTTACATGGGTCAAACCCAACACGACCAAAGCCCTGGTGTGATTTCATGAGAATCGGATGAAGATGGCATTGGTGGGTCCTGGTCAGAGGAAGTTTAGGAATCTCTGCCTCGGAGGCAAACACGGTACATGCTGGGGCTCCGTAAGGGAAAGCAGTGGTACAGGGGGGCCCAGACTGGATGAGGAAATCCATGTGATAGGGGGCCCCACATGGGAAGATTTAAAGCAGAGATTGAAGATTAACGAGTCTTTGTGCTGCGGTTTTGTTAGATCGGGCCCTGTATATGGTCTCAAATGATGTGATGTCGTGCTACATCCACCATGTGTGTATCCGGCAGAAGGATCAAGAGTAACATGTCGATTTTATGTGAGCGAGAGAGGCAGATAGTGAGTTTTATTTTCTGCCGTCTACTTCACAGTTTATAGTCCGCTCTCTGGAAGCTCACAGTTATTTTTCAAGGCAGCAGAAACAGAAACAACGCAGTACATCAGCGAGACAGCGCTCCGGCTGGGTCCAGTGCTCAGACTGCCTGCCCGTCAAAATGATCCGCAGCTGGATCAGGTCGTGTTTTCCACAGTCAGCCTCTGGCCTTAGGGCTGTTGAGAGGGTTGTGAATATCAACGTACGTCAGTATCACTCAGAGGCTTCACTCACAGAGACGCAAGATCTACTGACTTATTGTTGATTCTCGCTTCAAGTGTCCAACTTTCTGTTTCTGTTTACTTGATCCATTTCTTTCTTTCTATCCCTCTCTCTGGCTCTTTTTGCTAACACACACACACACACACACACACACACACACACACACACACACACACACACACACACACACACACACACACACACACACACACACACACACACACACACACACACACACACACCTCAAGTTGTTCTCTGAGTGATACTGAGAGTCTCATTAACTTGGTCGGTTGTGACAGTGATCATAAAATGATCCTGGCTCTGACATTGAACAAATACTCTATAAAGTTATGGAATTCCTTCAGCTGCTTTTTTTTCCTCTCTATAAAATCACAGTATTTTCAACAGATGAGCCTGAAGAGGATGATGGTGGAAAGTGGTCGGGGATGGACGAGAGTGCACGAGGTACGTGCCTCATGCATCAGTATGTGCATCTATATTGGTTCATGCATATAGATGCATAAATATATAATTATGCAACGGACATACAGTAGATTGTGTTAAAACGTAACACAGATAGCCTAATAGACACATACTCATGCTCCTCGGATTACACTCTGCCTCAGTTGAACATGCAGCTCATCTGATTATGTAAATCCATCTGGTCAAAAACAAATACAGTCACGAGTCAATTGATAAAATGTATATATATCCCAGGTCAATCTGAACTGACCACACAGTAGATTAACGCTCAATGTGAGAACTCCAAGAGAAGATGGCGAATGGCGTACGGGCCATGAGTGTATTTTCTTTCAAAAGACGTTGATTACAATGTATTGTTGAGTCATTTGTAACTCTGCTGAGTGTACAGCTTATGTCCCGACTGACATAGTGATGACTCAGCGCTTATGAAATCTTGTTTTTCCCTCTTCTAATTAGTCCAGATGATTCCTTGCACTGTTCCCGCGGTCCGTTTCGGGCATCATTCAACGATTGCTGGCTGTTCTAAAGATGAGTGTGCTTGGCGCCTTACACTAAGATATATTTGGCAAACAGCAGAGAGGAATTTAGAAAAAAACAACACAGAGACAGATGAGTTTAACACAGTGTTCTTGGCCTCAGATTATCCGTGGGCTACCTTCACAGACCCCTAATGTTCTTGGGATTTGTATTTCCTTTGGCGAAAACAACAGACTAGCAAGAGACAGACAGAGACAGGTGTGTCTCGCTGGAGCTGCATTGTCTTGGTATTAGGATATTACAGGCAAATGCTAAAAGCCGAGCCAAAGATGACGGTCATCGGTTTTAAATGATCTTTGGCAAATACTACTGGCCAGTGAAAGACAGAGACAGGTGGGCCCAGTTTAGCACTCTTGGCTTTGGAACATCCTTGGCAAGTACCAGAGGCAAGTAAAGTGACAATGGCAGCTGTGTAGGGGGACTATGAGGATTTGCAAAGGGCTTTGAATTTGAATTCTTGCAAATTCTATCTGATCAAGCCAATACTATACTTGTTCAACCTGTGTTCACCACATTTTGACTCGTTTTATGAGGCTTTTTTTATGGAAAGCAGTATGCCTGGCGATAAAAAGCCCGTGTAGATCAGCGAGTATTGGTAAAGCCAGGGCCAACAAAGTGAGAGGGTGGGGATATATACAAATAATGAGCCAGCCGAATATAACATTAGACCTGTATGGTTTGAGTGAACTATTGAGGTCCATCAGTCTTCAGACCAAACCAAATCATATTTACCCGATCAAGCACACGTTTTGCAGTAATATCCTCTCAGGAGTAACAGAGCAGGACCTACAGGTCAAGGCCGCAATCATGAGTACCAGTTCACTGCCATCAAACTACAGGGGCTACCCTGTCAGGGCATGGGTTCTTAATGTTTTAATGTCACACTAATCACGCCATTCTTTCTGTCTCACACCTCTACGTGCCCCTTCCTAGAAGATCGCCCGCTTTGCTTTGCTCTGAAACACTTCAGCAGGCCTTTCTGCAAAAGCATGCTCTCTCGCTCTCTCTTTTGTAAATAGGGAATCCAATTATCTCTCTTCTTCAAAGCCAAGCTTGTTCAAACACGCTGTTCTTGTTACGCGTGGGCCAGTTCCAAGTACAGCCTTACATTCTGGGTTTCCTTTCAAAGTTAAGCTAAAAAAAGGCAATAGATCATTTGATTAAAGTATCAGTACAGTCTAAAAATATGTGACCGACACATACAACTTCTTTTGTGATTCTGATACAATGAGAGGCCATTAGTCATGTATTTCAGATGTGAGGATAACTACATTTCAGATGTTTATTGTGAGGAAAATTACATAATTACATTACACATGAACCTCTGTGCTAGAAGTAGCCAGTGACCAGGCGAATGTATCACTGTTTGTTGGGCACGTGGCTGTGCACACGCGTCAGCATATCCACGTACATCTCGTTGACCTCTATTCAGAGAACACAACGTAAACAAAATGAAAACGTATACCCCGACCCAGCATGTTATTCTCTCACTCAACGCTTTGCCCGAGCACCCAGAGCCAACTTCTCGACTCAAAATAACTCCAGCAGCTGCCATGGGATCTCTGTGTGTGTGTGTGTGTGTGTGTCAGGGTTTCTGTGCATGTCTTCTTTAGGCACATTAAAGTGTACCATGCCATATAGTCTGTAGGTCCTCAGATTAATTTTGCATGTACTGTAACATGTAAATGAAAGTGATTGGGTGTGCAATAGTGCTGAGGTAAGCTAAACTTCCTTGCTGACTGATGTGATGTATGCATGTGTGTGTGTGTGTGTGTGTGTGTGTGTTTATAAGTCCGTGCCACCACAGCCAAACAACAACACCAGTGTTGCAATTCTGCTTTTCATGCTCAATAAATCTAAAAGCTGATTGTGTTTGTCCATGACTTATTATGGCCTGTCCCCGTGGCTTTCTGCATGAGTACACATACGACTTCACTACTAGTGTGACGCCTCCACCACTGATACTCTCAGTCACAGACAATGGGCCTGTCAAACACTGTGATTATCCTCCTTCAGAGCCTTTTTAAACAGGGTTTGATCTCCACTCTGATGAAAGGAGAAGTGGAGCCAATTAACCGAGCACAACAAAAGCTGCTTCAAAAACTTTTCTTCTTTGTGCAATCACTTGTTTATTCAAATTGTGCATTAATTTGCAGCACTCTGTGCCTACAGTACGTATTTCATATGTGGGTAAGTGCATCAGGTCAACTGCACTTCAGTTCGGACCTTTGAGCTCCCTCGAACACGTCGACATCTTGAGACTGTGCCATCACTGGTGAAAAGCATTCAAACACACACACATGCACACAGGCCCATTCACATAGCTTAACTGTTGGGAATAAAGCCTAAAACCAGACACTGGCAGCTGAGGGGCATAGCAGGGAAATACAAAGGTGGTTTTGTTGAGGCACGGGTTGATTGGTTGTAATGGACAGCTTAATACTTTGGTGTACCTCTAAAGAGAATAATGACGTCGCTTAAGAGGCTTGTTTAAGTGTTGAGACTGTGATTGCACTATAGTGGGACTGCTTAATGACAGAGTCATCAGCTTGGAGAAACAACTTCCCTCTGAGGTTGTAATTCCTCAGCAATTTACCTGAAAGTTTAAGTTCCAATCCTATTCTTCAACAACATCCTCAATGTCAGCTGTCCACTCTCCCTTTCTGTCCCTTTCCTGCCTTCTTTCTCTCCCTTCTTTTTCCTTGCAAACCTTCTCTCTGCCAATCTTTGATTATCTTTTCCACCACACCTCCCTCTGCTCCACCTCACAGTTCATCTAACCGAATCCTGCTCTGCTGACAAATTAGGTTTATGCAACTGAAGTACTTTTGGCTGATGTGGCCAACAATGGTTTGGTTTGATTAAACGTGAATAAATCGATTGTCTAAACATAACCACAAAAGAAATGAGTCATGCTTTAGTTAATAGGATATTCAGATATTGTAGAAGATCTGAATATTTTCATAATCAACATTTTGCATCACTAGGGTTTCTTTATTTTGTTACCAAGAAACATATTTGCTGTTGCAAGTTAGTAGTATATAAACATTGTTATCAATTATTGTTCAATATAGGTCCAATGTTATGTACTAAAACATGTGTGTCCATTGTGTGTGTGTGTGTGTGTTATGAACACATGCTCCACACGTGTCTACATCTCCCTCATAGTAAAACCATCCGTCTAGCTCACAATATATTTGTTTTTTTTTATAGTTCTCATCTAAATGAATTCAGTTTCAGCTGAAGAAAAAAATTATTCACCAACAAAAGAAATTCCCAGAAACTCAAGTGCACTTTTTCCACAGTCGTGCATAAGTACTCACAGTCAAATAGTATGGATATCTATGAATGTAAACATGTTTTAACGTTCTCACCTGGTGCCATCGAGCAGGGTGATCCATGGTTTACAGATGTTAACCGAGTTTATCACAAACCGTCGGCCTTAGAGAATCCATCTCCACCATTGTTTATGTGTCTCTTTCATCTCTTTGCGATGCTGCGCTACTTCCACTGGCCTCCCTTGACTTCTTTTAGCTTTTTTTCCATCTTTGTGTCTTTCCGGATTCTTTCAATATTTAAAGCTCACTCTCTCAGCAGGAGAGAGTGAGACACAAACACTGATTTAGTTCGACAGAAAGCTCTGAAGGCTCCAAAAGGTCAGGAACCGAACGTTTGTTTTTTGAGAGCACAACAATACAGAGTGCATTCCTAGACAGACGAAAAACCCAGGCAATGATTGAAATGTCAAGTAAAACAACCAACACGCCAACACGAGAAATCGCCTTCAATACAATTTACACAGATTTGTAAATACCGGTAATAAGAAGCTGGTAGACAGTTTCAAACAATTAACTGAATCATCGTATGTGACACTGATGATACTAATCTATGAAGGCCTACAGAATCTCTTGCTCAGTCACGCTGTGATAAGGCGACACACCTACAGCCCTGTAATTCAATTCACACTCTGCATTGCCAGAAACTTGCTGCTGCAGCCAAACGCTGAGATGTAGAAGTGAAACTCACGCAGATCTAGAACATGTTGTCTGTGCACTCTGCAGATACAATAATCACTGAAACAAACAGTGAAGCCAGTGAGATGGAATCTTTGTGAGTAAAAAAAAAAGAAAGCGAAATCAATAAAAGAGGGATCATTCCCTGATGGGAGAAGCTGATGAAACAGCCTTTCGCGTATGTGAGATCTGGTTTTTAAACCTGTGTGATGTAAAAATCCTGCTGTTTTAACAGGGAAACCAGTTGATAGAGTGACTGCCAAAGCCTATATAGTGCATCAAGAGTTTGCAAAATGAGCCGCAGAAAATCAGCTGGATAAACTGGAATAAGTGGGACAACAACAAACTTACCCTGATGTGATTTTGGCACCTGTTACTAGCAGTTCCAGCCGTCTGTAGACATCAGTCTCACAGACGGCTAAATGAATGCTGGTGAGTGTTAATTACGCCGGTAACCATGGCATTTGCATTCATGCATTTACCTGGCTTCACCTTTCAGGCAATGAATCCCAGTTCTGTGCCAGGATCTGGCCAAATTTAGCTTTGTACGAGTTTAAGGTTTTTCCTGGAGAAACAACTTTATGCTCCTTGTCTTGTCCACACATCTGCTGTCCATCTCTTCTCCCCATCACTCGTTTATTTGGAAAAGGAATAAACACCTGTCTCCTTTTAAAATACACACATGCAGACACCGCATGAATTGTTAACATTTCTCTGTATCTTCTCGCTATTATCATTCCTGTTGCTATCTGACCCAGTGACAAACCCAATCACAATGTGCAGAGAAGAAAAACTGAAAGAGAAGCGAACGACGCCTATAAAAACTAACAGAAATGAGGGACGAGATTGTTTCTTTCCATTACGCACGTAAACCTATTAAAGTCCAGATGTTGACCTAGGAATGCCACTTTTTGAATATACAGCACTGTGTGTCTAACTCACGGTGCCAACGAGTGCCAAGCAACAAACAGAATGAAACCTTAAAACTCTGATCTTATTTCTTATTGTTAATGGAGTCTGGAGAAGGCCCAGGGATTACACGGTCAATGTCCTGGACCCTAAAGTATCCCAGTAAAGCAGAACCTGGAGCCAGCTATCCCCAAAGCGGCTGCCATGGTCACAAACAATATAATACTGCCACTTAATGAAAAAAGCTGTTCCATGTGTTTCCAATAGGGCATGAATCAGCCCTAGAAGGGCTGCTGTCTGCCATAGACACAGAGCGATGCGGAACAGATAATCCTTTAACTGGTCCCCCAAACAAGCGCACCCTTACATGAGATGTGTTCAGTTACACTGGGACTTGGCAACTCTTTAGGCACCTAATTGGAAACAAAGGTCTTCGGGGGAAGATGCTTAATCGCTTTCTTGTTGATAGTGAGACGATGAGACAAGATTGTTTTAAATCCACCAACCATCTCTAAAGCTGTCTAAATAATGTATTGAATCACATTTGTTTCATTTGTACAAACAATGAAGTGTAAAAACAACAGGTTGTGGTTTTTACGGAAGGTTGGGTGCGGGACTATTTCTTGGCTGGCTTCTTGGAGCGCAGCAGTTTGTTTTGTTGTACCTTTGGACTGTAGCTTGATATTAAACAGACTGGAGAGTGGTTTCAATCCTCTGATCTAATTCATGCAGAGAAAGCAAACAAGCATATTTCCCAAACTATTCCTTTAAGAGAAGATATATGGTGTGCCAGCCAGGCATAATAATAAATCAAATGTTTGGCAGGTTTGAGTTTTGAGTCTCTCATATCGGCCTCTTTCACTATATGCCAAACGTTAGATGAAGCACGGAAATGTTGAATCCATTAGTCGTCTCATCCCCATATTTAATGCAGCTTCAGGGAGGACAAACTATAAAATCAGATGCATGTGCAGAAGTATTGTTCCACTATGTAAACCATGAGGCAAACTACACTTTGCTTAAAACGAATCACTGTAATAAGCAATCAGTAAGAAACCTTTATCTTGATGTTTTTTCAATATGCTGAGAAAGGCTGTCCGGTGTAATTGAAACAGCTTAAAGGGTATAAATCAAAACGACTGCCGGACCGATGGGTCGTATATCTTCCACATTGTTGTCAGCCAAACCTGGTCGACTTTCTTCAGAATAAAAAACCTTTGCAATCCATCAGAATATGAACTTCCACTTTGACCGGTAAATCATGCATCGACGATCTTTAGCCAAATGTAAGACCCGCTTCACTCGTAAAGAGGAGAGTTTGATCCTGGTCTCTCTTTCACAGGAACCCACACACTAAATGACTATAAAACCTGTGGTATTACAGGATGTGTTCTCTGCCACTCAACCAACAGCAAGCATCTTTGGTCTGTCACCATTTGGACACAAATTAGAGGACATGCTCAAACAAGGGGAGTGGTGAAAGAAAGATGAAAGTCATGGCGGGAGGACAGAATGTGAAATCCAGACACCGACGAAGAGACAAATCAAAACTCACAGAAGTGAAAGAAAACGGAGTATTTCAAAACTTCAATTCAGTTCATTTTGATTTCAAGAGCCGTAACACAATCGATTCATTTGACCTCTGTGTGTACTACTGTAAATCTACAAGTGTAGGAGCCTTGAACATTTGTGTTTAAATGAAAACACACGCTTGCCTACAGGTGCTGCCAAGGAACCGGACAATTCAAACCACATGAGAACCAATATAAAGCCCCACGCACACACACACACATGCACACGCCCACACACACACTGCAACGCAAGTGCTTGTGAAAAATCAGCTCCACTGTACAACAGGATTCCACCAAACAGAGAGGAGTAGGCCTTGGGGAAGAGGGGGTGGTCCACATGTGTGATGCTCTAGCTGGGAGTTCAGTTATTCCTCTTTCCTTCGGGGAACGGGACATCAGGCAGAACTAATGGTGTTGCTGTGGCTGTGTTAGAGCGAAGATTAACTTCTACAACAACAGTGAACATCTGCCTGTATGCGGGATGTCGGGGTTCAAAGGGGAAGCATGGACTTTAAATGTGCAGAGATGGGTTGTTTGGGAGTGTTTGAAAGGGAATGTATGGCTCATGTGCTGTCATGGAGATAAATGGCTTCCCACTTACCTTCGGATATTAAATCATTCTGAAGTGAAGTGAATTTACAACCACACACACACACACACACACACACACACGTGAGCTCATGGCTTACTTCTGCAGCTTGAGGCTGAGGTTTCCAGTGCAGCACTTGATCTTGTTCTGGGCCTCCAGGTGGTTCATGCCCTCCGTGGCGATGCCGTCAATAGACAGAACCATGTCTCCGATACCAATGCCACCTTTAGCCGCCTTTCCACCGTCCGTCAGCTGCAGAGACACAAGAAGCACAAACGGCTTGAATTATCTACGTAACCAACAGCATCACAGTCAGGATTATTAAGCAGGAGGGTGGGAAGAACACAGTCACCCTGTATTCATCGCAAGATTTATGGATCCATTCCATTCCAGAAGTATTTGGGCAAAGCTAATGAAAGACCTGGTCCTCCACCGCATGATGATGGTTCTACCGTACGTTCACGGATGCGTGTCTAATGGCAGAAGCCTTCATCTTTGAGTTACCTTTGTTTCTTCTTTATGACTCGCTGTCTACTGGGCTTACAGCTTGTTAAGAGAAAGGTTCAAAATGACTCTTAACCACAGCATGTGTGGGAAGAAAGATCACAGCCATAATGCAATCCGTGTGTCCAAATTCTCCTCCATGTAGCCGTTTTTATTGGTAGGTTGTTTAATGAAAATCCATACTTAGAGGTTGTTTAATCAGTATACAAGTACTAAACATGCATCAGAAAGCTAAAATGTTTTATTGAACATTGAAAGTTAAGTTATATTACAAAGAGCAAAGGGCAACATCAGCAGTGTAACCAAGAGGTTGGAGTTGTGTCATGTCTGCTTCTATAAACAAAAACAAACTAAGCGTATCTTGACACACACTTAACAACTAAAGTGAATCTAGTGCCAGTAAAAAGCAATCATGTCATTATACTCGGAACAAAATGCTGTTAAAAAAGGTGACAAATAGCTAAAGGTGCGACGCTGCACGTTGCAGACACATACCAGTTTTATTGGCTTCCAGGTAACAGCAATTAGAAGCCAGACATCTCTTGGTTTGCACGCATCATAAAATGTGCACGCTCTCCACTTGTCTCTGGTTTTCAGTGTGTCCCAGGATTTTTGAGGTATGCTTCAAATATCTGCCTCCAAACAAAGTTTAATTGCTGCACTTCCACTCTGGGGGAAGCTGGTTAATTTGACCCAGACTCAAGCCACACGGAGGAACTCATGTTGAACAACGGGGCTTGTATTAACACCAACCTTGTTGGTCAATACGGCTCCAATGTGCACAAATGCTGTACTGTAGCAATTCAGCTCTCGACAGAAATGTTAAATATATAACTATAATCATGCTGGGAACAAAAATAACATTTTCCACAACCATCACTGCTGTTGTAGTCCATCTGTTTGTGAGCAATGCTGAACAGATTTAGTAAACAAGTGTTTGAGAACAGTTGCGAGGCAACTAACCGCTTAACAATTAGATTAAATGTGTAATTGTGTTCTATATGTATGTGTTGTAACTCACCCCGTTTCCTTTTTGGAAAGTTAAAGTATGTGCTATTGAAGTGCATTTATACAGGTGAGGCAGATTACTTCTAAATGATTAAAGTGATGGTGACACAAATACAGGAGATTAATTGTGTTTCATTGTATAATATAATATCATGTAAGGAGACCTTTTTGTTTGTGTCTGATAGTTGACTTTCTGACCTGAAATATTGTTTTAGCATCCGTCAATTTCTCTTTTTTTATTACCGTCTTGAACTCAAAGTCACCATCACCAACAAACATGGCGATACATTGGTGGCAGCATGTGTCACATCAACCAGAGGCGTTCTCATCAGGAGGCTGAGGGACGACGGGGACACATTTGAAAATGTGCGTAGGATGTTAAACTCAGTATCTCTTGTCTTATTCCCACGATGCCAAAGCACTGTATCCAAGTCCCATGTGAGGGCATCACTGCAAAATGTCTTCAACAAATATCGATATCGTATTGATTTTTCTAACAATTTGGTAAAGTGTGTTTGTTATACTGGTGACAAAAAGGTGCTTAGATATTACTGAAGCCCTTGGAGAACAAAAAACGCAGCTGCCGCTGTGATTCTGACCATTCTTGGTCCGACAGAAGGTCCACGTGTGACCAAAGGGGACTGAGGTCATTTGTTTCTTTTGACACGGTGGAAAAAAAGACCCCACACACACACCACTCCACCGAACACACACACACACACACACACACACACACACACACACACACACACACACACACACCACTCCACCGAACACACACACACACACACACACACACACACTTTCTGTGGTTGTTCTATATAAAGTGGCTCTTACTCGTACCCACCATACATCACTTCAAGTGCAGCTATTGTATTTGGAGCTTCGACAAGAAAATCAGTTTCAGCTGAATGAGAAAGGACAGCAGGATGAGGAGGTGTAATGTGGGTTTAGTGGTCTTTGGTGCGTTACATCCCCCCCTGTGTCCCTTTCCTCCGCCGCTATTCGTCTCCCGCTCACACTCAAAGACAGACAGACACAGGCAGGGCTAATAAAAGAGACTCTGCACCCGGATTAGTGTTAAGGCTCTGCGGCCCCAACCTTTTATGGTCATATTATCCCAACGCACGCACCATCACTCACCACCACTCACAACCACGGAGGGCAGGAAGAACAGAGTAATGAGGGATCGACTTGACACTGATTAGAATTGCGTGGATGGAAAGGAAGGCAGGAACAGAGGGGAAGGAGGAAAGAAACTGCTGAATCTGTGGGCTCTTTCTTCTCTGTGCGTTTCGACCCATCTCAAGGGGTGTGTTCACGCTAACCACTCTGGCACCGTCAGGGGCCAAATGCTCACCACAAAATGTTCAATTACATGTTTTCCCCCAATTAGTGCTCGGTTCCTGCCCGCTACACACAACCAGTACCCCACCCCACCTCTCTCGCTCCCTTCATCCATGCAGGAACACTCAACCTCACTTTGCACAGTAACCTGCATCCATACCGGAGAGTTCAGCGAATTCTGAACAACGGTCCATACGACAAATAGAATAAAAAGGTTCCATTGGTGTTGAAATGAATCTGTACGTCCTCATTCCAAATAAGTCTAAAGAAATGGGTCGTGCTGGCGGGATGTCCGTTTCCAAAAGGAAACATTTGGTTTCAATCACTATGATTTAAAAAAAGGTTTCTGAGCTCAAAGTAGTTTCAATTTTCATATCAAAGACAGTGCAGCAAATCATTGAGACAATCGGAAACAAAAAAATAATCTGTCTATGCAAAAAGCCAAGCACTTCAAGTTTCCCGGGGTATTTGATTTACAGCTCTGTTGCTGTGGCCATGACATGAAAACAGCAGCTTTAACACTACGCACGAATCCACTGGAGACCGTAATACAGTACTAGATATATCCATGCGCTCCGACAGCAGCTGAGCTCTGCTCCGAATAAATCAGTCAACACTTGACCATGACTTATATGAATAACCCTCTGAATACAAACACCCCAACACTGAGACAACTAAACCAGATGAGAAAGGGGAATTAACAGTGTTGGAATTTTCTAATTTCCTGTCGGGCTGGGACTTGTTGATCTCACTCTGACAAAAAGGTGACTTCAGTTGCCATAGAAGCCTGCATTAAAATCCTTCTCATAAAAAGCTCACTGTTATGCCCTGATAAAGATGTTCTCCATTAACAGTGGAGCGTCAAGATAGTTAAAGACTACCTGATATTCTACCTTTGTGTAAAAGTTCCCTGCCGTATTATATATTCGTTCAAAAGCGAAAGGGTCAATATTTGTGTCGAAACACTCAAAAGAATGAGAAAAACACATGCGGCGTGTTAAAGCTTTCACAGATGAACTTGCCATTATGCTTCCAGCAACGTCAGTGTTCAACACATACGCACGTCTGATTTAAGTGCTCTGAAAAAGTAAGCTGGTTCCAACACATAGCAAGAAGGGCTAGCCGGGGTGCTGAAACACTGTCTGGTTTGAACATACACTGACCAGTTAGAGTGCTCTGAACAATGGCTGCTTTCAGCACAAGGAGTGACAGATTGACTCACCCTGTGATCGAAACACTCAGAGCAGGAGACACGAACACCCAGATTGTTCCTCATAACTCAGAAATCCACAGAAGACGCCACCAGATGCCAGCCTTTGGAAATACGTATTCCTCTCAGGCCGGATATTTTCTTTTACTGTGATCATACATGACAGGAAATGTTCCTTTATTGTAAGTAGGAACAGAAAAATGTAATAAGGAAAAATGGTAAAATATTTCCATTTCCTTCATGAAACATTTTTTGTTTATGGGCCAGCTCGTTATTCATGACCAGAGTATTGATATCGGAATGAAACGTGTGCGGGGGAAATAGAATGTCAGATTCGGTGCTCTGCTAAGTAAACTAACGACAGAACATTATATTATCATATATTATCATGTAAACTAATGACAGAACATTACATGAATAAATTGAAATGGATTGAAATGGATTCAGTGGAAGAAATATAGTGGTGAGTGACATTTATGAAGGAGAGATAGAGGTGGAAAAAGTTAAAAGAGAGGGAAGGGAAGATTTAGAAAGTGCAGGAGACAGAAGCTGAGGCAGACATCACCTCAACGAAGCTGGATCCATCAGTAACACATGTTAAACTGTGTCAGGCAACGTTTGATTCATAATGTATGCTCCTGAATGAGGTTAACCATGCAGTAATATCAAGTGCGTCGTGGGAATACCTGAAACAGGATATATTTTGTATCCAACAAAATCCACTGCTCTCTTTCAGCTGTTATAAGGAGTCTGACGCTGGCAGATTGTTTGCGTCGGGGTTAAAAGTCGAGTTTTTGAAAATGAGACCATTGCATTACCAATAAATAGAAACGTACATCAAACATTACTGCTGGCTCGTCACATGTCACCACAAAATGCCTGAAGTATGAGTATGCCATACACGTCACATGGAGAAACGAATAGAGACTCTGCTAATGTGTCTACTAATCACTTCCTGACTTGTATGTGAATGTGAGACCCTATTAAGGAAAGGCTATTTGGCATGATAGCTCACTGCAGCAACAGCTGCCAAAACCACAAAAACACATTGTATACATTAAACAAAGCTTTGCACAACAGACAGAGAGATCTGCCATTCTTACAGGACGGCCCCATTCAAGCATAATCCACCTCTGATACCATCTGATGAACCTTATTAAGATGAAGCTGCTTTCTCTTGATATTAGATACAATGATTCCTCTGATATGGGATTTCAAATAATTGTTTCACTAAAAAGGTGACAGATAATGTCCATCAACGTGCTGCGAGTCTATTAAGCTGAGAGTGCATGCTTAAAGGTGCCCTGTGGACTTTTCTTGAAGTCAAAGTTTCTGTTTACATTCAGAGTTACTCACCTAAACACGTCGTGTATCTGTGAGGTCTAACGAACGTTTCGAATGGATTTACTTCCTCATGAAACCGTTGCAGAAATAACTTTTTGAAAAGTTTGAAAGCTGCATTGTATACGTGCACATTTAGTCTTCTTCTTCCCTGCTTTTGCTGGGAACTTACTGCATTTCTTGGCACTTTACTGCCACCTGTAGATAAGTGGAATTGTGTGACACAGCTGGCAGGAATGCGTATGTATGTGTAACACAGCAGGGAGCCACTCTTAACAACACTGCTTCATAGCAATAAGGACCAACAACTCCACAGGGTACCAATAAATCAATACGTTTTGGAACAAATAAGATATAATTTACTCTATGAGTAGTTGTCGACACTTTCTTTAAGTATTGACGGCTGGATGTCTCCTTCACATGTAGGTGAAGTGAGGGAGTTACAGTAACAGTGTCACATATGTAACAGAGGGCTATATCATTACACACCACACGGGACCAGAATCAACAAATCCACACGACATTATTTCACGTTGTAAAAAACGAACTTCACTTTGTAAACTAGAAGCGAACGAGCCAGTATTCATGGCCAGACTCAATGAGGTGATCGTCATGGCGCTGCGGGACTTAGCAATTGGCAAGGCTGGTGAACACACACTCAGGAATACAGCCGTAATAACACAAGACTGGATTGTTGTCATTCCATATGAACCCAGAGTGTGCGTCATCAGCGGCACACACACACACAGCGGCTGTAATTAATCGTGGTTTTAAGTTACAGGTTAAATCATGTTGAACTTGTTTGTGATATGTTCTAATTGGAACGCTAGTCAACATCTGAAAAGAAAAACCTTGCCAAAGAACATTAAAATGATATAGATTGAGTGTTATTACGCAGTGTGTTTTAAATCAAGTTGCAGCTCAGGGGGTGAGAAATCCATTCAGAGACTGTGGGAATGAAAACTGCTTGACTGTTTCGTAAGGTGTGAAAATCAAGGGGTTTCTGGTCAATGAGGCAGTTGAACAATATCTTAAGATTGCGTATTTAGAGAAGCCTCATTGCAAACACAGCAGTGCATGCAAGTTCCCTTACATAAGCCATTCATTAGAGAACCAAATGGCCAACTTTGTCTTCTATTCTACTACTACTTCAACTCTTCTCTATTCTGCCAGTAGGATTTGAGACTTCAGGAGTCTAGAGTCCACTGAACAACGTCCAAACAAAGCATCAAGAGCAAACGCATAAAAGCCAAAGAGGAAAGAGGATAGCTCCAGCTGTTTCCCTTCTGCGGAGCTCCTAGCCCACAGCCATTAACAGTTGTCTGTCAGATCTTGTAGTCAACCAATATTATAATGAATAAACATGATGCCAGACATGAGGCCGGTATCCTGAGAGGAAGGCAGAGGAGACACGGCCAGATTAGCTACTGTGGAAAATACATTATAACCACATTAAACATCCTGGTATTCAAGCCCCTTCATTGTGAAGTCACTGCAGTGGATGTTATGACCTGGCGGCGCTTGTCCGTCACCGTTAGAAACGTTTTCTGGCCTCTTGTATTCCTGTTCATTCCAGTTACACTAAAGCAGCACCCTTCAAAAAACATCTTTTAAAGGATGATTCTTTCAGTATATTTTATTGCCATGTCCTTCAACTGACCGCTATAGTAAGGTTTGTTCACTTGCATGAGTCATGGCAACGAGTGTAAGATAGTGTGACCCTGAATGAAAAACTGCATCAACTCCTGAGAGGATTCACGGCGTGATTTTAACTTCAGCGCGGTGTCTGTGTTGGCACGTGTGACACTGATGGGGCTTTTTACGATGGATTAGTCAGCGCCATTACCGGTGAAGACAGAAATGTCCTGGCGAGGTCACCAGCCGGACCAGATGACTGTCAACACACAATCTGAAGGTATGAGCGTGTTTTCATAAAGTAATCCTCCTCTTTTCTCTCAACTCATCACAGCTATAATGATGCCAACCAACCTCACAAATGCTGATAGATAACTAGTAATAATAAAAGATGAGTGGCATTTGTTACATTCTCCAAATATAACAAATGTGTGCCAACAAGTACACACATCAGCACTGACAGGTTGATTTGTGGGAGAGGAAATGATGAGTTGTTGATTCTGGCTCTGGCTCTATTTTACTACGATAGATAGATACTCGGAGGGAAGCACAGATAGATTGAGGTGTTATAAGTCACATGGAGGAGCGGTCATCTGGCTCTGGTCGTGTGGTATGAAAGGTTAAGGCACAAAGACCTGGACAGTGATGCCATGCGAGTGCAATAGCAGGTATTGTAAGAGGGGGAAATAGAGGCAGGGAGGCAGAGAGAAAAGACAGAGACTATGTATAGAACTGAACACTCTTTGAAATAGACCCATCACTGTGGTCAGTTGTTATCATCGCCTGTTGAAGCATTGGAGGCAGGAGGCAGCCATAGCCGAGTTCCAAGAACTGCATTCTTCCATGAAAAGGTATTAATATAGATTAGCGGGAGCTCGTAACACAGGGGTACAGATCCCAGATCAATTTGTCTCATGAGTGGGTGCGGTCACAGGGAGCTGACCTGAGTAACGACGCGTCTATTTTCAGAATCTTAATGCACTCGCTCCCCTGGGTTTCCATCCCTTAATAAATTATTGTAGCTGGGAATCCTGTAAGTGGGCAGAAAGGTTTAAATATTGATTCACCGTGTTATAAATGTAACTGTGAATCGAGGGCAGCTATTTTCTGCCTCCCCACACGAGGGACCGTGCTCTTGAAAATCCTTTGAAGTGTTAACCAAGTCAACGGATTGCAAGATAAATTAATGAGGATTTAATGAGGATACTTCCGCAGGCCATTTTGTACAAAATCTTTTTAGCAGCATATCCATTAAATGGTTGCTTCACAAAAAGGCAAGGTATTAAGTCTGCCGCCTATTGAGGCAATCGTGTATCTAAACTATTACAGCTTACACATCCATTGCTCTCTTTAAGTCCATCACCAGCCACTTGTCTCTGAACAAGACTCTTACTTGTTGTGCACCAGTACGTCAGTACCTGCATTACAATGTACAGTATTGTAAATAGACTAATGTGGAAAACGCTGCCTTCAAGGTGATGCAGGCCGTCAATAAATAAGTTAAAGGAGAACTTAGCAACCCCACTCCCTCACTCAGCCTGCTTTTGCTGAAATATTTTCCTTTCTTCCTCAAATATCTCCTTTCATGGACAATGTCAAACTGTGTTGCCATGTTAAAACGTTTCATTGGCACTTTGAGAAGCAGTATTGTCAATCTTGGCCAGTTAGACTGTAAAAAGACACTCAGGACGCACAGTTGTGGCTTCACTCAACCCTCTGCTGCAGTACCGGTACAGTGTGGTTGTACCATGGCTATGACATGTGCCGTAAACAGCACACGCCGTATATCCACATATACGTACAGCTTAGCAACAGCAGCTGTGAGGCTCAGTGTGGTTTGGCAGGAGTGCAGCGTTCCCTTATTACCCCTTCGTGGAACCAACGCCATGGTTGGACTGGCAGAGAGCAATGTGTGTGAAACACAGAGCAGAAACACACAGTGTTTATGGGTGATCAGCAGTCAGAAGCACTGCCCTTCATCGACCATAAAAAGGATTTAATACGATTAGGTTTGGTTTGATTCTTGAATAGACTGAAAACTCTATTGTTTGTCAGAAGTGAGTCATATCTTACGTTAGATCCAATGAAAACGAGAGAGACAGAAAGAAATAGGAGGGGATGAAGGAATGATGAGAATGAAGGGGGGCAAATCTAGATCGACGACCGGTTGAGATTGGCTGTCGTCAGCCCTCAATTACGCTTTGTATACAATGTGTCGCTGTATTTCCATACACTGCCTATCAATATAACCTTGCATTTAGTCACATGCTCTCCTTGTACTCTACGAGTATACATTTCTCTCCTCTTAAAGATCCAAAGTTAAATAATGGCCACACTTCATTCATGTGGTCTCCCCAAACCAGATGCACCGCTGTAGGGTTTTCCAATATTCTTTATTTTAAACTTGAAAAAATATATATATATATTGTGCTTCAAGAAATAGCCACATGTTACAATGCGTTTGATATAATTGGCCTTTATTTCACAAAGACCCAATCAAATAGCGTATTGGGACTTGGAACGTAAATAAGGTATTCATAACTGTGAACCAATGGGATATCAGTTGGCTGAAGATGAGGGCAGAATGTGTGTGTTGGTTTCATTAGCTAAAGCTTTTGTTTACACCTTTTGATGCATGCAATGAAGTAAACAGTTACAGAGATTGTTCTTTAATTAATTTAATTCTCATTTCACTTTTGGCACTTTTATGGAAAGAAACTGGAGCTGGAATTTTTAGACATGACTTGATTCTGATCGGGAAGTATTAAGGCATACTCACAAGTCACACAATCCACTTACGGTGCACTTTACAGTCTTAAGCAGGCTGAACTGCACCAGCGCTTGCTCACACTGCCAATGTCTTGAAACCTCAAACCATATAACGGTCATTGTGATACTGCAGTAAAGGTCAGAGTGGGATGCTGAGACAATTATAGTTTAGTTACTAACTTCTTGGGAATAAGAAAACCTTGACTGACCAATGTCAACATCGCCATTTATTTCCATTTATCATCTATATTGTATCCGTTTTATCCACATGATTTCTTCAGAATTCATTTTTTTGCGATGCTTAATATTTTTATCAGAATTAATCTCCTTTGTTTCCTTTGTTTCATTTTAGTTTGTCTGCCTTCTGTCTATCATGTTACTCAGATAGCCTCTTCCATAATTTTGAGTCCAGGCACACACTCCCGTCGACAAACACGCACACAAACGCACAACTGTGGTATGAATCCACATGGCTTCAGTTAGTGGGAAAAGTATCACATCCGAAGTAATAACACAAACATGGCAACCCCAAGCGGCCCCAAGGGGGATTGGCACAGGACCTGGCAAGCCATTCATCATCAGTCTCATGTTGTCGTGAGTCTGTGCACTGCCAGTTCTAGTGATTTTTGAGCGTGTGCGTGGGAATGCACTAGAACGGTGCATGTGGGCGCAGCGCATGCATGCCCCACTGTACTTTGTGTGTGCCAGTGACGCTGCACTGTCCAAGCAGAACGGAACAGAAGCCCGAGCGGGATTATCCGTTTCAGGATCATTAGTTAAAGTGATGGGGGAAACATATTTGTGTGAACTTTAATGTGTGAATGAACCGCAGACTGGGAGGGCAACAAGAGGCAACGTTGGGAGTAGACACCGAAAGGCACAGAAACCAAGGGACCATCACGTTACTTGTTGCAGCAGAGGGGCTGAAGCCAAGATCTGATTGTGGCACTTTTGCCACAGACACTCCAAAGTGAAGTGGAATGCGTAGCGAGAAAAGGTTTCCTCTGTGGTCGATACATGACGGATGGCGAATGATTCGGCTGAGCTTCGACAAGTGGTGTGGGGGGGAGGTGGTGAAAAGAAGGAAAAGAGAGGGGGGGGGGGGCTGCTAACCAGTGTTCATCTTTTGAATCACTTATCGGCCATGTGGCATTGCTGGGATGTCATTCTGCAGCTGCACTATGATGAAAGAGTTTGGAGATAAAACAGGACATGAGCTTTTATCGCATAGCAGATAGCGTGTTGGAGCAGACGTGTAATCACGGGTGCGTGTGTCAAAGTGTGCGTGTTTTAGTCTTACCCTGGAGATGGTGAGGGGCATGTTGAAGTCCTTCCCTCCCTGCAGCCTGAAGCCCCAGGGGGCCGGGCCTAAGAGCGTGACGCTGGAGTTGCTGCTCATGGTCTCCTTGGGCGATGTCAAATTAGCTCGGCGTCGACGTCACTGACAAGCGATGATGGTGACGGCAGGAAAATGTGTTGCAGATCCGGTGATAGTAGTGAATGTCAGAGGGCGTTGATGATTGGTAAGAATATGGCCGTTTAGGGTGTTGTTGCAAGATCTGAGGGAAGACAGGAAGGAAAAGCATACATCGGATTTGTCATTGTATGGCTTGTATAAGACAAGTGAAAAGGGGAAAAATATCTAGTGAGGGATGACAAAAGAGGTCAAGAGAATAATGCAAAGGGAGGGTACAGGAAGCACAAGTATACGACTCAGTAAACGTCGTTTACTTGAAATGCACATATTCAACATGAATTTCCACGGTTCAAATTTTCAAAAATGATTAAAACGTCATTATGAAACAATATGCACACTTGTAAGCAGGCGAAAACATGAACACGTATACATGCAAACGATACTCGAGTATATGCTGCAGCAGTTCAGGAGCATAAAATACTTACAACACCCCCCAGGAATACCTCACAAGAGCACAATTACACAGCTAACATTCATTTAATTGCATAACAGTTCCTACTATTTAGTGCTGTTAAATTGTTAATGGAAATGCTGTACCTTTTTAATGGATATTCCAGAGAGGAAAATAATTCCTTCACAGGCAGGGAGACAATGTAATCTCTAGTTTCCCCTCGACTATCCCCTTCCCGGCAGACACACTGTATGTGTGTGAGAGAGGCAGAGAAGGATGCAATGCTCTTATATACCAGCTAATGACAGAGGGGAGGGGAAAGGTGGAGGAGGGGAGAGAAGAAGAGGGAGGCGAGAGGAAGAATGGGTAGAGGTTAGGTTGGGAGGAGAGAGGGAGGAGAAAGAGGAGGGGAATCAACCGTGGGTGGAGTGAGTGGGACACGGAAGAGGAGGAGAACTGAGGGAGATGATATGAAGTGGGGAGATTAGGGGAAAAAACTAAGGGGGGGGAGACAAAAAAGGGGGGGGGGGGGGGGAGTTAAGGAAAAGAGCGTGGGAGCACTTCACACAGAGAAAATCACGAGGGGAGGGAGAGAGGGGCAAAGGAGAGGACAGTTTATCTTTCATCCAGATATTTTGGTAACATTGACTCAATGCTGCAGGCTGCTTCATTTGAGGTGGAACCAGATCGTGACCCGAGGACACATCCCAAAGGCTTTGATCCAAATGTCTCTCAAAGGTTATCCTTACATGATACATCGGGGTGATGGTGACTTGATACGAGCTCAGGATCACCTTGTTCAACTCCTATTACGTGGTCGTTTCACAAGTATGAATAAGACAAGGATGAAACTCTTCTTCAGTCGATGTCACACTGACTTCGTAAACATTTGGCATTAAATTGACTGTCGCCTTATTTTTTTTAGATGCTACTTTCTATGCCATAGCTCCTTTGTCCTAAACTAACCAGCTTGAGTTGCGTGATACTAGAGACATCTGTTTTATGTGGTATGCCTCTGCCGCTCCCTCTTTATAAATCTAAGTGGCAAGGATAACCCGTCTCTTCCTCAATATCTGTACATTTTGCTGAGAAGTAAGCAATCAAATGCCTATATGTGCAGCACCATCATTTCCATCTTGTTTATCAGTTTCCTCGTTATTTGTGTCGAGGCAGCTGGCAGTTCTTCTCCTTCTGCACTTCACTGGCTTTTGTCCATTCCCGCTTTTCTAGCCCAGACAGATCAATATTGACTTTAGACTGATACTGTAGTGGCTCAATCAAACACTTATCCCATTCCTTTCTTGGCCCTGACCAAACTCTCTCTCACACACACACACACACACACACACACACACACACACACACACACACACACACACTGCCTCTAGCCAAGTCACAGCTCCGCACTGTGTTCACTGCACTGTTAGATCAAAATACTTTTTCAGCAAATATCAAAGAGGAGATGGATAGCTTGAAAAGTAAGTTGCACATGAGCTTATAGAGGAGGTGACAGACAGAAGAGAGAGAAAGTGCACACAGAAGTAAGACGGAGAGACAAGAGGGAGAAGCAGGCAGGCTAACCATCACATGGAACTTGCCTCTAACACTCTTCATAAGGCAACATCATGACGGATACACAGTGTGAGAAGATTAAATACACAAAGTCACACACATAAACACAGGATGCTCTTCATTAACCTGCTAATGGACGTTCCCACAGTGAGTCTAACACAGACAGTGCACACTTCTCCAGCACGGCCAGGTTTAACAGCAGCAGAGCAATAGGAAGGAGCAGAGACGCTGGAGTCATGAACACCGTCTCCTCTACAGAGCTGAGGGGGTTAACTTCAACTTTACAGCGTATGCAATTACAAAAGGCACAGTGTTTATTGAAAGCTATAGCACAGATAGTTGCTCATGCCTGTTGTAAAAAGGACTAACCACATCTTTATACATGGAGGTGACTTGGATAACGAGTGAGCCCTGGTTAGCCTCGGTTGACGCTATGGTGAACACCATGGGAGCTAGCCTTTAACTGTAGTAGCCAGATTAATGCCAGCAGTCTATCCTGTTAAATTAATCAAAAACACACTGCTGATTAGTCACAACAGCAGTTGCTATAACATCCCGTCCTTTCCTCTCTAGATGAGGTCCCACATTTTAACATTCTACGCCCTAAGGTCAGGGGTATCCAGGGTAAACAGAGAACAACAGGAACTTTGCGTACCACAAAGCCAGATTACTGGGTTAGCAGCAAAGTATGTTCAAGCCAGAGTTTTCGGTTTACGAAGGTGGCTCTCTTTTAACCTGGCGAGATAACCTGCTGGAGAAATGACAATCTGGGAGGCGAATGGTAGAAGAATGAAACTGTTTGAAATTGATTCAATTGTGTAACAAAAGTCCAAACATTAACTCTGAGGTTAATGTGAACATTTTTACAGTGTCATCGGCAATTAGATTTCCTTGTATATTTAATTATTAAACAACACTTGCATGTTATGTATTCCCCAAATAATAAATACATTTCAGCCAAACACTGTTGCCCAACACCAGAGTGTGGATGTGATGCGTCGTTTGTAAAAACAGAATTCCTTCATACCGTACCACTTTTAATTTGCTGAAGTCTGCTGGTATTGCAGCGAATGCACCAATTCTTTATGAGAATGCGCTCGGAGCTTGAAGAAGAAACCCCCCCTTTAACAAAAACAGCTGACAACCACCATCATGGTACCCGCCATCTCTAGCTGATGAAGCTACAGCAATCAAAGCACGGCTATGTTAAAGGAAAACCAACATTGGCTTCTCGAAAGTCATCCAAGTTCCTCTGCTTTGTCCTTTTATTTTAGGCTGTGTAGGACAGCTACTGGTACTGAGTATACAAGTGTTGACCAGTGACATCAAGCTAGAAAAGCAACAAGTCTCCACAGACGAACACCTGTATCAAGGTGCTTTGTCATTCTTTTTGTGGATTAATCATACAAAATGCCCCTTCAGGGTAACATGCAGCTGCTTTAGTCACTATAGGGACTAATGTTGTGGATTTAGCGCTAATTGTACCCGTTTACACTCACTTGTATAATAGTACTATACTACTACTGTTGGGTCATGTTTCAATGTCCATTCCCATGTGACAAGAGCACTGGTTTTGAGTCTCAAGAAGATAACATTTCTAAAATATGGGCCCTTCTATTCTATTCTAGCTTATTTTTTATGAATCTTCCTTCAATTCAATATCTGCTCTGTTATTTCATTGTACTGTAGATATTGTGCATTGTACTGATTGTAATACTGATTGTAATTTCCTGTACCATATTGGAATTCTAACATGTTATATTTTACTATGTAAATTGCTGCTGCTACAAACGAATTTCCCCCTGGGGATAAATAAAGTTTACATCTATCTATCTATCTATCTATCTATCTATCTATCTATCTATCTATCTATCTATCTATCTATCTATCTATCTATCTATCTCCCAGGGGCCCACCAGTCTATTTCACTGTCTCAAAACATTTGATCAAGTGCTTGTATTGTCACAAATGGCCAATGGCCAAAAAACAGAAACAAAGGAGATTTGCGGTCCACAGGATAATGATATCAAACACTAACAATAGAGAGTGCGCTATAGCTCCAAACCTCAGACACTCTGCCCGTCCTTTGTTCTGTCAAATGGTCTATTCCAGTCCCCATATGCTCACCTCTCCACATGCTTAATGATCACAGCTTAGCCCCGCAGGGAAAACACACACACTCACACGCACACATGCACACACTGACACAAGCCCCACCCCTTAATGCTTTGACAATCTGCCCCTCTGAATGACATTTAATGCATCATCCACGTGAATAAAAAGGGGGCCACCACCACCCGCATGTTCTGCCAGCTGCCCACACACACACACACACACACACACACACACACACACACACACACACACACACACGGGCTAAAGGTCCCAGCATACAACCAATCTCTCTTGTGTATAAATCATGTTTCAGGTCAAAGCGGAAGACAACAGCTGTGGTCTGAATAGCAAATATTCTAAATTAGTTTAAATCCTTTCAGTCAAATTCAAAACATAAATTATCTACTCTGATAATTTGTCACTCCCAGGTGTGACGTTGCCATGCTTGATGCTGAAAAAGGTTATGATTATGCTGTAAACCATCTTGCATACTACACTTTCAAATGTACTAAAAAATAACAGGTGTTCTTGCAATATAATCTACCAATGGAACAAAATTCAAATTCGGTAAGATTTCTTGAAATGCGATGATATTTAGGCCTTTTAAAATAAAAAGAGATCTATAAATTAGCTAGAAAAACTTGTTTCAAGCTATATTTCACCAGTATTAGGGAGTGTTGTAATAAGCCTGTAATGCTCAAAAGTAGAATCACTTAAGATATTACATTGTCTGAAAACAAGGTGGTGATTATGTCTCATATCAGGTGAGATATTTTGACGAATAATTAGACAAATGTAATTTGTAAGACTTCGCATTTTTTGCAGTGTGATTCTGCCTTCTGCAAGATGACAAAGCAAACATACACTAATATAAAGAACTGGCTTTAGACCTTAAGGCGTGTTTGTTTAATGTGCTATTTTTCTGTCTCCTCCTGTTAGACTGATGCACTTGGAGGAAATGGGCAGCATGCCAGACCTAAATAACCAACAGTGAGAGGACTCACAGACATTACAGAAGAACAAAACAAACATCATAATCGTGTGCATTATTCTGCATACAAACCTTACTTTCACACACACAAACGGTTGTTTATATTAGGGAGAGTATTTGTCTGCCAGCCATCTGATCAGTCTGACCCCTCCAGACTGATATAAGCCGAACTAATCCCACAACCCATCCCTGTAAATACCGCACAGTTAGGGGTACAGAGTCAGGGCAGCAGCCTCGTCTTTCTCAAGGTTTCAGTTCGGGATTTAGTTGAATTCACTGCCAAACCAATCCATGAACAATCCCAAAATGTAATCTGGTCTTGATTTGATGCATCCAAGATACAACTAGCTCTCCATAGTTGAGTGGACTATATAATAATACTACTGAAGGCCTGTCTGGAAACCAGAGATGGGCTTACTGTCCTGTATCTCGTGTCTGACCTCACTCACCATTTATAACTTCCACAGTGGAAAAGTTTCCTCCCTGCCTACCAGCCCACCAGACAGACAGACAGCTCACAACAAACAAGTGTTCACCCTAAGAGAGACAAACTGAAAGGAATATGACTTCAGCTGCACAGAGACATGAGCACACACACACACACAACTGCTTAATGTGCGAGTCAAGTCTGGGTCAGTCAAAGGGAGGCCAAATGCCAAGTTTCCTCTGATAGATGCAGGACACAAATGTCACAGAGACCATCCACGACTTAAGATCAGCTGTTCTTAGTCGTTCCTCCCACCTACTATTTGAAAGCAGATAAACACTCGAGTCACTGCGCTCTCCTGTTCTTTTTGTAGCACCACCCTCAGGCATACATTTCCGAATCAAATGAGCAGGTTGTCGTGAACTTTACCGACCACATTCATGCTCCCCAGAGGATGAACTTTGAGATTTCATGTCACACCAGACTGAGGACAAACATTGCTCACAGCCCACCACTGGTAAGGCAGTGAGACAACCATGAAACTGTGAGTTGTGGCAAACAATGTCAACAAACACTTGCAGGTCCCAGTCCCACACTGCAGTACACCATCTATCCACCTGTCTGTTAGTGTTGTGAGCTTGTAGGGTGTTGACAGTAGGGCTGCCCTCTAAAAGTAAATGACTCGAGTCAAGACCTGCAGTACACGTTGTGTCACTCAATTGATTTCTGTTCTGGCGCTCTCAGCTCCGGTGAGACTATTAGTGGATTTGGCTGAACTATTTTTGAACCAGACGCTGGGACAACCTCCTCTGCTCTGTCCAGGCTGCCAGCAGCCCAACAGGAGGGAAGCTTCAGTCCTGGTTGAGATTGGAAAAATGACAAACATGCTTAAGTTGCGGAAAGACGGCACCGTGGGCTGCTGCTAAGGTTTTCAGTCCAGTGTTGATGGACATGGTTTCCCCACAGTGCAATGCATAACAAAAATGGAGCCGCTACTTGCAGCTGGAAAAATGAAAACAAACTGCGCAGAGTGGTTAGCCAGTTCCAGGAACATCTTGGAAAACAAAAAATGAATCATGAAACGTTTTGGAAATTTTGGCAGTATAGTTGCTTTAGCTTTCCACAATCGTGGCATGATTGGTCCATGTTATCATTTCCTGCATAAGGTCTATATTGTTGTGTGCATGCGATATTGCTGACAGTCTTTCAACTTTAACCGTATGTCATAACGTTTCATGTTGTGCCTTCATCAGACTGCAGCCATCACAAAAGCTTCAGTGTCATGTCACATGGCTTTAGTGGATAATGACGTATGCATGGCTGGTGCACTTCCTGACACTTTGCACAAATTTGCCTCCATAAACATGAATAAGACAAAGAAACACACATACGTACATCTGAACCTCAACCTATGTTTAATCAAGTGCTGTGGAGCGTGTGTGTGTACTTGTCATTGCTACCCATATATCAGCTGACCAGAGGTCAGTATTAGACCAGTATTTAGTATTTGCAGAGTCTCAAGGGGAGGTCAAAGCATCTGCTCCATTCAGCACAAACTAAAGCAGGACCCAACGTCAATACTTCCCTGCCCCCCACACACACACACTTACACCTCTGTCCCTCTTTCTGTCTATGTCAATACACTACATCTTCCACTGTTACTTTTTTTCTGCTGTATTTCACTCAATCTGCTTACTTGCAATGAGGTTACCTCAAGATTTACTCTGATGTCGTTCCAGCATCACAAAGCAAACATGTGTAACAGCAGTTTAAAAAAAAAATACACTGACACCTACCATAACAAACCACTAACACCACCAGGACTGGATGACAGTGTTTGCCTCTTGAAATCCAAAAATCAGGGTTTATGGCTTCTAGAAGAAACAACCTATAGCTCTTGCAGTCAATCTATTTCTTTTTGCGCAGACATTTACAAACCAATTACAAAACCATCCAAAGCGTGATAGCCCTGTGTAAAAAAAAGAAGAAAAAAAATAAAACACACCAAGGAAAAGACCAGTGAATAAAGTAGAGAAGGCAGAAAGAGCATTGCCCGTGAGTTGAGCAGGTGTTTACTCACCGTGTCTCGCGCCTGCTCCTGTGTGCTCCTGTCACTCTCCGGTGTCCCGGGACAATATACAGCTTATTATAGAGCCGCCGCCACTTATTGAGCTCTTTGTGCGATCGGTCCCGTCAGTAATGAAGCAACGTCATCACGCACTCAGTCGCAGAGTTGGTTCAACGCGTTAATTTCTCCTGAGTGCAAAAGGGTTTCTTTGAGTTTCAAAGACATTTGTACATATCACGGGGGGGAAACACTCAACAGAAACTCTACTGATCAAGTGACACATTGTGACCGTGTTAATGTCCGTTTTAAAGAAACTGTAGACGCAATAACTTTCTCATTTTTTAAATGAATGTATTTCCTGTGATTTCCTCGCAGGATAACATCGGGCAGCATCACCCTGCACTGGCATGATGGGCTCGTTGTTATTAAAGTGGCCCCGCATCACATAAAGGCAGAGCAGCGTCCGCATGTTAACTGGTTATCATCTCCAGTTTCAGTTGCACGCAGCCTTGGTTTCACTGCAAGGGTGCGCTTCCCTGCACGGTGATGTAATCTCGCTCTCCCTCACTCAGACACAGACACACTAATGCACACGTGTCTGTCATCGAGTTGTTGTGCTTATAAGCACCGAGAGGATCGCATTGTTTGACTGGATGGCAGCCTTGCTTCATCGTCTTCAGTCTCACAAACACCAGCTGCAGTTGTTCATGCAATAAGCCAAAAACATTTAAAACTCCGATCCTTTCTAAGTGTTTTTGACCTAAGAATAAAAGAAACTTCATACAGGTTTTTCTAAGTGTTTTTGACCTAAGGATAAAAGAAACGTCATACAGGTTTTTCTAAGTGTTTTTGACCTAAGGATAAAAGAAACGTCATACAGGTTTTTCTAAGTGTTTTTGACCTAAGGATAAAAGAAACGTCATACAGGTTTTTCTAAGTGTTTTTGACCTAAGAATAAAAGAAACGTCATACAGGTTTTTCTAAGTGTTTTTGACCTAAGGATAAAAGAAACGTCATACAGGTTTTTCTAAGTGTTTTTGACCTAAGGATAAAAGAAACGTCAAAGGTTTTGTGAAGTTTTCCTAAGGCATAAAGAACCTCAACTTTGCAGTGACGATTGCATTGTACTAAGATAGCGTCGACGTCCACACCAGAAGAACATGGGTGGCAAAAATTGAATTAATGCGGCAGAAACACGGAGAGTCATGTTTTAAATGTCTTCCATACTGGTAATCAATTTCCTGCATTTTACTATGAAACTGTCTTACACTGTGTTTTAATGAATGTTCTTAATTGTTTTTAAATCTCCTTTTCTTTTGACTTATGTTTTGATGCTTTTAATGGTTTTATGTGAAGCACTTTGAATTACCTTGTTGTTGAAATGTGCTATACAAATAAACTTGCCTTGATCCAAATAGGAATGAATGCGGTGTCAGGTGCATATCTAATGAGAAACGCACACCTACTCCACAACTGTGGGCTATTGTGACATTTCTGCTATTTTCTTTGACTTTCTTTTGTATATGATTCACCATCTCTCTCTAGTGGCCATTTGCTGCCATTACATTTAAAGTAGCCATACTCCCACACACAAACGTTGTGCTTCTCACTCCACATTTGCCTGTCTGCTATAGTTCACTTTTCAAATGAACCTTCCTGTCCAGTAAAATCCATGTAATTTGCTCAGTTTGTGTTACTTTTTGGAGTTCTCCTACTTAAGATACAATTGCAATGAAAATGCCTCGTCTCAAAGCTGAAAACAGGGCAGTTTTGTTCTAAGCTCATAAGAGGTTGACGGTTTAGACTCTTTAAACATATGATGATCTTTGTCAGGCAGGTGATTACGAGGCCCGGATACTGACAGGCAGACAGGATAAGTTCAATGATTTATTGAAAGGTGAGGACACAACGCTTACTGCCGCTGATGTCAAGTCCAAACAGAAGTAACAGAAAATCCTGGGTGAACAGGAACGGGGCAGGAGATGTACAGAGAGGTACCCAAAAAAAGGATTCAGGTTCCAGATTGTGTCGTACATTGCCACTGCGCTCAGAGTCTGAACAGCAGAGAGCAAACCGGAGATGGGCTGGTCTAAATACTGTGATAATTGGGGAATGAGGAACAGGTGAACAAGTGGATGTAAAGCGTCATGTGACTGAGACTAGTGAAAAAGTCTGATGACATCTGGTGGATGGATGACGAATGGCAAGTCTGGAGAGTTCAGGACTGGGCCAGGGGAGAGAGAGCTGAAGGGAAGGAAGGCCGGGGGGAGGCAGCATGAGCAAACACATACAAAAGAGGCACACAGTCAGACGTGACGTTCATTAAAGTACATTTGTCTTAGGCATTATCACAGTAACGGGAAAAGAAACGCAGTTCATGAAACAGCATCTTGAGGTAAAATATTTCACATCAAATAACATAAACATCACTGTGCAGTGGCATGAAATACACATACAATCCAGACAGACAAGGCTCTGTAGAAGAGACTCTGTTCCTATTGGTTCACTCCACCGTCTCCCTGCCAAAGAAAGGTTTGAGAGGTCCACGCTGCCCGGAGGAACTACTACCACGAGACAAGACTTGAATACGCATACTTTAAATGCTATATAAACATCCTCACCGCTTTAAGTTCCTGCTGCGCTCGCTTCCCTTCAAGTTATTTTAGCCATTGTTGTGTGATATGAGTCATACTCAGAAAGAAATCTTTTTGGGATTAAATGGTCTCCTTTCCCCCTTAAGGTGGCTGTAGATGTCCTCTCTTATCCGTCTGCAGCAGATAATACATGAAGTGTGTCATTTCAGCTCAGAACCTGCCATCACTGTCAACTAAGAATATGGTTTGTCAGGCTTGGACCCCAAACACATGAACATTTGTTGTTACACTTGTCCTTTTTTGGGAAATCAAACAGGGAAAGGGCGCACCATTCCCTGCCAAAGTCTGACAAACACACAAATGCACACTGCATACCAGAGCCAGGTCATTTTGTTTCATTTTGCATGCAAACCTTTCTCCAGTTATCTAAGCAACAGCGTGGTACACATGATTCCTTTTGGTGGAGAAATACTTTGTCCACATGCAAAAACAAATCTGGGCCTGTAAGTTGTGTTCTGTGCTGACAAATTATAACAAAAAGTACACGGGTAATTACTGTCCAAGCAAATCCAGCTGGTCATGGGAGCAGCTCCACAGCCGCAAAGACTTCCGATGAGAAGTTTTGAATGACAAAAACGTTGTTCTCCATGGCTTCAACACTGTCCTCTAAGCAGACACTGCCATGATTGATGAGGCTGCTTTCAGATGTGGGACTGATGACGATTATGCGGGGGACACCCTGAGGCGAGCTGGGATCAGTGAATGGGGCGTTTCCAAAATTCGGGGAATCAAAAGAGTCGCTCTTGTTGAGATCGCTGACGCGGCCTTTCTTCTCGCCAGCATCTGAAATGTCATCGGTCATGCTCTGGCTGCGCCTCCTTGTAAGAACCAGTAAGGGGAGAGAGGCGACGTTGAGAGAGCTGGAAACCAGTTCATGCTGGCGGGTGTTAGATGGTTCCCTCATGGTAGATGGGTGCTGGCAATGTGAAGGAGAAAAAAAAACTGTTTTCTCAATAACCCAAAACAAATTGAAGGTGAAATCACAGTTTTTACACGTTTCTCACCTTCTCCGTTGCTTGGTTCTTCCGCTCTAATTGTTTCTTACAGGCCCTGCCTCTGGACGATTGTCTGTATGATGGTATGCTTCTGAAGGAATCCCCTGACGTCCTTCCCAAAGGCTCCATCTCTACGTCCTTTAACACCTGCGGCACAGAGCAGAGTTACTGAGAGCGGAACTGAACTAAACTGAAACAAAATAATACAAGAGAAATTCCCCTCAAATAAATACAGCATGCAGTTTAACTTCAACTCAAAACATGAACATGAGTAAAACTCAAAATGTGTCAAGAAACATTTAAACATTAACCTGCAGTGAAAAATATATATATTTTTAATGAAAAAATAAAGAAAAAGTGGATCTTATAGAACAACAAAATACAGGTAAAAAAGGTTTACCATGTCAGAGCAGGGTGTTATAAAGTGAGTCCTTGATGCTGTCGACTGCCTGCCAATGATGGAGTTCCTGTAAGAGGACTCACTGATGGAGGAGGAGATGCATTCCTTTCGACGAGTGGGAGACAGAAACCTCAGGCAGGGAAACTTCTCTGCCAGAGTCGTCCTGATAAAATACAGACAAACAATTTGTTTCATTTGCTTTTAAAGATGGATATGATGAACTATGCCTTCCAAAACAAGATATGCGCAATAAGATAAGGAGTGAAGGTAAAACAGAAAACACGACTCGGATTCGTCGTGTACCTGTATTTGTTGTGTATGATAGCGTAGATGAAAGGATTGTAGATGGCGGAGGCTTTTGCTATGATAGCAGGGACAGCCTTGGAGTAGGGCGACAGGATGTTGGCATGACTGAATGAGACAGAACAGCAGGAGTTAGAATAAAACTGGTGTGGAACACCACAACTCAAAGGCCCCTTCTTCTTTCTATATCTGGTATCATAATGGAGGGGGATACTCGATCAGGGATTCACCAAAATGTGCCAGCTGCCACTGAGGGGTGGTTTAGTGAATATTGTGATGGGTTGGATCAGCACAGGACTTATGAGCAACTTCACCGTATGTCACTCATCCAGGGTGCTTGACCCCCAGCTGACACAACATTACATAATGACACATTCGACACCATTTTGGAGAGGTTTTTACCCAAATTGCTAGAAACTAGCGGTTTAGACCGTAAGCTCATGTCTGTTTCAGCTTTATAACTTCTTCATGTCCAACTTATTGAGCAACATGTTTAGCATGTTAACTCCACACAGTGCCACTGGTGGACTCAGGCACTCCGCCCTTCAATGCATTCAAAAGTAAATGGATGGAATCCTCAGAGAACGCCGACATGTATAAGATAAAGTATCTAGAAATGTACAAGCACACTAAAAGCATTGCAGCAGAAAATGAAATCGCATTTATGAAAGAAGTCTTACCCGGCCCAGGAAATCAGTGTGACACAGGCGTACGGTGACCAGGAGAGGACGTAAACCACAATGACGACAAAGGCGATCTTTGCCAACTTCCACTCGCTCTTCATGGACTTCTGCTTGATCAGAGTGGATTTCCTCACCTGAGTCCCCAGACGCTCTACCTCCCTGTTGGGAGGATTATCATCATATTTACTGCCTTTATCTCCACCTGCAGTCCACAAGCAAAACACACACATAATGTTCACATACTCTCTGATATAAGAGTTACAATACCTGGTAGTCTTCCGTATCGCCAGAAACATAAAGAGATAGCAGTACAAGATGATTCCCAGTGGGATGAAGAAAACACAGCAGCACAGCATCATCGTGTAGCTCCTATTGGCCAATGTGTACGTGACATAATCCCATGTACACGATGTCATCAGGCCCTCCGGGATATAGGAGCCTACAGGGGTGAAGTGACACCACAGGAAGTAAGATATCAGGAGAAAACATCAACGCTTCTGTGTTTCGTTTGACTTCAGACTTTGGTTTTGTTTTGATGTATAATGTTCGTGGCACAGGAGATTGAGATCACAGTGACGTGAGTAACTGCAGGTGGATCGGTTACATCAATCGCTGCATCAGTTTTTCTGTTTCTGTCAGACTCTCACACGGCACGTATACGGTATTAATGAGCTTCAGCTCTGTGGCAAGTAAAGGAGACACAACTCACTCCAGCCAACAAGAGGAGCCAGACTCCAAGCCAAAGAGTAAAGCCAGACCATGAGGATGGCCAGGACGGTTCTCCGTTTGGAGCCCCAGTGAATAGTCTGCAGAGGCTTGGTGATAACCAGGTACCGGTCGATAGAGATGGCCAGGAGGTTCATCATGGAGGCGATGCCAAACAAGGCGCCGCAGAACGCATACATCTGACAGCCTGCAGAGAAGGAACACACACAAAAGCAAAATACCGCTTCATGTGATGTCCTCTTGATTAATGTGCAATCTTAAATTGATTGTAAAACAAAGAAGCGTGTTACCCATCTCTCCAAACACCCATTCCTTGTAGAGACAGTTGATGAAGAAGATGGGGGACTGTGTGAAAGCCATGAGGAAGTCACTGACCGCCAGGTTCATGATGAAGTAGTTGGGCAGGTTACGGAGTTTCTTGTTGCTACACACACACACACACACACACACACACACACACACACACACACACACACACACACACACACACACACACACACACACACAGAGGGTGTAAAGGATAGGAATGGTGACAATATACAAATGTTTTGCCCTTCATTCACTTGGGTCAACACCTGAGCTTTTTTTTGAGTTGAGTTTAGTTATTTAGTTGTTGTGTTTATGTGTATGGCAGCAGAGCAGGAAAGTATACTGAACAAGATTTGATGTTGTTTGTGATATTATATAAATCTTTCTTAATGAGGGGTAGGTGAGTAATTTGATTATTATATACTAGTGTTGTGATCGTTCCTCTGAGCCACTGTCTGCAACCAATACATATTTATACACTGTAAAAAATACTTTCATATGCATGTTCTGAGGCTTGTTTCCTTTTGTTCGAGCGACTTTGAGGAGCTGTGCTCAGGAATCAGTCAGCGTCTCCCTTGGTTGTGTGTTGTAGCAAATGTCTGTCGTCATGCTTTCTTTAGTAAGGGAAGGAAAGGGGTCAGTTGCCGTGTCATGTATCTTGTTTGAATGCATAACTCAATAAACCGTCATTCACAGCAGCTTGACTGCCGTCTGCCTCCCACAGCTCTTCATCGATTAATCTCCGTTTCTACGTCTGCTGAATTAAGAGTGGCTGCTCTCTGATCGAACGGCAAACAATCAGGTGAGGTAATCCTTTGAGTGTCTTGAACATCTGTATGTGTATTAAAGTGTTTTTATATCACTGCTAGTGTTTGTTTGTGTGACCATGAGTCTGTGCGTGCGAATGCTTATATGGCACTCATTTTCATTCCTGGAAAATCATCATATCGGGTGACATCTCACTTGAGAGACCATTATCTCCCTCCCCCTCTCTCTCGCTGTGTGTGTGTGTGTGTGTGTGTGTGTGTGTGTGTGTGTGTGTGTGTGTGTGTTCGTGTGTGAATGAATTTACTTGGAACTCATAACATCATGTGCATTTCTGAATCAGTAAACACATTATCAGCACGACACAATGAAGAACCCATCTAATCTATCCACGGTAATGGACAGATGAAATACAAAAGCCCCGGGCCACACACACACACACACACACACACACACACACACACACACACACACACACACACACACACACACACACACACACACACTTTCTGTCTCTGACCCAGTTGCTGTGAAACCGTTAATGTAAGTAACACAATAAGAGGTCAACGGCAGTCCAAATTACACAACAAATAACACACATTTATCCTCTTGACTTCCATTTAAGAGTCACACTTTGTGACTTTAAATGGACTGTGTGAATTTCACAAATGATTTGAACTGCATTGTAAATTTGATTTATGACGGTAACCCCCCCCCCCCCCCCCCCAAAAAAAAAAAACAGACACATTTCAGGTGAACTTAAAAAGAAACCAGTGATACCAACGTAAAGACACATTTTACATTACATACAAATAATTCCATTTGGGTAAGAGCACACTTCTCCACGGTATTTCACAGGATACAGGACCAATTTACTCTGATGAAGTCCTCATTCTAAAGGTGATGCTTTGACCAGAACACTAAGATGCAAAGATTATTTCAACGCTAATCGCCCCTTTGATCCTCTGGAGAGTAAAAGACATGGAAACTACTGACCCTTACTCTGCAGTGAATTAAAGACAGCAATCAACGCTCAACTTTAAATTAAGATGCATTTGCCTCCTAAATCAATCAGACACCTCCCACTTACACATCCACACAACCCAGTCCCTCTGTCTTTCTCTCTGGGAGACCGTCACATCGCTGAGTGATTATAACATCTCCTCAAGGCTCTGATTACTAAAGAGAGACCAACATTAAAGATGGTAAGAGGACACAAACCCACCTACAGACGGCCAACATGACCAGCGCGTTGCCAGTGATGCCCAGCGTCCCGATGACAAAGACAAACGAGGCGACGATGTAGTGAGCATGGTCAGGCACATCCACCTTGTTGAAGTAGCTTCTCTGGGCGTGGGCGTTCTCTGGCTCCATGCTGTCAGTGGACCACATGGTTCAAACACCTCATCGGGGCTGCCGACCTGGCAGGGAGCAGTGGGTTTGGAACTTTGTAAACGTTGCTTTGCTCGTGTCTTGGCTCCATTGTAGTATCATTTGTACAAGAGATGCGAGGGGAGATGTGCAGTATCTTCTTTAGACCGTGCTACATTAAGGTCTATTGATCAAGATTACCTTCGCTGAGGAAAGCCCTTGTTCTTCGTAGACCATCCATGCGGTACTCTGTAATGAATATGGAGGAGAAGGTGATCTCCACTTTGTAAAGTCCATAGGTTTACTTCTGGAGTAAAAAGTTATATATTTTTTACAATTCCAAATGTTGTCAAGAGTTAATGTTATATCATTCAGAGAATAATAAAAAAGTGAAAAACAAACGTTCCTCTTTTACTTCTTTGTCCAGCAGTGTTCTGTGCTCTGGTCTGCAGTTTAACAACTTGTCCTCCACTTAATGTGTCCCGTTTGATACTTGGGTAACGGATAATAAACATCCAGTATATTAAATCCTCCGCTCGCTGCACATTGCCGCTGTCCATCCACTCAGTGCCAGCCTGCAGCCTCCTCACCCCGTCACGCCAGCTGTGCACCAAGCTTTGACTCAGAGGCCCTGTCTCTGATTACCTTGTCAAATGGCGACTTCGCTCCGCTCATCTCTCTCTATGTGTGTCTCTCTCGCTGTCCCACGTTGCTCTGTGTTGCCCTCTCAGCCCTAACCCCTTGTCATACTCTCTCTCCTCCGCAAACATACTGCCATCCTCACCTCTCTCTCTCTCTCTCTCTCTCTCTCTCTCTCTCTCTCTCGTCTCTCTCTCTCTCTCTCTTCTCTCTCTCTCTCTCTCTCTCTCTCTCCTCTCTCTCTCTCTCTCCTCTCTCTCTCTCTCTCTCTCTCTCTCTCTCTTCTCTCTCTCTCTCTCTCTCCTCTCTCTCTCTCTCTCTCTCTCTCTCTCTCGTAATAGCCCCTGAGCTCTAACTCTTTAACGAGGAGGTCCTTACATAACAGACATCATGCTCAGCCATTTAATACTGCCAACTCAGACTTTGTAAACACGCACACGACGATGCATATATATCACCTTTCATGTCTATTGATTGCTACCAGTATGCAAACCAGTACAGCCATTCAATTAACAAGCTGACCAGTCTGTGAAACCTCACGCACGTCCTCTCGTCCGAATAGCGCACGCTCTGCAGCGCCATCGTTGCGTTCGCAGTCACCAACACGTACAGACTTTTTAAAGATCACTCATTGGAATCACACCTATTGATCTTCCCATTCCCAACGTGTTCATAAGGCACCATGATCCAGAACATACACACACTTCTCACATCCATGTCATCCCTTCCCTTTAGCTGCAGATACAGGTTATTAATGTGCAGAAGGGCCAGCTTTAGGGAAGTCTTAAATAGAACGAGTACGTTCAAAGGTTTTATCTAAATGTGCCAATATGATTGTACAATTGGGGAAAAAACAAGATAATCAGTAACATCGAATACCAGTTTGTTCACTCTGTTCACATCAACCGATATTTTTTCATCTTTTTTGATTTTAGAAAGGGCGCATACAAAGAACACAATACACTCAGAAGAATTGAATTAATAGTGGTGTTAATATCATCAGGATCCATGTCGGTAGAGCAAACGGGCATTTTATTCAGCCCTTCTCTCGATGATATTCTTAGAACTGCCGACGCGACATCGGACGGAAGCATGCCTCATCTGCTGACCATTGCTTTTGATGGTGCTGGACATGTTGTAAAGGAGATGAAGGGAATAGAGGGAGGTGAAGAATGCAGAGCTTAGACAGAGATGTCAACTAAGCCCCTACAGCAAAGCCTTAATCTGTGCACTGTGCATGCATGTGGATCAGTGTTTGATCTGCTTGTAATAAGAACTTATGTGATGTACTCTACATGTAAGTGTTTGTCGTATATGTGCGCGTCTGTCCACACATGCATGCGTGTGTACTTGCGTATATGTATTTGTGCACTACATCACATTCCCACAGCCCACACGTGCAGATGTTTTCAGGGAATACTGTTGTTGGGTTCTGCCAGCCTTGATGACCTAAACACAGTTACTGTGTTTGTGTTTATGTCAGCGCAGCAGGGAAATACACACCAGGACATCTAGTGCTATAAATGTTGATGCAAATGTCGTCATTTTGACGAGCGAGTATACACTTTTGATGACATAAATCGGGTCAAATTTGATGTTGATTTGCCTTACACTGACTGCGACTGCAAGGCCACTGGTCGTGTTAAGACAGTCTGTGCAAACACGCGTGAGTTAAAGAGGGATCAGAGGAAGAGGAAAGAGCCAAGACATCTTCCTCATCCAACGCTTCTGCACAAGACGACCGCTCCATTCAAATGTTACTTGAAAAGTAGATTTGAAATTATTTAGAAAGATTTCATTGATTTAGTAGAAATGTTATTCGGCCTTATTTTGAATGAATCTATATTTCAGGAGCCTCTTAGGTCTTTCAGCAAATCATAGAAAAAAGAAAAGGAGATAAAAAATAGCTTTGCTGTTTTTAGCTGTAGAGAGCCTTTTGCAGACCTGACTTTTGACAACTCAGCACAATTGTGTTTCTGCTTGACAGTACTCTACTCGCAATACTTGTTTACTCAATGACTATGTTTTCAAAATGGATAAGCATCGTAATTAAAAACAACTTGTTTTGGCCAGAAAACCGAGTTGAATTGCCTGCTGGCAAACCAAACACTTAGTTTCGAAAGTCGTGATCAGTGTCTCATCTTCAGAGTTCCAACTATCTGCAGCTTCCCCTCTGTTTCACTCCACACCATCTGGATGAATGACCTTGTCTGGATGGAAAAACACATCAGTGGTGTGGCATTCACAGTGCATGGTCAGAATTCCACGTGTCAATGAATCAATTAGTATTGAACAAACTGGTAGCGCTGTTAAGTCCTGGGTATGAATCCCCTGTTATAGTTAGCTTTTGGCGCACAGTGGAAAATACACTAATTATTATTGAGTGGTGCTGGCCCTGTGACCTGGACTGTGTCCTCAGGCACATAAGTCAGTTGGAGATCAATATTTCACTACAGAGGGAAATAAGTTGCAGATACTGTACGGAGCACCAGGAGGCTTGTCGAGTGGGATTGGATGCATGTATTAACTTCAGCCCACTCACGAAAGGGCAGAAGTTCATGAGAAAATGATGTCGTCTATCTCACAATTTCTCCTTCCCTCTGGAACCAGAGACCATCATCATTCAGGGTCTAACAGAATGCAGGAAATATTATTTTGTTCACATGATGTTCACCCCAGCACCTGTAACAACAGCAAACATGTCACAAGGAGAAGCAGAGGTTTCTCTTCAGCCATTCTTGCACTTGCACCTGTAGCCAGACTGAGACCACCTGGTGTCCCTGAAGCAGCAGACGAGGAATAAATCATAACAGAAATCTGTGATTTCATTTGTCACCCTGCTGTACCTACCTCTGATCAGAGGGTTAGACTTCACATTGACCCAGAAAACAGTTGCCCTAAAAAAAATAAAAATAAAACAGAGTAAGAGAGCAGAGGTTTTTAAGCAGCTTCATGCTTTTGAGATTGTAAAAGAGCGGGGGAAAAGTAGTTTGCTTTACATGAAGTAGATGTGGCTTGTATTGGGTGGTATCCAGCTGTATACAGCGGTGTTGCCCTTCAGGTTGGTGTTGGAATGAGTAACAGCACCTTGTAGATTTCCTGTGCACTGTGAAACATCCACATCAAATTCACACAACGAAACCATTTTGACTTAAGGAGGTAAACAACATATTTTCTTCGCGACTAGATTCAGCAGTGAAATCGGTCATATTGTCCCGTCTGCTTTTTGTTTAGGAGTGTAGGTCCTTAAGACTCACCTGAAGAAGCCTTGTGTCTGGAGGAGGGATTTGCCAGCTCCCCAGAGCATCAGTGCTCCCGTCTGTCCGAGCCCCCAGAAGCACACCTCTGTATTCTGGTCCAGCGATAATCACTGCACACACAGCAGTACAGCACTTATTGTAGCCAGCCAGTTTTTGACAAGTCTTATCTTATCATTTGCACTTGGTTTATAAAAATACAGCCTTCAAACTAAGTGACAGATACATAAGATATACATAATAATGAGTATATACACTAAAATAATACTATTTGCAGACCAGCAATGGTGTCAAAAGTAAGCACTTAGTCCCTCACAAACAAATGCATACACGTACACAGAAAAGGTCAAAGGAAATTTATTTTCACTTTGCCTCATTTTAGTAACATAACATTGGTCTCATGGCAGCTTTAACATTCATATAATGGCTCAAAAGAATTATATAAGTGAGCACAGAGCAGAGTAGAGGATGTCAGGATGTGAGTTTGAGGTTGAGTTTGAGCATCCAAGTAGAAACAACAACGCTCAAATTAAAGATAATGAGGTTTCCTTGCTATCAGCACTTGCCAACTGTTAAAATATAATCCCATAAACTTGGTAAATTATATATATATTTTGACAGCTTCCTGTCTACTGGTTTGTTAATGATTTTTAATATGCATTGTGTTGTTTTTTACTCTTATATCTAAAAGTACTCCTGAACATCTTACCTGTGATGGCCTCGCCTGGCTGGAACGTCCTGGTGTTGGTGAGAAGAGCGTAAGGCGCTGGTGAAGGCTGAGGCAGCGTGTCCTCACAGGCACCAGTGGGCGCACCACTGGGGTAGCCGCCAACAAAACAGAGGGTCTGAAGCGTAGTGAAACCAGGCAACAACCGCTCCATCAGGCTGAATTAGAAGCTGCTGCACTGCACGCAAAATAGCAGTTTGCGATGCTGAGAATGAAACGCAGAACTGAGCCAAAATACTGCTGCTGAGTCACACGACCACAACATTTGTCTTTATCCATAATTTTCTTCAGCAATCACTTTTCCAACCATGAAATGTGTTTTTCACGTGAATGCTCTTATGAAACTAAATGTTTTGATTTGTTTATTTCTTTATTGGACATGATTGTGGCTGAGGGAAGTTAGAAAACGTTTTCTAAGTAAATCACATGATGAATATGTACACCACAGTCTTATTTAAAGCATTTTCATGAAACCTAAAATCCCTTTGTCACTCAGTCACAGTAATTGGTGCGAGTGTGTTTTTTCAGGGATTATTCGTGATATGAGAGAGAACGTTTTGACATGACAGTTCAGCTCTACTGCCACAAAGGAGGAACTTTGTACTGTGAACACAGCAGCTTTGCAAAAAAACATGGAGATGTATTTTTCACAAAAAAGGATTTCAACAATGTCATCAAAGAATAGATGTGTTTTTTTCAACACTGTATGAGGAGACACTGTCCACGTTGTCTCGTAGACTCGCTTCTCTCACAGTAAACATTGTCTTTTGAAAGTTTATATATTTGAGTTTATATATAAAGTATATTTATTCTTTATTTTCTTTTGTCATCAAATCTCTCCCAAGTCTCTGATTCAGTCTGAAAAAAAAAACATTTCCTAAATTCATGCACATGTGTAATCTTTGGGCTTAAAGGATTAGTCTCTCATTTGTACGAGTATTTCAGAGTGTCCTCAAAACTTTCTAATCTTTTGTATTTTTCTGGTTTTGATTAACAAAATAAGAATAAAGAAGTAAAAAAAAGAACAGAATCTCTCTTCACGTGTGATTAAACAGACACAAGTGAAGTTCTGTCCCTCCGTCCCAACATTTCACACTTCCTTTCTGGTGTCTGTAGATCATATGTGTTATTCATTTTACACATAAAAGGACCACTGGTGTGACCCGACACTAAGAGGAAAAAGCCGGCTGTGCTTTTAATATATACAGAGCCAGGCACCATGGCATGTTCTCTCCGGCTTTCACCTGTTTAAATCTACATCTCCCTGAGAGGATGAACTGCACTTTCATCATTTATCATTCAAAAAGAAAAAAAAATTTAGAAGCATTATGGCTTATACAGACTGTTGCAGCAGATATTCTAACCTGATAATGTTTTGTTCCAGCTGATCACTGAATCAATGATGTGGCACTTGGCAGTTTGTTTTTCATCCGGCTGTTGCAATGACGATGCTCATTTCAACTGCTTTTGTAATTAATGTACCGGTAAGTGTGTTACGAAAGCTTTTGCTTTTACAAGAGTCAGTGTGTTCATTTAAAGGCTTACCGTTGATTGCTGAAAACCTGGACATAAAGCAGAAACTAGACACAACCTGAACATAAATACGGTAAATATGTGTTTCTGCCATTTGGGTGGGTCAACCCTTTAAATGCGGCATTATCAGGATGAGGTTATGGTGTTCCTGGCGTATGTAACGTGACTTGTTATGGTATTCAAGTCGACGCTCATGCTCTGAGTGAGAAAATGGATTGGGGTTGGGATGCAGGTTAGGGAACTGTTCTGAAGGCATTAATACACAGGGAACGTACAGAACGATTAGATAAAATTATAACAAGTGAATTAAATGTGGCATGTTTAAAGCTTTCAGACATTACCTATAACCTTAAACTGTGATCAGACGTGGGCGACCTCAATATAACTAAATGGTTTCATCGATATGAAACAGCTGGATTCATTAGTTAATGTGAGTGTGAACGCTGTGGAGTTTGATGTAACTCTAGTTTATGTCCTGGAATGCCCTGTGTTTGTGTTTGTGTGTGTGTGTACACGAGTTCCTGCGTGTGTTTAGAAGACAGGACAAGAGCAGCAGCGGTCGCACAAACAAATACAATTCAAAATAAAATTCCACTGAGCGACACTCGGCTCTCAATTAAATGTGCCATCTGTTCTCCAGCAATGTGCAAATGAGGTGGTAAGAGGTACCAAGACGACGTAGCTTATCTGTCAGCAGCTGACATCACAAGGATGATCTTAACCATCTTAATCCGTGACATGGTTACATTAACAGGATGGAGGTGTGCGCTGACTCTCAGCAAGACAGTGTCCTTCTTTATGTCAAACCCAAAGACGTTACAGACTCGACCGAATACGTTTGAGCTGGTTTGTGTTGCAGCTGATAAAAGTGTATTTTCTTAGATCCACAACTGCTGTGTGTGTGTTTTTCCCAGGTTGTTGTTCCCAACATGTCCCACAATTCCTCACACCAACAATAAGTGCAAGTGTAGCAACCAAAAGTGTTTGCATAAGGTTCGGGAAAGAAAAAAGTTCAATAACTGTTTTGTCAATTCCATAGCTGATACCATTTGAAATGTGTGCGATCACGCAGTGACCATTTTCTGTATTTGATCTGAGCCCATTACCCAAATAAAATGTGGAGCCCCATCCATGACGTAATGCTTTTTTAATCAGCAGGCTATTTGGTTAGCATTTATAGCAGAGTCTAATTTTTGTCACAATACAATTTAGCAACACGGTGAACATTTCTTGTTGATCTTCTGAAGAAAATGTAAATGGTGGCAAATCAAATCGAATGTTAACTCACTTAATGAATTTGTTTCACCGTGGAATGTAAATGTATACTTTCAAACTCTCCTATAATCATCTTTTCATCATATAACAAATGGTGACACTAGTTCCTCGCACCTGTAAATGGTTCCTGCTTGTCCAGCTTCAGCTCTACCCAGGTCAGTTCCTTTGCAGAAATCTGGATTATCTGTCATCACTATCTAACATAGTTGCCAGCGAGCATAGATGGATCTTCAGACACATATGGCGACGTCACACAGACGCTGCACCAACATCTTCCTACAGTCTACGGTTAACAGCTGTTTGACAAACGAGTTTCAACACACGCGCTACCTTTTGTACAGTGGACGCTCAAACCCATGTCACTCATGCTCATTCACGTCACACATTCACCCGGTGGTGTTCATCCGACACGCCTTTCAGACTCGACAGACTTGTTGAAATGCCACGACCACTGACTTTCTTTCATTCTCCTCAAAATAAATTCAAGAAGTAACATTTGTGTAATAACTGACAATTTATTACGAGACTTGTTCTGAGCTAAAACTTACAACCAAGGTGTATGTGCCGCATCTTATTCTGACATTGTCGTCACTTGTTTTTTTTTGGGGGGGGGGGGGGGGGGGGGGGCAACAATTAAGTTAAGCAAGATGAATCAGAAGAAATGCACAATAGCTGGAACATTTGCAGAATGTTCATTTCAAGTAGTACAGCTGAGTAGTACATTGAAACTAATTCCACAATCTTGCACCGCAAATGCTGGAATAAGAGATGATCTATTTTCTCTGGTGTGACAACAAAAGCTCAACTTGAAGACTGACGTCCACGGGGCGGTGGTTTGTGTCAGATGATTTAACAGTCATGCACAATTTCCCCAGGATTTTGGCTGCCTCCCCGCGTCAACATCAGGCGTTCATGTGACTCGTGTCTGAGAGTTCCGAACAAAGGAGCATGTCAACTAAAACGAGTGTGTACAGAAACAAACGTTGTGTGCAGCTCACATCTCTTCACCCTTAGAAAATACTGACATCAATCAGACTTTACAGAACAACATGTAGTCTACAGACTGATAAAACATCACGAACAATAATACGAGTGCAACACGAACAACAGATCCTCAAATCCTCTAGGGCCAAAACACGAAATCCTCTACAAAGACGTTTATCTCTGCTAGCTGCTCGAGGTCAGGTTCATGAAAAACCTGTGATGACTCCTGATCCCTCGGATCACTTGGTTCTTCCAGCAATCAAATAAGGATTTACAGTAGAAAACAAATAAACATACGATTAGAATCATCCCATGAAAAAAATAAAATAAATTGTCCTTCAAAGACCTTCATTACCGGTTATGCTAAAGCTCACAGAGTACTTGTGCTTTGCCTCTGGTGTTATTTATTTTTATTTTGCGGTTGCCATGTTCCAAAAGAGCTATTCATCAATAAAAACGTACAACATGGCAGGTTGAAGTTGGCTTGAAAACTTTGCACACAGGAGCCACTTTAATCTTCTTGTGAGTCAAAGTAACCTTGTTGTTAGTCTTCTTCGCACTTTGACTTTGTACCACGTCAGCCCTGAAGAGGAAGGCCGATATGTTATTGTTTTAGTCAGTTTCAAGATGACAAATCAGCCGGTGGAGGCGTTGGCTCCAGCTGAAAATGCCGCTGAAAGCGCACTTTTACGTGTTTCCGCCATGCGTTAGTTGGAGCAGGTGTTGATGTTCTTGCCGTCAGCAGCGTCCTCCACCAGTGCCAAGTGATAATCGGTGGAGAGTGTGAAGTGGGACACGCAGCCCACCAAGCCTCCCATGTACTGTCTGTTTGTGTGAAGAGCTATCTCTTTCATGCCACCTTCAGGGAGAGAACACGCAAATGCAGATGTAAAAATCACTGATTAATTCATATACAGCACGTTATGGGATTGTGAGTGGTAAGCACCACATACCAACATATAAGGGTCCGTTGATGTTGAGTTGCCTCATCTTTCCAGGTGACCTGCCTGTTTTTGCTCCATAGTCATCCACTGTCAGCTTCCCTGACTGTCCATCCCTGAACAGATAATGAGAAAACCTATTAGTAGACTAATGGGGTGGCACTTTCACCTTTGCTTTTTTTTGCATCCCCTAAGTATGTAACCCATTCTATTAATATTGAAATACATAGTATATACACCGGTATATATATATATATATATTTTTTTTGTGTATTTTTTACTATTGTTGATTTCTGTTTTGTTTTTAATATCAGTTTTTCTTGCCGGACAACCAATTGAAACCCACGTACATGCATACATGAACATCCATATGCACACATACTTACCTGTTTTTCATTTTTTCATTTTTTTTTTGGTTTGGTTTGTTTAATTATTATTATTATTTTTATATATTTTTTTCCCTCCATCTCAAAAGGCTCAAGGACATTCTCACACACACACGCACACATACACACACACTGACTATATGATATTTGCTGGCTTTTATCCCACTGTTCTTGTCATCCTCTTGTTGTTATGTCTATGTATCGTCTTAATATTGTCTCGTGTCTTTCAATAAAGAAAAATATAAAAAAAAAAAAAGTATGTAATAAAAGGAACTAAATCTGAAATCCTTAACAGGACGTCCTTGGGTTTGCCAATTTCCACATGGATTGGAAGTTAACTTGTCTCTGAATGTGCTGGACAGGACAGCAGGTTACCACATTACTTCTACAAAAAAGTGCAATCATCCATATTTGTATATCAACGGAGGATCAAATGAGATACAGTCTTTGTGATATGTGTAAGGCGTTGATCATTGGGAGGAAAACAATCAGTAATCCCGCAACTCTGCAGTTGTCCGCAGAGAGCATTTTAGTGTATTTCAGCTCATTGTTTACTGTATTGATTCAAGACTCTCGCAACTCTACATAAACACTAATGCTGCCCGTGTCTGCTGGATGTGTAAAAAAGTAACTGTTTGCTAACTTCATTGCATAATACATGTCAAATCGACAAGGAGATAATATGTCAGCTTGTTCTGCTGCCCCCAAGTGGACAAATAAAGCAATTGGTGCAGCTTTACTGTCTGAGTTGCCAAGTGACACAGATGTTGTGATTACCGCAGTGTCTATTTGACGGGATTTCTTTTATAGAGCTTACCTCACAGCTTTGACTCTGTGCCACTTTCCATCGGTGAAGGTCCCGTTGACAGCGATGTTAGCCGTGCCGCTGCCCAGGTTATAACTACAACAACATGGAAACACAGGCGAGGAGTTTACCTGGTTTCAAAAGGGTGCAGTGGGTTCACGTTTGCATGGTACTGTCCAGAGACATTCTGGTTCTTTCCCAGGTCACGGTCCTGCCCCAGACTCCAGGTCTTTTTTTAGCTCTGCCTCTCCTGGGTGCTTAGCTCTCCCTGCCGTTCGGTGGGATCAGCGTCTCTCCCCATCATCCTCATCCTCTTCTTACACTAAACGTTCTTCTCTTGCTAAAATCTGACCTTTTCCTGCTTGACAGGGAAGTGCAACCATGTGGTAAAAAATATTTCTCTATGATAATATATTTCAGCAAGAATAAGTAGATACACTTACACAGGTGTTTTTATAGTTTCCCTACCGTTTTATGCAAACACTTACCTGAAGATTAGTGCACCATCCTGAAGCCCCATCGACAGGAAGTCACCGTTGGGTCTCATTGGACTGTCTCCTCGCCATAGCAGCAGGCCATCCTTGGCTGTGCTCTTAAAGCGCATGAAAAGATTGGTCCTCGAGCCAGACGCCCTAAAAAATAATGGCAAACTCACTTGCAAGCGTGATTACAACTTTTGACGTGACAGTAACGAACATTATTAAAACAGCACAACAACTTTAAGGGGGGAAATTGTATCTGAACATATCACAAACCCCATTTCACGACCAACCTTTTCAGGATATCCCTGTTGTCATATGTCAGGTAACTTCGGCCAATGAACTGCGGGATCTCAATGGCTTCCGTCACAGCTGGGCAGAGAAAACATTGTATTTACTTCATAGCGTCACAAGGTGGCAGCGTCTGCATGTATCTGCTGAAAAACTAGATATCTAGTTTTTGAATTCCAATAAAGAAAACTTACTGTTCAAACAGTAATTCCCACACTCTGATCAGTGCAAGCATTAACAACAGAGAAGGTATAGATAAGCTGAAGGGATCAGGTTGTCCAATATATCGTTTTTTATGCAATTACATGATTACAGAAAACACATTTAATCCCTGAGAAGAGGAAAGATCACGCCACATGGTTAAAGCCACATTTACACACAAACAAAAACATTGTCATCATTCATTTATTTACAGTAGATTTTCTTTTTTTAAACAATGTTTAATTGCAATTTCTGTTCCTTGTCTTACTGAGTTTGACGTCTAGTTATTTTGGTTTCATTCCACTAAAGACAGACAGACGTGCCAAAACTGATTTTATATTTACTCCTAGTCCTCAAAAGCACATTGCAACAGCTCAAAACACATCTTTTGCAGTGTGTAAACCACACGTTGATATTTCAGTTATATGTGTCATCTGATACCTTTTTATGTCTGTCGCTCTCTACTCACAACACACCAAGCTGTGAATTGGAAGTCCTTACACGTATCATCAGAGCAGTGTCCTGTCAACCTTTAGGATGTGCTGGCATTTGTTTGAACTCAACAAAACACTGCACTTCTTGTATAACTGTCCTGCAGTCACAGGATGTATAGTTTGTGTACTAATTAAAAAAGACCCCAAACATGTTACTGTGCTAAAAAAAAGAAAAAGAAAATAGCCAGTCCCGTAAACAGACTGCCGGCCAACTGACCTTTCTGGCAGTGCCTCCCGTCGTACCCTAGAGGGCAGTCACACTCATAGCTGTCCCACTTTGGCCTGCAGGACCCTCTGTTGGCACAGGGACTCTCCACACAGGGGTGAGCTGAATTTGCTACATTAACTCCACCAGCAGAGCCAGTTGTTATCGGGATGGTGCGGTCGTTGAGTATCAGCTGTGGATGTACAAAAGAAAAGCAACCGACAAAGACGAAGAGGAGGACGAAAAATCAGACATAGTTGGTTTTTTTTTCGTTGAAGATGAATATGCATCATGTTTTTTGCAACAGAACCAAGTGTTGTGACTTAAATATATATTGTTGTGTTGTTTACTCACTACCAGTGTGATGGATTTAGAATGACAAACTATTTGCATTGCCAAATAAAAGAAGGAGAGTTGAAGTACAAGTGTCACAGATGTAGATGTAGTAATACCTTCTGAATAATGCCCGTGAAGGGCTTCATCACACCCGCTGTCCTCTTGGTTTTATAAGATGCTGGTACTCCGCCGATATAAAGAGGTGAGCTGCAGTTGATCTGAGTGAAAGCTCCCTGAAGAGTAAATCAAACAGAATTTGAGTTAATTATTAGTTCATTATGTCAGTGGCATGGACAAAAGAAACAAAGCCTTTCATATTTCAGCTAGAGGCCATCATCAGAGTAATCACACAACAGAAATTCAACCACCAATCAGGAAATAGAATACATCATTGGATAATAGGATTCATTTGTGAATACGCCGCCAAGACAATACAACTCCTGATGAAGGAGGTATGAGCGTAACAGTCAGAAACAACAAGGACTGTCTCAAGGTGAAAGATAATATAAAAAAGTGAGTGCCCAAGACCGGAAACATATGAAGACAGTGATGAAGGCTACCATACAGATTAATAAATGAAGAACCCCACCTGTGTATTCATATTGCCATTTCTGCTCGTTGGATTATGCCGATGATAACTTTAAACTGAAACATATTTGTTTTTGCCAGCAATAAATAAAAAAATAAGACCGTTTATCTGTGAGTTTCTTGGATCACATACATGCCCTCATGTGGACGAAGGAATAGTCAAAGTTTTCCCTTGATCTGTCGTCATAACCTGTAAAAACTGTATTTTGTTTTGTTCTATGTGGTAACATGTTGGTATAATAGCAAGACAATGTCTAACTGAGAGTTTAACATGTGTTTAAAGTGGCATCTTTGCAAATGAACGGATGAAAACATTAAAGCAGGTATCAGAGGTAAAACCAGTTGAACCAGACATTTTGCTCAGGTGTTGGAGGACAATATGAGTAACTCATATTCAACAGGTGTCTCAATGAGACAGCTATGTTGCTTTGCATCTGCCGAATTTGTAATCACACAGCCCCGCAGAACTTAATAGTGTACAACGACACCGTTAGTGAGATTGTTGTGAGAGGTTTCTTGGGACATAATGCAGCTATATGCAACACAGAACAACAAAATACCTCAGCGATTCCTTCCATTGGCCTCTGACTATCCACCTGAAGGATTCCACTCTTTGCTGTGCGAGACACCCTCAGCTCATGCCATGTGTCCAGACTGATCTTCTCATCACTCCTGGAGTACAGATCATCACACACATTATAGGCCAATTAGTTAAACTACAAATTGAGAAAGTTAAGGAAACAGAAAAAAAGCACGAGAGTGCATCTATTTAACACCTGATTGTAGCTCCTCCAGAGCCACAGTCAAATCGGAACTCGACGTATCCGTCCACGAGGTTGATCGCCAGGAAGTCTCCGCTGCCTGCGTCATCGCTGTACAGCAGCGTCCCGTCGGGCGTCAACGGCCGAAACGTCAGCTCAAACTCCATGAAGGACAGATAGCTCTGAGAGGACTGAGGCCAAGGGACGACAGCGTACGAGAACACAGTCTCATTGAAGAGAGGCGAGGACAGGGAGAAAGCTGAAGAGTTGGGAGAGAAGCCATGAAGAGACAAAAAGAGCAAGGTGAATGACAGAAGAAGGATTTGGGCCAAGCGGGAAGAGGAGATGATTAAGAGTGAAGAGGAGGAAGAGGAAGACGTTGAAGAGAAGAGAAGAGAAAGGACATGGAAGGAGGACAGAGAAAGTGAAAGTTACATCGTGTGAAAGCTGGTCTGACATGCAATTACTCCCTCTGCCTCATAATGATCCTCATTCCCTTCATGTTGCATTTAACTGGTCAGTCATTACCTTCAATCTGAGACCATTAAGTAAAAATAAACAACAAAAGGGATTTTATGCTCTACGTTCACGGACACGTTTACTCCTGTACAGAAGACAAGAGTGAGTTATTTTTGTAGGCGTGAGACAAAAAAAAAAAGTAGAGTTGACTTACTCTCTTCACAAAGTGCTCCCCTGAAGCCGAGCTGGCACAGGCAGATGAAGCCATCGGCACGGTTTGCAAAGCAGACTCCGCCATTGGCGCAGCTGACCAGGTCACAGGCGCTGTCACTGCACTCACCTTGTGGCCAGGAGATATGAGGGCATTAAGGCCGACTCAGCGTATCTATCCGTTTCAGTGCTTTCATTATTTCTAGTAACATTCTTACTCCATAACATTAAAAGAAATGGTTATGTGCATTCTGCTTTAGAAAGTATACATTACAAAATCCAAAAAGGTTTGCTCTTTGACATGGTACATTTTCATAGTTGCCTTCTACAGTGGCTTAGCTAAAATCTGAGAGGAGAACCGGTGCATTATGGGTAACATGGGTAAGGATCACATACCGCTGGCAGCAGATTCTGTACGCTTGCTCACCTATATCAGCTCCACTCAGAGCTCTGCCCAGAGGCCACGGTCTGATGTCAGTTGCCTTGTTGTTGATGGTCAGACTCTGAATGCAGCCAAGAAAGCCACGATTGGTCCCTGTGGCCCTGACCAGCCAATAAGCACTCGGGGATCCACCCACATGCAGCGGCGAGCGGAAAGTGATCTTACTGTACTGGCCCTGGAAGAGTGAAGAGAACAACATGTGCTTGAACCTTTATTAACTCAAAATCACTTGGGGTTTTTGGTCAACTGCCAGAATGGACTGAAAGGCAATGATGTCAGCAATGCCTCGTTCAAAATCCATCGAAGCCACGACATTGAAATGAATTAAATGGCAAAAAACCTTTTTCAATTTTTTAAAGGCGTACTATACTTTGACAACACCTCTCAAGTATATGTCCTCAAGCTAACTGTGACATTGTGTAAAAACAGTACAAATACGAGCCGTTATCTTATCCGTTTTATCAGAATCAGAATCAGAATTTCATGTGTTTTTGTTACCTGCGAGCGGCCAGATACGGGGGTGTCGTTGTCCATACGCAGCCAGCCGCTCATGCCGTCTCTGAAGACGGTGACCATGTGCCACTGACCGATAACAACGCGACTCTCACTGACTATCTGAGCTGCTCCTGTACCACAGTTAAACCTGAGGGGAAATCAGATCAAACATTAGGAACTAAGATGTCTTTTCTCCAGACGATACAACATATCTATTCTCTTTCTGCTTGTTCTAACACCTCACTGACGACATATTGTGCTTACATAGAGTGAAATATTCAACAAAAATGTCTGTGTGCTGCTTTTGGTACCAGCCAAGCCGTTGAGTATGTAAACCTATAAGAGAGTCCCTGTTTGCTTCACCTGTAGTGAAGCTTGCCTCGCACCAGAGCCAGAGAGGTAAAGTCTCCGCGGCCGTGTTCGTTCTCTCCACAGTACAGCAACAAGCCGTCCTCAGAGTCTGCCTGCACCACAGAGAAACTGTTTAAAGCTCTTCACCTTTTTCAATGACAAAAATCATTGGGGGGGGGGGGGGGGGGGAACAAGGCGCTTTACCTTGAACTCGAAAGAGATCTGAAAGGTCTGGAAAGAGTTCTTCAAGGGTTCAAAGGTCATGTGCGAGTAGCCAAAGAACCTCGGAAAGTTCACAGATACCACTGAGGAAGGGATAACATCACGATACATTTTGAAGATGGGAGGTACAAAAGTTTGAAGCATTACAACATTTAAGATTTTTTGGGGGACTTTTTCCATGAAAGGGGTAGAGAGAGGGGACAGCATGCAATGTGGATTGGATTTGAACCTGGACCGTCCGCCACGGTCAGAACTGGCCTCGGTACGTGAGACACCCGCTCTAGTTGGTCAGCTACCGTGGCACCGCACACTTTTACAAAAGCCTGTACCCAACTACACTTCTCTCACCCTCAGAGCAAGTGTCGCCTCTTCGGCCGAGGTTACAGTGGCAGCGTGAGCCTCTACCGTCGAAGTCGCTGAGACAGAAGCTGTCGGGGGGGCACGCGGCATCATCGCAGATCAGGTCGTACACGCGAGGTACCTCGCCTTTCCAGGGGGACATGGCTGGCGTGGTAGTGGTGGTGGGCAAAGTGACGCTAAGGAGGATCAGAAGAGTTAGAAAGATACGTTTAGTGAGTGCGTCGTCAGTGGTTTACCCGATAACTATGTTCCACTTTGAAATCCCTGTTGCAGGGAATTAATCAAACAGCACAAAGCAAAGTGTTCAGCGAAATGCAGGGGTGGTTTGGCCACCCTAGATTTGCAGTAGTTAATGATGTGCAGTACATCACAACCAGAGTGACAGCTTAAATTGATGTGACATTTCGCTGCTACAGTCTCCATCTATAATCATAGAATTAAGTGGAAGAGCATGAAAAAAAATTGTTCGTGGCTTTTAGGAGAAAAGAGAAAGCCGGGAAGGAGAGCAATCTAGAAATCAATAACAATCATGATTTTCTTCTTGATATCCCTGTTTCTTCCCTCCTCCAAAGGGTAACTTCTGTAAATGTTCAACTGTAAATGAGAGGCCATAACTCTGGGGGGGGTAAGAGTGAGAGGTACATCTTACCTGGCAGTGGTCAGTGGGGCAGTAGTTGTGGTATCAATAGTGGTATTGGGTTTTGAGCTGGTTGAGAAAATCGGATCTGTGAAATCTGGGAAGATGGACGAGGTGGTGGAGGAAGCCGGAGGGGCAGTAGCGTTGGGAGGAGCGATGGTGTTCATGCGGTAAACAACGTTGCGACCCGATGGCGGATCAGGGCGTGAACGGAGCTGGGACTTCCTGTTGTCCTGATTGATACCTGGGAATGGCTTCAACTAGAAAGAGGACGGAGATTTTCAAGATTAAATAAGCCGAACATGTTGAAGTATTCCTGTCCTGCCGTGGTATGTAATAACCCACCTCTTCAATAAAGACATCATAATCAGAGTCATCAATGTCGAAGCCATCTTCATCTTTGATCCTTGAATCTGTGCTGTAACGGCCATAATCACCACTGCTAACGTCGGATGCACCTGTTCAGAATGTCAAGTCAGCATGTTAGTAAAAACGTTAAATTCAGATCAGGGATTCAGATCATCACAGCAGAGTGATCTCTACAGCTAAATAATCATCCTGAGAACAATAGCTATTGTTACTTTAATTATTTATATGATGCCGCTGGTTACACTTTGAATGTGGAGGATGTTTGAGAACTTCAACATGAAAGTGGATGCTTTTGTACGATCGTGAGTGAGAGTGGCCTCTGACACAGATGGTCCGTTGTTTAATGTATAAAACGTAACCGAACTTTAAATGTACCTCATGGATGAGCAGCCAAATTGTTATGTAGAAGATTATGTAGAAGTTCCTAGTTTCTGCTTGAAGAACAACACCCTCATCTGGGATATTTCTCATCATGAAATTACCGCAAAAATGAGGATGACAATGAAAATGGCCCCGACAACAAACAACAAACGGGTGTCCAATTCATCGGAGTAGACGCACAGATGAACGGACTGAAGGATGATGCCTGAGTCCTCTGTGGTTATGACAACAAGACAACATTTCACTGCTGCTAGGAGACAGACATTCAATAGAAGTAACAGCTTCTGGCCCAGCGGGTCTACCTGTTGGCCTGTACCCAGGCTGCTGAGCCACGTACTGAAACGTGTCTCCTCGATACACAACGGCAGCTCATAATGTGCAAACACAAAGCCAGACAGTGACTACTGTGAGCAGAGCAATGAAAACAAATATTCCTCTGAATAAACACTTATTTCTTAAGAACGTAATCAATGTCTTAAGATGCTCCAAAACTCCTTTCTACAAAATAAAGTTTCAAAAGATGGAAAAACCATTGCGTGCATGTTCCGTGTGACACCTTCCTGGCCATCTACTCTACCTGCACAAAGCTTAATCTTAGCTTGCATAAGAACATCCCCTCCCTCTTGTCTCCTTGCTCCTCCACCGCCCCATCTGCAATGTCAAATACTGCATGTTTACCATGCTCTGAGGCAAGTGAGGGAATTGAAATGTATTAAGTTGTTGATTGATATCAGACTACTCATACAACATAGCAAACCCTTCAAACAATAACAAGGATCTCATAGAAACCTGACTATTAAGTCTGAATGGATGCCAAGATGTAAAGTGCTAATCAACACACGCCTAATAACATTAAATCCTGAATACTGAGTGCTGGCGAAGCTTTAATCTTCTGTTGTGTAACAATCCCCCTCATTCCATACCACCCAGTGTCCAACTGCTAACACACACACACACACACACACACACACACACACACAGAACAGTCACAGAGAGAACGACGAGAAAAGCAAGTATGTCAGTCAGTCAAGGCCACTCCTGCTGTTTACTCAAGCAGTGGTGCATTGGGGGCGTGCATGTGTGTGTGTGTGTGTGTGTGTGTGTGTGTGTGTGTGTGTGTGGGTGTGCATCCATCAGGGGTGTGGATGGGCAGAGTAGGGGTCTGGCATCCCGTCCTTAATCCTGTCTGATGAGACTCGGACGTAACCCGCTTTTGTCCCCTGCTAAGAAACCTCGCTCGTCTATCTCTTCGTTTCCGTCCGTCTGTCCGTCTCCCTGTGATTCTAACTGGCTCATTTATTTGTGTTTTGTGAATCTTTTACTGACGTTTTTTGGAACAATGTCTCCCAAACACTACCTCTCTTCCGGTCTGTCTTTCTAGCGCCGTCCCTGAGCAGTCTAGCAGGACTGGACTTAATTGAATTGGAGCAGTTTACAACAGTTTGACAGCCAACATGGCGTGTGAAGCAGAAGCCGCCTGCCCACATGGCTTTCTAGAGTCATCAGAGTGGTCTGTAGGTCACAGAAATAAAAAAAAAACATCTGGATAATGTGATTGTGTCTACATGGCTGTCTGATTTTAATAGTCATATCTAAGCCTGATATGCACAAGCGTCCACGAGCACAACATTATGCCCATAGGTGCCCGATCCATTCAGACATTGCTATTACTGCATGTGTGCACGTGCGTGTGTCTGTAGCACACACCTATGTGAAATAGTGTGTGTTTGTGTGTTTTAATATCAATCGGGCCTGATCATCTCCCTCCCCCAGCAGCCGACGACATCAAAAATGATGAAAGTAAATGATTCTGTTGCTCTACATCTCCATCAGCCAAGGCTCCACCGACACACTGTCCTACAGTCAAGCTCAGAGTCAAACTGTGCTTCTGTGTCAACATAAATGGAACAATTTGAATTTATTCCATAATGATGACACAGGAAATATTTAAGAAATATGCCTAAATTATCGGCTAGATATTTTCATTTAAAAAGGTAGAAGTCTGGCAGGAGAGGAAAGTGAAACATGTTGATTCAGTCATCTTTACATATCGGTTTTCTCCATAAACAATGCCTCTACTGTAATTGTTTAGAAACTTTGAAAATACAGTATCGCTGGTTCACAACGCTGGGAGAGAAATGTGAATGTTTCCGCAGTAACGTAATGTAAACATTGCGGTTGAACATGATCAATGTTTTACTGTGAGGATAACTTTGGCGCTGGAAAAAATAAGCGGTTTGTTTAGTTCTGTGCGGGCGTATTGTTGAAACTAAACTGAAACTGACTTTGTTTTGAAATGTGGTTGAAACCAGACTAACAAGGGAGCTGAGAATAAGCTTCCCTGGCTGTCACGTCACAGCCCGTCGGCACAGAGATCAACATTCAGCCTCACCGAGAGTGCGCACGGGGCTGTTGATGTGGCTGGGTGGGCTGACTCCGTGCATGTTGGCGGCCCTGACAACAAACTGGTACTCTGTTTCCGGTAATAACCCCTTCAAAACCATGGAGTTACTCTCAATGGGCTCCCGGATGTATGTCCACTCCGTGTCCATTTCTGGCCTGTGAAAAACAAGACATACAAATATATATATATTTTTTTTCAATATTACATTGCACAAAACAGAACGGATTCTTTCTTCTTCTCTTTTTACAAAGATCGTCATTCTCAAAACATCTTCAAAGTTATTGTTTTGAGGACGACGAAGTGTTTTTAAGTTCTGAACATATAGAGTACAATTACGAGAGAGCTCTGCGTAATACAAAGTCACAAAAATGCAGAATAACTGACGAACAAACCAAAACAATCGATTGAGAGGTTTTTCCCACCGTTTCTATGTTTCTGTTTTTGAGGCCCTTTATGCCTTGAAAAAAATATTTTCTGCTTTAAGAGTGTTGAACTCTTGAACTTTATTTTTTTCTGCCTATCATCTTCAGCTTCCATCTCAAGCTGCCATATTCATGGGCTGATTCTGGACGCCTGGAGCCACAACTATCTGTTGAATGGAGTCATCTTCACCATCGATCAATGCCTCTCTTCAGCGAGGCCTCTTTTGATGTAACGAGGGACATATTTGCCTCTCAGATGACCCTTTTGTGTTGAAAATGCCCCTCCATGCAAAAACAGACTCCGATTCATGTCTACTCTGTCACAGTACGTGACAGTTTCTCTGCCTCCGTCTCTTTCTCTTTGTCTCTCTCTCCCTTTGCTCAGTCTCAGGATGTTAACTCTGCACCACGAAGCTTGTTTCCTCTCACATCTTTACAACTTACTTCATTTAAAACAATTCTTATGGTGTCATTTTTACATTCTATCTGCCTTATTTAATGTGTGTCAGACACATAATCAGAGGACTTCATGCGAAATTAGTTCAGAGTTTCTTGACATTGTAATAGGGACTCATCTAGACAATAGAGGTCCTTTGTAAGTGTGCGTGTGTGTGTGTGTGTGTGTGTGTGTGTGTGTGTGTGTGTGTGTGTGTGTGTGTGTGTGTGTGTGTGTGTGTGTGTGTGTGTGTGTGTGTGTGTGTGTGTGTGTGTGTGTGAGAGGCCGGACACTACAAGACAGAGAATGAAATTCCTTCTTTCTCGTGTCTCCACTGATCCTCGTGTCAAAACACAAATGGTTAGATTAAGCAGATCAGCAAAGGCCTCACAACATCGCGACGAGGGAGGCTGAATGTGTAGCTAAACATATCCATCAATGCACATATAAATGTTTGCAGCCATCATGTGTGTTATTGCTTCTGCTTATACATTTAAATGTTCAAATGGAAAGATTTAGTTCAACATGTCGGGAAATACACTTTATTTGCTTTGTTGCTGAGAGTTAGATGGCTACCACTCTCATATTTGGAGTTAAAGCCAGGGGTCATGTAGCTTAGCTTAACATAAACACTGTTCATAGTACACAACTCCTCATAAGATAAGATAAGATAATCCTTTATTAGTCCCTCAGTGGGGAAATTACAGGATTACAGCAGCATTGCTCACAAGTAATAAAATGAAGTGAAGATAAAAAAATCTAGTACAATAAACTAAACAGTAAACAGTACGAAAGAAGTACAAAAAATAACATAATATAAGAAAAAGCTAAGTAGTGAGCGGGAGCTGCTGTAAAAGGCAGCCACTCGCGCGGCGCCGGAACCGGATACGGTCACAACTTGCTGTTTCCATGTTTTAGTTTGTATATAGATTAAACAAACGAGGTACAAACTGTTAATTGGTGAGCTTTTAGGTGATGGTAGGCATATTTCCAAACCTTCGTACAAAGCCAGGCTAGCTGTTTCCCCTGCTTCCTGTTTTCATGCTAAGTTACGTGAACCAGTTGCTTCTCAGCTAACGCTCTGCAAGGAAGTGCATGAGTGTATTTCCCAAAATTGTAAACTATTTATTTTACACCCTTGTTTAAATGGGTGCAGCATTTGAATCTCTGCTTGTATTTTGCATCATTTTTGCCAAATGTCAAGTTTGTCGAAAATCTGTCGAAACCTTGGCATGTCCGACCATAACCTGGGATTGATCAATGCTTGGCCCCACAGCAAACTATGGGTCAATTGTAAATTTAGAAAAATGAACAGGAAGATTAAAACAGTCGGCCTTTTGTCGCTTTTCACACCCAGTAATGAAACACGACTGTTCTCTCCCTCTATGATGTGGCCACGTCAGACCGCTCTCCGCCTGGTGAGTGTCTATATGGACTGGGTTGATGGTGTTTGTGCTCACGTGTGTCACCTGGCTGCAATTAAATGCAAATGTGAAGAAAAGTGTGTGTGAGTATTGGCAGCAGCACTGAGCTGGCGAGGGGGGCAAACAGGCCGGTGTCATAAACCTCAAGCTTCATCGAATGCCGTCTTGGGCTCGATCACTTCACTGACCTGATGTAAGCCACCAGGAAGTGAAGGACAGGTGCACTTCCCTCGCTCTCTCCTTGCTGCCATGACAACGCCAGCTCTGTGTCAGACACAGCCATGACAACGGGCTGAGTGGGGGGCGATGGGGGCATGCACAGGTCTAACGGCATACAGAGAGAAAGATGTAATTCAGTTGAAGATATTAACAAACACAGAAATAATAGCATCAGCCGTAAAATGGATTCCTACTACTCACGTATTCTTACCATGTGAGGCAGTGCCGATGTCTCTGGGCATGCTGGGTCTTCCCTCCCCTGCCCAGCCATACGCTCCAACGGTGACTCTGTACTTAGAGTTCACTTTGAGGTTACCAATGTCAACATCCTGGAAAACGGCATATAGGGGTTAGAGGTATACAAATGGATTTAAAAAAATAAAGAAACAATAAGCAAGAGCATATCAGCAAGAATGGTCGGAGGGAGAGAAAAAAGACAAGAGGCAATATGGAAAGAAGGAAAGATGGTGGGAGAAGAGTGGGGGATGACTAAAGTGGAAAGTAAATGCCTATAAATGTCACGCATGACAGGAAAGCGGTGACATGGTTTAATTCAGTAAAAGGAAAGGCAAAATGATACTCACAAAGCTTGCTTGTCCATCAAATTGCCCCTTTTGAGAAAAGAGCAACAGATGTATCCATAGATGTTAAATCAACAAACTCTTAGTAACGTAGTTTTACATTTTTATAGAAAGTAAAAAAGGATTTTTTTTAAATCTTGCAAGATTTGATGATAGATTTATTGATCATTGTCACCTGTAAATGTATTAAATGTGGAGATTGCCAGGCTCATTTTTCTTGCCGCACCTCAGATTTCCCTCATTCTCAAAATTGGAGGTTAAAAGGTTTAGGCGCTGATTATAATGGAAGTAGTCTAAGGATGTTCACCACTGATTTCAAACATGAAGTCAGTGTACTCACAGTGGTCAGCATGTCCAAGCTGAGAGGCACCTCCATCAAAGACGCTGTATCCATTGGACGGTCATTCCTCATCTCTGTGTAGAAGACCTAAAAAACATACACAGAAAGACTCGTGCAAAAACATATTTGAATGAAAAAAGTCTCAGATTCATTCATTCAAAATCTAACCTATTTTGGCAAGCATTCATAAATCTCATGTTTCAATAAAATATATATATATCCTTTTAGCGTCAATTATCAACTTTAGGCTGTGACAATGTAAACGCAGCTTCATTATGAGGAAATACTCTGAGGAAACAGGATTATTTATGAACTTCTAAAGTGATTGGCCAAATGAACGCACATGCTTATCAACAAGTCGCAGGGAGGCTAGGTAGCTGACTAATCCTCTTAGTGCAGACATATGGTCATAAGCAGAGTACACTCATACTGATCCACACTTTGTTCATGTTTGACTCAAAACAAACAAAAGAGAGGAAGGAAGGAAGGAAGGAAGGAAGGAAGGAAGGAAGGAAGGAAGGAAGGAAGGAAGGAAGGAAGGAAGGAAGGAAGGAAGGAAGGAAGGAAGGAAGTAAAGGAGGAAGCTGGGTTATGGTAAGGCTTCATATCTCATTCCAAGCATATTTAATAAATAAATAAACATACAAGACGACAAGCAAAAAGCATGGGCACTTAAACAGTATGATTTATATAAAGTAAGTAAGACTCCTTTTTGAATTCAGTGTTCAGTTCACTTCAACAATACACAATATCTAAAGTACAAATCTGCCGTCGCATATCAATAAATGTGCATCTATTATGTTTCAATCAAGATTAGCAAATCCCACTTTAGTACCCAAAGCACAGCGTGGAGGAAAACATGATACTCAAGACACTAAAATCAAGATTTGTGAGCTTCAGAACTATATTGCCCCATAAAAAGGTATGCATTTGGTCGTGAAAGCTTTTCTCTCGAAACACCAGAAATGTAGTCGTGTCACTCTTGCCCTCAAGGCCATCTTGCTGGGCAGTGGATTTGACGGGCACTTTAAACGCAGTGGGAGACTGTGGGGACTCAACCACGCCAGCAGCTTGCAGAGGGCATCCGTTCACACAAAGTGAGAAGAAATATGATTTAGCATATACCTGAGAGGAGTGGTGTTTATGTTTCCCAGGTTGAAAAGCTTTCTATCCATTTAGAAAAAGAGCTGTGTTATTTATTTGAAACCCGCTGTTTTTCGAATTGAATGTTCTCCTTTTCTTTTGATTTGAACCTGTTTTTGTTCTGTGTCCACACAGCCGGTGCTGCCTCAGACTGTGTAAATGTACGACCGGTACCAACCAAGAAAGCCGTCACACAGAAACGGCTGCTAGCAAACCTTGATGCAAACTGCATGGAGCATCTCACCTTAAGACTATCATGAACAAGATGTTAAATAATGGAGGAAATGGGAAATATATGCGCTTTAAGTAACATAGCAGTCACATAGAAATGAAAATAATACGTATTGCTACTTCTGTGTTATCATCATATCAAGTAAAAGTCCCAGTCTGTGGCTGTACCTTGTATCCAGTGATGGTGCTAACATGTCGCCGGGGCATCTTCCATCGTACACTAAAGGCGGTGCAGTTGACTGTCTCCAGCTGGATGTCTAGCGGAGGACTCAGACGATCTGGTTTGTACAAACACACGCAGATATGATCAGTGAGGGCAACAGAAGACAGACAGGGGAAATGTGTCACTGTGACTAGAGGCAGCCGTGAACTCTTTATTTGAATTCTTAGCGGTGATGAATTACAGAACCAGAGACGATGAATGTTAAATTTACATGGCAGCTTAGGACCAATATTTACAATATCATAAGATTCTTCAGCATATCAGCATTTTACATTTAGATCAGCATGCAATTTAAGACTAATTGAACTGGATACAACTTAATGAACCTGTTCTAACTAAGATGTTTAAGTTACGTGGCTCAAATGTAAAGGTGTGGCTTGTGGTGATCGTGAGCCCACAGAGAATTACCACCCAGCTCGACAGTATTTTAGCATCTTTTAGCTCTGTTTTGGTTTCCTTGCCCATCAGTGTTGTTCTCTATCATCCGCATAGTTTCTTAGCAGCAGAAGGGGACTCTGACAAACCCACGAACACCACCAAACAAAAGACTAGCTGGTGAGCACAGTGAAGCCAGATATTTCCCCTTTAAGTGTTGGCGGGTTGCAAAACTGAGAGTGAACTAGACAAATATTAGATTCACCAGGTCCTAAACTCTCAACGATGTTACTCGGTATACGTTCATCAATGCATACATCAACAAGTCTTGTCCACAGCTTGTTCCTCGTCCTCACAAGTGGCTAAAATGTGTCAATGGAGGTTTCATAAAGACGGAATACTTTACACCCTGATCCTTGTGAAGATTATTTTTAGATAAAGTGTATAAATTGAAAACCAATTATAGTTCAGAATACGTAAGGAAGAAAATTGCCTGCTTATTATATGTAAAAACTTTGTCAAATATCCCAAATATCCAATGATAACATGAACACAACCTACTCTGTATTTCACCTTGTAGTCTATTTGAAGAGCGACATGGGGACCATTTGAAATGGTATAACCTGCTGGCCTCTAATATCAACTGACTCTGACTTCAAATCTCATTATTTTCACTCTAAAATCCTGGGGGCTTCTGTGACACTTCAAGAAATTGTGATTGCAACGCCAGTGATGTAACTGTAGCCTGAAAAGCCTCTTAGAGACGAAACAGGAAGAGCTCTGGAGGTGGAGCTCATCAACACGGCCTGCTGTATCGTCGTTATGGCTTTAATGAAGAAAAATGAGCCGACGAGGACCCTTATAGAGTAATAGGCGTGCATCTTATGTCATAGCATTTACACAAAGTAGAGGATTGTCACAACAAGACCATAAAGAAGCTCCTTAAAAGTTGCTGCATGACAAAATACTGTAAATAAAGATGATGCAGTGTAAATTCATATTGTTCATGACTTTACATGTGAGTAGATTTAGGAGTAGATTCTTACATGTCCTGATCTGGCCTAGGTGGCAAAGGACAGATTTTTCTGGTATACACCGACATGGGCATTAAAGAAAAGGTTAATATAGCAAGGCAGACCTCTGCAAATTGAAATCTCATGTAACTACAATGCTGCCCTTTTCAGCTTTCCTTTTTCTCTTGTGACTCACTACTTCTACTTCCCACGCCGACCTCCTGAATCCTTTCAACATCTATTCTGCTTCTTTTTTTTTAAACCCTTCTTCCTGCACTGCCCTTCCATCCAAGCGGGTAATTCAATATGTCAGCTGAATTCCCCGATCATCCATATCTCCCCAGGGGTGCGGGCCGGTGAAGGTACGGGTGAGCTGAACTCACAGATTCAGAGCAGATAGAGAGGGAACTTCTGCTCAATCAATACAGTGCATGAGGGCACAGGTCAGGCCAGATTTCACAGGTCAGGCCCGGCGCAAACCTCTGTAATGCAGTGGAGACCACCAGAAAGAAAAAGGTCACAAGAGGCCCCAGTGTCAGGAAACCATGCACTTTCATGCCATCATGAGAGAGACCAAAAGCTACACCTGCAGCAGCTCACACAGAAGGTAAAGAGCACTTATAGGCCTTTTCCAAAACCACCACGCACAAGTACGCCAGATTAGCAAATTGCCATGATCACCCACTTCCACGGTTCTGTGACGGTTCCTTTGAAACGACTCATTACTCTCTAGATCTGCCACGGTTAGGATGGCAGGCAGGAAGCATGGGAAGGACCTCAACACATGAGGACAAGCAGACCGGTGCAGTTTTTATGATTTATTAGGAAATGCGGCTTACAGGCCGTGAGCGCAAAATAAGGTAAAAGTCTAAAAAGTTAAAGAAATCCAAACAGCAGTGACGCAACAAAAACAAACTGAATGTGAGCTGGGCTGCTATAAATAGTGACTGACTCATGTGGAAGTGGGAACAGGTGAGCAGGAGGCCTGGTGAGTGTGGGGCTATAACGAGGAACCAATCAGGGCAGGGCAGACAATCAAAACTGCCGGAGAAATAAACAAAGGCAGGAAGTAAAACAAGATGACTATTAAAACTAGAAAATGCATTTCCTGCTGAAAAGGCGTTGGACTGCCAGCATAGGGCCTTGTTTCAACTGTCACGGGGTGTTAACAAGAGCTTTCAAGCGGTTTCAGGCAGCTTTTCATTTAAAGACTCTGGACACTTGTATACCACTCTGGCCAAAAATCAAAGGATGCTCTCACAATCCTTGCTCGCACTTGATCAACAATTGAGAACTTCTTTCAGACACACACCTGCTCTGTTGCTCTGATTCTATATCTCCACTTTCGGAGCCAGTCATGTAGAAGCGCTGCTCTTTCCAGCTCTGAGTCATCCAAAAGTGACTGACCACTAAGACACATGCTGTTGTGCTGCTCTTCGACATGGCTTCGGGGTTTACAAGTAAACACTGAATCTGAAGGGATAAACTGTGAAATGTTTCTCAAATTGGTTACATTTTCCTAGACTTTCACCAAACACTATTGTTTACACTGAGTGACGTGATAGAAAAGGTTTCATTTAAAAGGCATGATTTTCATGACAAGTTAATACGTCTAGATCTACATTACAGTCGGTGTAGAGCTATGATTCTATAAATAATTCAACAGCTTATTGTAACCAGGGAGAAAGCTGTCAAAATCCTAAAAAAAATAAGACCACCTTGGGGAGAGACGTCATTCAAACTTAACTCCTTCCTAGAACCTGCTTTGTTGTGTAAACGGCTGATGTGATTCATCTGGACATCGAGCCCTGTTGACATCTCCCCCTCCCTCTGCATGAAGCCTGAAAGACCTCAAAACTAAAAAAGAAAACGAGTACAAATGTCCCTGGAAGTCATAAAGACAGAATTGCAGCCGTCTTCTGTGTGGCAGTCCCAACTGTGGTGAGTTTTCTGTGCTGACAGACAGACGTAATAGTCAGCCTGCTGTAGCCTGTGGGTCCGAAAGAGTTTGGAAGAAATTCGACAGACGGCCAGAGAGACTGACAGCGAGAGAAAAGGGAAGTGATGGAAAGGGGGAAAGAGGAGCTACAAGGAACTCAGACGGAAAAAGTGTTCAGGGTGACAGAATATCAAAGACAGGGGAGAGAGAAGACACTGTGGTGATGACAAAATCAACATCCAGGGATTTTCTGCCCGAAGGAGCACATTGACAAGGTTGTTGATGAAGGTGCTGTTGGTTTGAAGTTGTATACATCCCTTCCCGACTTTCAATTTTCTTTTTTTTACAAATATTTACAGGTTTTTTTTGTCCACACAAACCTTTTTTCACCAAGTTATGTTTGTGTCCTTTCCCTCTCAGCCATTAAAGTCCTGTTGCTGTGGACAATTTCTGGCTCACCGATTATGTGCAGGAGCCTACTGTGCTGCTGATCGGTGACTAAAACTGCAGATTGCAGAGTGGTGGGGACCGTTTATAAATAGTAACATGCTGCTCTATGGCTTTTGTTGAATAATCACTTCTATATAAAAAGGATATGGAGATTACATGATGATGACGATGGAGTGTTTTCCAATAACCAAAGTTCATATTTCCCAGCATTTATCGCCATAAACTAGAAGGTAAAGGACTTTTAAAGTTACTTGGATTGTTGTGAATACATGATACAATATTATATGTGTTATTTGATGATTAAAATGTGACGGGACAAAGTTTAAAAGCTGGCTTTATGATACTGGTGTAATCATACAAATAGAAAGATGAGCACAAGCTAATGATGCCCCACTCACAACGATTCAATATAAAGTATAACCATTGTTGCTATTATTCCACCGTTTACAATCTCGTAAAAAAGGTCAGTGGTTGTAAACTCACCAGATCTCCGAGCATTTGATCTTCTTGCACAAAAGCAAACGCTGGCTGTGCATATTGCAAAGAGAAGTAAGTATAAAAGACTCCTTTCTTTACAGGTAGATTCCATGTCTTCTTCTGGTCCAAAGTTTAAAGCAGTCAAATGATCATTTTATCACACATTCAAACGCGCCAGTGACTGTAAATGTAGCTAACCCCCTTGACAAAAAGTTTTCTCTGATAAAAAAATATTCCAAATGGCATCCGAAGACAGGCAGGAACTGCCCGAGAGAAGAGGGCAGCTCCGGTTTGACACTGATAAGATTACAGTCTGCAAAAGATCAGTGGGTTGGACGGACGGTCAGAGAGCCACTGCGTCCCAACAGGCGCGCTGACAGACGATGGAGGGGGATTCGCGCGTAATGCGCAACGACTAAAACAACTGAATGGTGGGCACGATCATTTTTACGCATGAATCTCGCTTTCGTGTCACGCCCCGGTCCGCGTCTTAGACGGCAGATGAGCTCGAGAGCGAAGTGCAGGAACGTGGGGCCATTTAGAGCTAAGAGGATAACGAGCCTCTAATCCGCACACTGGACACAGATGGAGAGCATGTCTTGACGAGGAAGCAGGGGAGCTGCTCAGCCAACAGACTATACTGTGTGCGTGCGAGTGAGCGCGCGCGCGCGCGTGTGTGTGTACAACAATAACCAGGAGACAAAACAATACATTAATTAATGTCCCCCGAAGCAGTTGCTGTGGTCATTAATATGTGACTTCAACTGCCCGGCTGATTAAGTGCTCTGCTGTCTCAACATGACACAAAGAAGCGACGGTTGAAGGAGGTCTGTGAGCGTGTGTCAACTCACAACATGCACGTCACAATGTGCACGCGTGTGTGTACAGAGAGAGCAGTGTTTGCAGGAGAGCTCAGTCAAATCATCAGATGCATTCTTCTTGTCAAGGAGGGCCAAAGAAAGAGAGGACTAATGGACGCCCGGCGCAGGCACTTTCAACACTGATCAAGTTCATTTTGTTCCTCAAAGTTTATAACAGATTTGCACTTTTAGCCATTACATGTCCGCCACAAATCAAATTCAAACAATGCTTAAGACAGTAAATTGCCTCAAACTTTTCCTCTGGATATATTTATATTATATTATATTATGAGACACCATGGGATATAAATCCGACCAGCAGCAGGTAACAGGCTGATTTGTGCAGCCATTTGCCATACTTATCTACTTAGACTTCATTTTCTGAGTCAGGCATATATACTTTCATACAAAACAATAATGTAAAATCCAATAATTACCCAGGCCATCAATTTGCACAGAATCATTTTAAAATCCTTGTATCTCCCTGGAATGGTGATATTAGGCCATGGAAGGTGAATATAAGACTTAGCTTTCAGAATATGATTTCATCCACATGAGTGATGTTACGACATGACAGCTCTTATATTTCCATAATATGCAGGCAATATGAAATGTCTTATCAGAGAATGTTCATGAACATGTCAATGGACACTTAAAATGTCCTCATGTCTGCCTTATAGGCAAATAATGAAATGCTAATGTGATACTTATGTTAAGTCTTTTTCATGATTATCTGTTTCATGGTTTTTGTCTTCCTTTGTGATATGCAGCTTTCAGTTAAAGATAAGAAAATCACACCATCAATCAAGGACCTTCCCCACAAATAATACAGAGTTTCCTTGATTTCTATTCAAGTTAAGTCAGTTACAACGAGTGCGATATCATCACTGTTTTAGAGGACAAAGGGAAGCTGGCTTCATGTAAAGATAACCACATCCTGAACATTTCCTTTTTACATACCAGGATTCCATTTCAATGATTCAACAGGAAACTAATTTCAATGGGCTCATACAACACCCTCTTTTATATTTCAGACAGGTTGGCAGGTGGAGCTTGAGACATGAATTCTACAAAAATGGTTCAAATTGAGTAGGCGTATACATAAGTTCAGTTTCTAGTTCCTCTGTGTTCTGAGAAAAGTGACATTTTAGGTAATAACTGATCCTGTGATAGTGTGTTTTGTAACTTAAGTACAGAGTTTCAGCTCGAGGATTTCCTCTTTGGATCCAACTTTTAAAAAACTCAGTCAGATCTGCAGCGAGGATTTCATACCGAGCACCACACTGAGGTGAGCTCTCAGGGCTCTCGATAATGTAACAACCGAGGCTGATCGTGACCAAAGACGAAGGTTTAGTGAGACAATGAGCAGTGTCCGCGATGATGGTCACTGTGCTGCATGAATAGGGAGCTCACTGGTTCCATCTCCTGGACAAACACAAACTCACTCAGGACATTGCGGAGAGACTGAGGAGAAACAGCTACAAAAAGAGAAACCGATGACCTGTCAGGGGGCAACCAAAGCCCAAAGCAAGCCATGTATGTTCACATAAACATTGTCACACAAACAACCATTCCATCTTTCTCTATTTTTGGGAATCAAGCTTACTCACAAACCAAGAGGGAACGCAACGTAGGTTTCATGTTAGCCTCATCCAAGTTTGTTACTTTTTAATTTAATTAAAAACAAGCAAATAAACCAGACTGGTGGTTTAGAAAATTGTCTCTCTCAATGAGAAGAACAGCAGCCTGTACCACAGAGGCACGTGGCGTGATGTGTTGGATGTTTGGAGAACTAATCTGTTCTTTCTCACCACACTACAAAAATCATTAAAAATATGAAGAAAAATCGATTTCAGTCTTTATTTGAATCAGTTGTTTTGTCCTTTCACACACTTTTGTTATGCTGTCATACCCCTCTTACAAAGAACTTTAGGAAAATCAGTTTTAGGTTAACATATTTCATGTTATTACCACATTTCAAAAGTATAATCATGGTAGTGAATAAAAAAAGTGTGTTAGTCGTCGTATTTAAACAGAGATTTAAAAAAAGGAGAAACCGAAAAGATGACTCTCTGGTGTAAGCACCACTGAAGAGCTGTTTCATGTAGTAAATGTGTAACACATTGATAATAGTGGTGGTAAACAGTGTCCACTAGTGGCAGCATTTAAGTCCTACATGCACATGTGTGTGAGCAGTCAGCACATCTGGAGGTCGAGTGTTTTCAACGCGGCATTAGAAATCACGGATTGTAATGTTCTCCACCTGAAATCAGACATTTGGGTTTTACATAGCCAGCTAGCAGGCAATAATGTCACACTCATTGCCAAACTGGAGACCAACATGAAGTAAAAAGTCTATTTGACCTCATCTTAACATTTCAGAGACAACTCCCAGTGGTTCAGCTCAGCAGACGGCATCCACTCTCACAGCTCCCGTAGCCTGATCGCCCGAGGCTCCAGCAGCACCAGAGTACACATGGTGTGGATTACTCTCTCAGCACCACTGTGGCCCCCCACAATGTTCCATCCACCATCCAGATCCACGAATAGGGATAAAATCATCCGCAAGGGAGCTTCTTACTTGCTCTTTACTCCTTCTAAAAAACGATGTCCTACAAGTAGCGTGACTAAAGCAAGGTTATAGACCGGTTGACTTACTGGACAATCGTTTTATTTTTGGTAACTTCCCATTCTAAATGTTAATGCAATGCACGTCCACATTCTTAAGGGAATCTAAAGGGTCCACCGTGGGGTTAAAGGTAATCCGTTTCTCCTCCCCTGAGCTATAACCCTCGCATTTTGCAGGTGAAATGAACAAGCTGGCTGATATTGTACACCTACCTGTTATAAGTAAAACAAGACTAAAGGTCTGCAGCCATGCTAGTGCCATGTCAGCAGGCTAACGTGCTCATAATGACTCATAATGCTAATGTGCCAATGTTTATATGATTATCTTAGTTTAGCATGTTGACATGCTTACATTTTCTAATTGGCACTAAACACAAAAAGGCTGATGTTATTTAATCGTAAATCAAAATTTGGAGAAATAAAAATTTTGACCAGATAGTGGCACCAGATTCAAAGTTACGAAATCCCCAAAGTTATTTCCATTCATCCTGAGGGCTACATAAGTGTGTGTACCAAATGTCATGGCAATCCTTGTAATGGTTGTTCAGACATGTCATTCAAAAACACAAACGTCTAACTCCCGGCGGCACTAGATGAAAGATCCCCAAAGTCATTAGGATTCATCGTCTGGGAACCATAATTGATGAAAAGCAGAAAACGTTGACCTGCTTTTGGCGCTAGTCAGGTTGTCAGCAAAGTAATTAGGATTCATTGTTTAGGAGCATGAGTGTCTGTACTAAATTTCATGGCCATCCATCCAATAGTTGTAAGAGATAAAGATATTTCAGTCTGGACCGACCCACCAACATCGCCATCCCTCGAGCCGTGCTTCTAGCTCGGCTAAAAACGAGCGCAGATTCTCCTCCCCTCTAAGTATCAGATTGAAACGTCTAAATGTAGAAAACAGGACACATTATCACCAATCTCCCCGTCAGTGTGGAGAGTCAGGATATTCTTTTTTTCCCGCTAATTACACCGGCAGCAGTGTCCCAAATCAGACATCCATTCCAGCTGTCAACTCCTCGCTCCCATAAGCCGCAGCTGCAGTTTCAAGTTGGCCGATAATGACGGCTGAAACGACCTTTGCAATTAGCCCCGTTACATGTGGGTCAAACTGAGACCCCAAAAAATGGCTGACAGATTCAATTGCAGATCGGCCCCTGATAAGCCCTCATGCGTTGCGAGCAGGAGAAATGACATCTGTTTGGTGTGTGTGCTGCTTGCAAGGGTGTAATTGCTTGAGGACGAGGTATTTCCATACTGTTAAGTGAGCGGGTCAGTGGGAAGGGAAGCCTCTTCTGAGCGATTAGGAGTCTGACTTCTGAAAACACAAGCGGCAACAGACAACAGTTATTCTGTATGACTTTACGGCTGCAGCATATTTGGAGGCTCAGATGTTTTTTGCATGTTCGGTGTTGTCGAGTGATTACAATACAATGTGGCTAACATGCACTCGCACGAGCATGATTTATCATGAAACTCTACACTTCAAGAAGGTGCATGAACGTGCATGTGTGTTTACACATTTACATAAAGCCCTACTGTACACATACACGGCATGTATTTTACATCAACCTTGTAAAGTTAAACTACCTTAGAGGAAACAGCAACATTTCTCTTCTTCCTGGAAAGATTTTGCGGGAGAAAAGGTTTGTGTGCACCAGGTCAGCGGTAGATTTTAACCACAATAACCACTGCAGAAGAAGAGAGGAAGTGAAGCATATGGCTGCTTCTTAAAACATATGTTAGCAGGGCTTTAATGCGTCTTAGCAGTTGAACCGAAGTCATCTTGGTCATCTCCATGTCACTGAACTGGACTGTGCTCCATCTGGACTTTGACTCAAATATGATCATGTGGAATAATTATAATACCCTGAAAAAGAAAAAAAAGAAGCTGTGTGAGCGTATTATATTTACTAAAGGAAAATAAACAATTATAACTCTTGGAAGGAGAGCACTTGACACGTTCAGCCTTGTTTATAGAGATACAGCATGAACTGCGTCTGTGTTTGAAAGGTGATGTGACACTAAATAGCTCCTCCTTGCCTTAAGCCGAACTCTACCGGCAAAATGCTGCTGACAGAAATGTTCATGCGTTTTTAATTTAATGACAACGCTTAAACCTTGTGCCAGATAATTAATAAAATGACACTTTACATCACGGATTATGCAAAATCAAAATAGCGGTTTCTACTGGCAACATTCCCAGTTCAACACCCAGTTGCCGTAATGGATATCAGCTCACTCTCCCTTGATGTTAAATGTCATCTGCTCATCAACTGCAAAACAGCTTGAATTCAAGAGCACTGTGGTTATAAGTAGCAACGAAATCTTCTCAGACTGTTTTGACTGGCTGATTAGAAACACATTCCCCGTCCAATGTCAACCAAATACAAAAGGCATGGGTGCGGTATCGGGAGTGTTGTTAGTGGAAAGTGTGGAACGTCTCTCTCCCTCTCAGCCATCTGAGTACACAGACTGAGCCGCTTTCAAAACACAACTCCTCTACCCTCACCAACTCTGGACCTGAGGTTCAATCGTGGATCTGGACTCCATCCCTCTGCATGGGTGGAGACAGGAAGAGGCAGAGGATGGACCATCAGACGTCACCACCACCTCCCGTCTCCCCCGTCAGACCTCTCCTTCTCCTCGCGGCTCAGTCAGGACTGATGGTGATCAGGGATGAGCAGGAGTCTCTGCATTGAGCAATAGGAACCGTGCGCACTGAACGAAAACCTGTAAACTGGGAGTATTGTTGTCTTTCAAGCGTCGTTGGATTTGCAAACTTCAGAGGGGAAGTCTTTGCTTTGCATTTTGCGCCTCAGCCTTTGGTTTCGTTCCTCCTTGGATGTTGCGCCACGCTGCGCAGCGTTTGCCAGCTGGCACGCGAGAGATAGCGTGCAGTTTACTGCGGGCTACGCAGGCAATACCACATTGATCTTCATCGGTTTCCAGTGGCAGGAACCCCAAGCCGATGAGCGCGCGCGATCTTTTCCTCTCCAACTGTTGCACGTCTTCAATATGCTGTTCATCGAGTTTGCCAGATGAAACCTGTTGATTTTTCATCGCGCCATGTTCTTCTGTCGGACTGAGCTGGACAATGAAGTTATGGGATAGCCTGACCACTTGTTTGATACTGCTGAGCGCCGTGCACGCCAGTCCGCTGCTCCGGAGCCGACCGCAGTCCACGTCCACCAGGAGTAACGGGCGCGCCCCCGAGATTCCCCTGGAGCTCCCGCCGGTTCACATCCGCCTGTCTGTCACTTCCCCGGGCATCAGCCGCGCTGAGGCGGGTACAGCGGACTGGGAAGAGACGCTGGCTGGAGGAGAAAAATGTAAGCGCCTGTTTTTTTTGTTATGGAGTTTCCAAAGTGCCCAAAAAATAACCTTAGAAGTCATTGTTTTCCTTGAACAAATAATTACATTGTTTTCTGTGTAAAATAGAAAAAAACGAATTAACTACATTGAAAACATCGGGAGCGGCCACTTTATTATTTGTTCATTTTCACACAATATTTAGACTGAATTTGATACTAAACGTTTTAAGATTTTAGAATGCATGATCCAGCAATTGAAATCCAGAAACGTATCCTGGCCTCTAACCTTCTAAGTGGATTCAGATGTTATTATTCATATTTCCCACAGTGTACAACACCCAAAAAAGAAATGCTTATGAGCGTTGAACATAATTAAATGATGGTATGAAGGGTGGCAAATAATAATTATTTTATTATCAATAAATCAAATGAGTGACATTTTCAAATGTCAAAGAAACACAGTACATCTTCACAACTGGTAGAAACCAATGAATATTTAGATTTTTTGTAATAAAAAATGGCAATGCGTGTTGATTAATTATCTGTCAATCCACTATTTCTAGCTCTAGTGGTATTTACCATGGAGTGGCTCCTGCATCTTTAATGTAACTAGTCCACTAAAATATACAGCAGCGTGGTGCATAAATAAGAATGGAATCTATTTGTAACTTCAAATGGAAATCCTCTGCAATAAAACCAAACAATGTGTACCGCATTTCCGCATTTGCGTGTGTATAGTTCCTGACACAACACTCCATCTGTTCCATAGCCAGAGTGATGAGTTAGAGTGAAACAACATGTGCTGTCAAATATGATACGCCCTTGTAAGAGTGCCATTTCTTGATGCGTTTCAGACACCATGGAGGAACCGTCCCACAACGAGTTTGAAGACGTGGTGGACTTCATCAAATTGACCATCAGTAGAATGCGTCGCTCCTCCTCATCCACCGTGCCCTCGTCTACCTCCTCTACCACCTCCTCCCCCTCTAAAGAAGGATGGAGCAGCAGCAACCGACACAGAAGGGAGAGGCAGCAGAGTGGAGGACGTAGAGGAAGAGCCAGAGAAGGGGGAACAGGGAGGAAGGCCAGGGGACGAGGCCAAGGCTGTGTGCTCAAACAGATCCACCTCAATGTGACGGACCTCGGTCTGGGCTACCGCTCCAGCGAGGAAATGATGTTCAGGTACTGTTCCGGACCCTGCAGGAAGTCCGAGACCAACTATGACAAAATCCTTTACAACCTCGCTCACAACAAGCGGCTTCCCCCTAAAGACACGCCCCCTCAGACTTGCTGTCGACCAATAGCGTTTGACGATGACCTCTCGTTTCTGGACGACAACCTCGTCTACCACACCGTGAGGAAGCACTCTGCCAGGAAGTGTGGTTGTGTGTAGGGAGTGCGAGCTGTAGTGTCAGGCTTTTGATAGTTTTACATTTCGCTCGCACTTTTGAAGTATGCTGTTGAGTGTTTGTCTTCATGCCTTGTCTCACTGTGAGGAAACGTTCAGGCATCATGTGGCGCCAAGTAGGACTTGAGTCCACCGTGAAAGGAATCGATAAGGAGAGGAGGTGACGTGACCGCAGTTTTTACCCCAAAGCAATGAACCTCTTCTTCCTCCAATGGATCTACATTGTCCTATTTACACCTTACGTCGCTCATATGTTCAGAGAGATTTTAAATGTTTTCATGGATACTCAACCCAAACGCCTGAAATCGATCAGACACAATGGACGATTCGGCAGACTTAAGCTGTCTACTGTATAGCACATACAGCATGTTACACGGAAAACGTTGTACACATACGAAATGTATTTATGAAATCTTGAATTTATTAACTTATTGATATTTATTTTGTTTTTATAAAAGGAATACGTGTTATTTATTACTGTAGTGTGATATCTCAGACTGTGCCAAAGGTTTATATATATATATATACACACATATTAAAGCAGTAAAATACCGGGTGGTTTACATTGCAAAATGATCGTTTAGGTGCCCTGTAGAGTTATATTGTAAACAATCAAAGTTATGAGTGCATTCAGTGTTTCTCATCAAAATATATTTTGTATCCTTGATGTATAACAAAATAGTTTGATGTGCTTTTCTTCTCATAAAACATTTGCAAATTAGTATTTTTAAATTGAGCATTGTTTACATCCATGTTCACAAGCTTGCAGTCTACTTATTTGTCTTCTTCTTAGCCATTACTGTTGCTTTGCCACTTCGCTTCTTACCGCCACCAATTGTCGATCAGCTGAATATCTGAAACCGGTGGCATGATGGTGTATGCATCGCCCACCTGCTTATACGATATAAACAAAACGTCTCTAAAAAACATTGCTCGTTAGCACTACTAGTGGTCAGAAACTCCACAGGACACCTTTAAAGTCTTTCTTCCCAGGAAAACCTTCCTCAGTATCTTAGCGTTTACAATGTTCCAATACTTTAGTTTCACTTGACTTTTTCATTATGATAGAGAAAAGCTATACCAAAACATATTTCATCCTCGTTACAAAAAAGAATAGTTGTTTACTCACTGCTTATTTCATGTCCTCCCCTCAGATGAATTGCTGTGTCGGTGAAACAAGATGTCCTCACTTTAGAAACATACAGCTTTATTTTTATACGGTATTTACTTTTAAATTGTCTCATTTAATTATTAATAAATGTATTCTACACAGTGTAGTGTATTCTGTCTGCAGTTACTCATGGGATTTAGTGTTTCAGCATCATGTGGATGAGTTTAGCAGACAACAAGACAATGCAGTGCTCAGAAAAAGAAAACTCCAACATTACACCATAGAGTTTTACATATACTGACATTAGGTTACAGAGGGAGAGGAACAAGAGAGCAATGGGGCATCGGGGACTTACCTTTGTTAAAGGAAGAATAGACTCTGATGTGATCAAATGACAAGAACAGGCATCAAACACAGGAGCGGATGGAGTATCTGTACACACAGTACAGTATCTATAGCATGAGAATGAAAGGAAGTTGAGACGAACAGTGAGGGAAAGATGAAAGTGTTGCAACACAAAGAAAACAACATGGAAGGACGAGTCATGGAGTTAAGAGCTAAAGTATATGTTGGCAGAGGGAGGGAGGATAACGAAAAGACAGTATGATTAAAAGGTGGCGACCATCCAGAGAAGACAATGATGTCGGAGTTAGAGAACATGAGAAGAGATGATGTGTGCGGTCGATATCCGATCCATCCCCTGCTGTCACGTTTCACAGAGAGTCAGTGCAGCCTGGTTCAACGACTACAAATCACCATGCTAACATTATGATCTGCAGCCAGTGACTTTGGTACCTTCAATGCAGTAGAGTGCAATAGAGCGAGTCAAGACTTTCCACAGCCACTACTTTCATTTCTCACACTAATTTATTTAGTTCCCAAGCCACCGATGATCCAGATGTACTGACGGAAGTCAAAAACTTAAAAAAATGTTCTAAACATAACACAGCTAATATGGGACCAATTTAAAGATATTCCTGAGTCAACCATGGCAGTACCCATCCTTCATTGGCCCCACCGTGTAAAATGTACACAGCCAAGTTCATCGGTTTTAGCTGCGGACTAATTATCACCAATCAACTGAGGAAACCATTCGAGCTAACTGACAGTCAGAGGATAGTGGCATGAGCCAGATGAGTCCGCTGCTCTTTTGTTCATGGTGTCAGAGGAGCTTGTAATGAAGGGTAATGTTCCACCGGAGTGTAATACAACACAAGTGTCAGTGGTTAAGAGGATGGCGTTCCAAACAGGTGCTAAATACTGGCAGAACTGTATGTGTTGACACACTCATGTTACATTAAGAACAGGGTTGGTTCACCTAAAGCACAATACGGTTTCTCTCTTACGTGGTAGGTCTGGGGGTTATCCAGAGTAACCAGAGCTCTGCTTCTAGAAAAACAAAATTCTATTGAATTTTCTAAACCCATTTTCCATATGATACTTTTATTGTGCACCTGCCAGAGCAGCTGAGCAGCCGAAGGCCTTTAGTAGCAGCTAATGGGGTTAAATAGGACACGTGAAGTTCCTTTCTCCCATGACTTCTAAAACAATCTGGAGAGGCTGTCGTTAAAAGTCGACCGACTTTCAGGAGAAAAGCCAGCGTCCTTGGCGTCTCAGCATGATGGTTTCAAGATGTACTTGATAGGAAGATCACCATAGCTCAAATCATGCAATTCAAATCAGTGACCAGCTTGTGTTCAAGAGGACGAAGTTGTGGCCACTGCCTTGTGCCCGCTGGCGTGAGAACAGATACTAATGATAACCTAAGTGTAATCGCGGTTGTATCGGACATGTCTCAGGTCTTCATGAGACATGTCAAACCACAAGAAGCTCTTTGTGCCGCTGCACTGGAATCGGTCAGCGTGACTCAGGCTTTATGACGAATCAATTGTAAAGACAACCACAGAAGGAGGCATCACAGATGGTAACAATGCAGCTACCAATTCAAGACGTATGACGACAGCACAATACCGATGCTGTCTCAGCCTGTTTTTAAGATCCAAAGAGACTCCAAGATGTGCTATCTTCTCATGTTGACAATTGAATGAAGTAGTTTGTCTTTGGTGAGTCTTTTAATCAGAAATGTTCAGAAACTTGAAGGTCATAAACAGAAACACAAAAGGAGAAGGGTCTAAGAAGGTCTAAGGAGGTCTAAGGAGGTCTAAGGAGGTCTAAGGAGGTCTAAGGAGGTCTCAGGGTTTTGGCACCAAGTTTCGGCTAAATTAAATTAGATAGTACAGAGTCTAAAGAAAACTGGTATTTTAGTGATTCATACAAGAAACAGTCTGAGCCACAGTTTAAGAAACACTGCTGTCTTCTGACTGGCTACAACACAAAGCAGAGGCAGAGGGGATGAACATGGAGTTCTAACAGCAATGCACTGATCATCGTCAACTGGCCTATCGCCAAACCTCCAGTCTGGACCGCCAGCCGAAGGCTCCCAACTCATCACTACCACACACACAGACATGTGTTGTCAGTCGTTGCTAAAGTGAACTGCAGATGGACTATAATGCTCATTCCCCCCAATGGCCAGCAAGAAAGAAGAAGAAAACAAAGCGACACCATCATAACACACGACAGTGGTTTGGCACTTACCAAAACCTTCGATTTTAAAAATGTCAGCTTCTCTGGAAGATGTATTGAATTTTGCAGAGGTTTTAATATGTCGTGGGCTTGCCGGAGAGGGATTGTGTTGAAATATAAGAAAAGGATATCGAAAGAAATGGAGCATCTGAGATATTCCTGCGTCTACTTCTACGTATGATGCAAGCACTCGCCACTCTTAATCTAAGGGACGTGAGTCATTTCAACTTCAGTTAACTCGAGTCAGCCCGACAGATGGGCCTTTGGTGGATGCACTATTTTGACATGACTTTTAGAGCTGCAGAAGGAAACGTCAGGAGGTGTGAATGTAACACGATCACCTGCGTGTTGCTGTGCGAGAGGCGTTCGCTCAGATGGTTAAATATTCAGGTGCAACCTGAGAATGTGCATTACAAGGCTCTGCCTCAGCCTCGCACCTGTGGTACGTCATTGTGTGTGTATATTCATGCAGGAAGTTTAAATCTCTGAGTGTAAAACTGCTTGTGTGACTGTGTTCCTGGTGCCCTCCAGTCCAACAGCGACATAAAAACAGTAGTCGTTTCAAACGCTCTTGGGACTACCTGTGTGTGTAAACCCTTTTCTAAATGAATGCCCTCGCACCGAGTAGGCAGAGCCGAAGGTTTCTGACAGGCAGGTTTTTGACAGGCAGGTTTCTGACGTGATTTTCCGTCCACTTCTGTTTGTGTTGTTAGAGTTTAATGGTAAGAAACAGCTCGCAGCAGGCAGACTGGACAGGAGCCCTGCCTGTCCGCTCCAATGCGACACACTACATCAAGCAAAGAGGAAACTGCTGAGATGACGTGACGGCCTACTTGAAAAGGTTGGATCCTGAATGGCACCACCAAAGACGCGCATGCACACTGAAAGGTGTATTCAAAGCTGTTCTGCTTTCAGCACAGTGGCTTAAATAATATATACACTTGTGACTACAGAATGACAAATGCATGTACAGCGTCTAGTGTCATTTCTACTTGTCAAATTCATCAGCAATGTTTTGTCCGAGACCACCTACCACTTATTTCTCATGTCAGCTTTTAATTCTGAACCTTGCTGTCAAGAACTTCAGATTTGTATCTATTTAGAATCATACATTTTCATTGAGAAAAAAACAAAAAACGAACCTGAAGAAAACTGACCAGACATCACGGTTTTTCCAGAATTGTCCCAGTTTCAAGCCGGGTGTCCAGAGTCTTGAGAAATATCTGTAAAACATTCAAAATTGAACCGAATTGTCAGTTTTCCCCACAATTAAAATAACAATATGCTTGTTCTTTGTACAAAACATGTTTGTTTTTTTGGTGTGCTGAGGCACTGCTCATGGTGTTTAAAGTAACACTCCTTTGGTGTGCTAAGAGCTGAATTAATTGTCCCCCATCCTGATGAAAATACCTGTGGCGCGTACATAAGGGCATGCTCATGCAGCCCACTAAAGGGTCAAAGTTCAGTTTTTTTTTTTTAATATGGTCACCCCATGTTAGCTAATCTGAGCAAACTACTAAACTGAACTTGGAGTCCATGTAAGAGAAGGAAACAAAAGAAGAAGAAGAAGAAGAAGAAAAACAGTGACTAATGGGGAAGTGGGAACAGGTGAGCAGGAGGCCTGGCTCCTGCAGGGCTAACGAGGGACAGGTGAAACTAATCAGGGCGGGGCAGACAATCAAAAATGTCACTAAAACACTAAAAGGTAAGCGCTCTGAAACAAGAGGAGAGATGAGTAACAAAATAAAACCGGAAACACTAAACAGTAATAATATGAAAACATGAAGCAGGGCAGATTGTGACAAACGGTTATCTAAGTTAACCGCCAAACATGTTCATAGGTATTAGAAAACCACAACATTGGGCATCATATCTTACTGAAAACGGATCGAAAGCGTCTGCTGTGTGAATTCACGTGTATAGCTGCATCTTAGATGTGTTTTCCTGGAACAAGAACAAGATGGGGGGGCAGAGAGACACATTATCTGCACACAAATTGAGCTCGGTTAGTTTGTTTATCTGTTGCTGTGGTTGGGCTAAATCTAAATCCCCAAAAAAATCACGATTACAGTTACGATCAATTACATCAAACTTTAAACAGCCACGGGAAAAGAATGTAACTATGAATCTCTTTTGTTTGCTCCATCCATAAGGGACCTGGTGTCACTTCCCATGAAAAACATGCATTTAGGAGTTACATGACAACATAGGCCACGACAGCTGTTCCCTGAGGGGGTAAAACAATATTACAAAATGTTCATAGCATACATTGTCAATACACCAGTGTACATTCCTCTCATCGTTTACACATATGGCTCTGAAGCACCTCTGCTACGCTGAGGTACAGAGTGGAACTGTCTAATCTCCTTTGTAAACACGTGTGTGTGTGTGTGCGCCTCATGAGGCAAACCAGACCTTTAACTCACCACTCATTCTCCCCTCATGGGGAAGCAGCAGACCTCCCTTTATCACTTTCTTGTTCTATCCCTCCATCCTCCTCGTATCGTTTACTAAACCCTCCCACCATGTTCCTCTTCCTCAGGTCCCCCTGTGTTTTCATGTCCTTTAGCTTCATCCAGTCCCCAGCCCTCCGGCCTCCTGTTTTCTTCTTCTCTTTTACCCCCTGTGAATGAACTCAGGACGTTTCTTACTGTCTGCAGCTCCCTGTGTTTGTGCATGTTAGTCCACATGCACGTGTGTCCGACAGTGGTATGCAAAGCATCTGTAGCAAGCGTCTCTGACTCCTCCACCCCATGTAACAGTTGTGCCTCGTAAATAAGACACATCAGAAGTTATTGAAACGTCTTCAACGGCTACTCTGGGAAAAACAGTTCTTGGCGCAGCATTAAAAGAAAAGAAAAGAAAAGAATTTGCCTGAAAACATCACCACTACGCAGGTTGGTTTCAGACTGTAACTGACAATATAAGTAACTCTGTCCTTATCATCCAACACAAACCACATCCGTAGTCTAAACTTGTTCCAAATGGACGAAAACAACACTGCAGTGTGCCAAAAAAAACTGACATAGCACCAAACCATATGTGTATACATGGATCTACCGCTCATCAGGGCACTGAAACAATACGGGCTTCTCAACAAGCAAGCGTTCCTGTTTCCTCTTCTTTGTCCTTTTCACAGCCGGAAAACACAAATATAACAGTTGCTTTAAGCTAGAAAACAGATTTACACCTCAATGAAATCTAAATATTTGAATTTCACTGTTTTGCTTTACTCGATAGCATGCAGATGAAAGAAACAGGAGAGATGTTGCAGAGTATGAGGGCTTCAGAGTGCCAACTTCAGCCCACTGATCCAGGAGGGCGCTGGAAACTGAAAAGGCAACTGAAGAAATGCGTTAAAAACACATCAAATACTGGTGAGCAACAAGTGAACACCTTAGTCCGCTGGAACAGGAATTCGGTGGGGAAAAAAAAATAACTTCACCAAATGCTGCAGTTTTTAGCTGCTGATCAAACCCCAAACAGAAGTGTGTAAGATCCCAAAAATACCTACACAAGTATTTACAAGCCTCTGATCCTCTAACAGACATCTGTTTCCCCCCTGAGGTGGACGGACCCTGAAATGGATCCTACTAAGCCAGAGAATGACTCACAGAGCAAAAGCAGGGCGCAAACAGTTCAAAGCTCTGACTCACAGCCCCTTTATAACCCCTTTATAACCCCTCTATAACCTCCCACCGTCTAGACTGACCTCCTTATGACCCCTCGTGGTGCCTTAATAACCCCCATCCAGGCCTGAGTGAGCAGAGACAGAACTGATGGAAATCCGATACCTCATGCTCAGTTGCCCTGGAACACACATCATCATCTCGCTCTGACAGAAATCCAGAGCCAGACCGCAGGCGTGTACATTCGGCAGTTAGCGGGCACGTCACATACGTATGAACGCACACAGTGACCCATGTCGAACTGTTTTAAGACGACTGTGATCTTGAAAAAGTGGAAAGCAGAATCTGGATATTAACGCGGCATGTTGTGTTTCATTTAAGTTATGCCATATGGTGGAAAGTGCCCTTCGCCACAGTGAAGCGGACACTTTTAACAGAGATTACCGGGAAATAAAACATCGACCTCTGTAATGTTCCTGCCGTGCAACCTTTGAGGTAGAACAACAGCAGCGGTGTGAAAACACAGCTCCTATCCACGCTGGATGGAAAAAAAGAAATCCCTACCACACTTTGGGTACAAGCCGAGTTAAGAACTTTTTCACCCCTTTTTTACTGCACTCTCCGAAAGACATTTAACCGAACAGCTTATTTTAAGTTGAGCAAAACTTCCGCCGTTAGAGAACCATGATTATAAGTTATTTTCAAGCACTGATTCACTTTCTCACTGAGAGTTTGACGAGAAGACAGAAACCACTTTCGTCCTGTACGTTAATATTAAACTATACTGACAGCAGCTGGTTAGCTTAGCTTAGCACAAAGACTGGAGACAGCAAGCCGGGGAGAAGATGTCGTTGAGTTGCATTATGGGAAGTGAACCAGTGTTTTTGGCGGTTGACCCATATGAGGGACTTTGAGCCGTAGCAGCTTTGATTTTGACGATTCTTTTTTCTTTCTTTTTCACACCAATTCCACCGAAGTGTAAAACTAAAACATCTGGAGATCACCGTTGAAAAACACCGAAGCCTTTTGAATTCTTCTAAATGTTTTTTTTAATACATAAAGAGCAGAAAATCCACTCGCCGCTGGTGAAGAGTTAACAGTGAATAGGAGAGTTGAACTTTTCAGCAAATGTTTCAGATATTTATACCATATGCTTTAACATTGTTCTATGTTTTGTATATATTATGTTCGTGCATGTTTCCCTTGGCTGCAACATACATTTATATTTGGGGACAAATAGGGAGAAACATGGCCATGTATTAAAATGAGCAGGAAGTAAACAACAAAACATGCTCTAATCCCCAGAAAAGCACCATCTGTAAAGTCTAAGTAGGTTTCCAGCTGTTTTTTTCTTCATTCTTTTTGTGGAGCTCTACGTGACTGTGGCATCACTGTCGGACACACTTCCTGTCTTGTTTTCTGGCTAAATCTGTGGATTTGGTGGATAAATTGTCCTGACACAAAAGAATAACATTTAAGAAACTGTTGTGTTTCATGCCTCCGCTGAATTATGAGCGAGCTGAAACGGGAAAAACCTGCTGTGTACTGTGAACCGGTCACTCTGTGAATCTAAACAAGAAGGAACCGCCGGCCTCACACGTGCATCAGGAGCAGTGGAAAAAGCTGCCACACACACATACCTGATGACAGAAGTAAACACGTAATGCTACTTGTGTACTCTGTCTTGTGACACAGTATTATTCTCATATCACCAACCAGCTGCATACTGTACATGACGTTTCAGTAGAGCAAGCTGAGGACGGTCTGAATACTACATTCTTTAAATCAAAGCAGCAGACACCGAGATGTCCTGACGGTTAGCCCATGTGATCGGATGCGACATTTCCCACAATGCAATCTGATCGATCAATCTTATTATTAGACCCTCTTTGCCTGGTGCAAGCCTCAGTTTGTAATTCAGGTTGTCTATACTACATTCATAGGCTCTAAGCCCAAACAAGATAACCCTGGTGACATCATCAGGGTAATTCTCTGTTTTACAAAGCTCCTCTAAGCAACATGCTGAGTAATACTCCCCATGATGACTAAACTGATGGTCACGTGTGAAGTCAGCGGCCCCTTTAATGGACGAATGGGCCGTTGTGATTGTGGCGAGAGCTTGGTGAGAAGGTCCAGAATCCAGTAGCCTGTGGATGTGGGCAGACTGATATCGGCTGGTTTCATAACCAGCTCACTGGGCCTGATTGTGTTAAAGGCTGAGCCATACAGTCCAACAAGAATACCTGAGTATCTACAACATTTGCAGTCTGTCTGCGAGTACTCATCTTTAATTCATGAAGACAAGCGCACGTTGCCGATCCTCCAGTACACAAAGAATAAACGAACCAGGACTCTGCCGCTGGAAAGCTGCCCATCAGCTCAGACAAGCAATCTGCCAAGAGCAAACACGGCAACACCGTACATTTAACAGCCACAAAATGATGCATTATAATTGATGTAAGTGTTGTGTTATTCATGGCTGTGCTGAAGTCGAGATGTCAACACTTGTGTGACGGTAACGTTTTAATCGGAATCTTTTGAACAGTTGCGTCATTCCTGTCCGTCTTTGTGCCCACAGCGAGAGCAAACGCTGATTTGTCTTCTAAATCTGGAGACAATTAGCTGCTGGAGCAGAAATCAAAATGCCAGAGCTAGTCATGATGTAGGTCTAAGGGAGACCGATTTCAGCTGCACAGTGGTGTTTTGACAAGAAGCAGGGAGACAGAAAACAGTAGAGCATGGAATTGTTGGACGGAGCTCACTTTCTCTCTTCATCTTCCCCGTTCCCTCTGCCCACATTTCCCACATCTGTAGAGCAGATTATTCTGGTGGTGGATGGGTGAGATTAACCCCAAATACGACTCCACATCAACACCTCGCCGCTAGTGTGTCTGGCTGTCTGACGGAATGACAGATTAGCTGCTGAAAGCCTGGTGGTGCACGGTGGAGCAACGACACACACCTTCTCCAGGTCACGGAGCAGGGAACACGATAACCTTTGGATTTGACTTTGTTTTGTTACATCTACATCTCTGTCTCATGTGCACACACCACACATCCACACCGTCACATCCCTCCTCCTTACATCTCCCTTCTATTAGAGGCCCTGTGAGAGAGAGAGAGAGAGACAGACAGACAGACAGACAGACAGACAGACAGACAGACAGACAGACAGACAGACAGACAGACAGACAGACAGACAGACAGACAGACAGACAGACAGACAGACAGACAGACAGACAGACAGACAGACAGACAGACAGACAGACAGACAGACAGACAGACAGACAGACAGACAGACAGACAGACAGACAGACAGACAGACAGACAGACAGACAGACAGACAGACAGACAGACAGACAGACAGACAGACAGACAGACAGACAGACAGACAGACAGACAGACAGACAGACAGACAGACAGACAGACAGACAGACAGACAGACAGACAGACAGACAGACAGACAGACAGACAGACAGACAGACAGACAGACAGACAGACAGACAGACAGACAGACAGACAGACAGACAGACAGACAGACAGACAGACAGACAGACAGACAGACAGACAGACAGACAGACAGACAGACAGACAGACAGACAGACAGACAGACAGACAGACAGACAGACAGACAGACAGACAGACAGACAGACAGACAGACAGACAGACAGACAGACAGACAGACAGACAGACAGACAGACAGACAGACAGACAGACAGACAGACAGACAGACAGACAGACAGACAGACAGACAGACAGACAGACAGACAGACAGACAGACAGACAGACAGACAGACAGACAGACAGACAGACAGACAGACAGACAGACAGACAGACAGACAGACAGACAGACAGACAGACAGACAGACAGACAGACAGACAGACAGACAGACAGACAGACAGACAGACAGACAGACAGACAGACAGACAGACAGACAGACAGACAGACAGACAGACAGACAGACAGACAGACAGACAGACAGACAGACAGACAGACAGACAGACAGACAGACAGACAGACAGACAGACAGACAGACAGACAGACAGACAGACAGACAGACAGACAGACAGACAGACAGACAGACAGACAGACAGACAGACAGACAGACAGACAGACAGACAGACAGACAGACAGACAGACAGACAGACAGACAGACAGACAGACAGACAGACAGACAGACAGACAGACAGACAGACAGACAGACAGACAGACAGACAGACAGACAGACAGACAGACAGACAGACAGACAGACAGACAGACAGACAGACAGACAGACAGACAGACAGACAGACAGACAGACAGACAGACAGACAGACAGACAGACAGACAGACAGACAGACAGACAGACAGACAGACAGACAGACAGACAGACAGACAGACAGACAGACAGACAGACAGACAGACAGACAGACAGACAGACAGACAGACAGACAGACAGACAGACAGACAGACAGACAGACAGACAGACAGACAGACAGACAGACAGACAGACAGACAGACAGACAGACAGACAGACAGACAGACAGACAGACACACACACACACACACACACACACACACACACACACACACACACACACACACACACACACACACACACACACACACACACACACACACACACACACACACGATTCCTAGAAGAGTTGGGCCTTTGCCCCTCAGCCGGGGTACATTGACTTCCCCTGTGTGAGAGTAGGAACACAGTGTATTAAGACTTCATGGTGCATGTCTTGGAATGCAATGATCCATGATATAATGGGTCCACACAGACTGAGGACCACAGGCAACATGGAGAACACACACACACACACACACACACACACACACACACACACACACACACACACACACACACACACACACACACACACACACACACACACACACACACACACACCATGTGAAGAGGCATGGAAACAGTAAAAAAAAAAAAACACAAATACAAACACAGGTTCATGCCGAAATAAGCACGCAAATTCTTGCTCGAGGAGTCGCACGCATACACATTCAGGCCAGCATGTACATGCCTCTGGGGGTACAAAGATACACAAATCATGACGTTAATTTTCTCACACACACGCAAAGACGCAGACACGCACTCTCAAGTCTTAGAAAATGTCATTTATGGATGCCATCTGTCCATGTGGGATCTGATAAACACACCAGGGTCTGTCCTGTTTAATTTAATTAAGTCTCTGTAGTACCACACGGCACCAGCCTTTCTCCTTTGCTTTGACTTCCTGCACAGCCCCTCCTCTCCTCTCCAGCGGTCCCATCCAACACACACGTGCACGCACACGCACACACACAGGGGTTGTCTCCGCTAGTGGTGGAAGTTATCCATCACATTTTTCATTCCCTCTCTCCATGGAGCCCCTCACAGTCACCTCATCTTTCCTCATCACATCTGCCAAAACATTTCTCTCACGCTCAGCAGCACTGATGGTTTTCAAGCGTTCTCCCTGTACAACCTTCTTCCACTTTACTGTATTGACACAATGTGGACCTTTAGGGTCAGGCCATCCCACGATGACACCGTCTCTGCCCCGTTTGCAACGCAACAGAAAAATACTCCTTTGATAGATAGAAGTCTCGCACGTTGTGTTATATTGCAAAGAAGTATTTCAGGATTACAGTTAATGATTATTTTCATCATCGATGTATTTGCCGATTATTTTCCCAAAACATAATGTTGTCAAAGAACGTCAAAAAATGATGTAGAAACTGTCTGTTACAAGATTTTAAACACAGAAAAGCAGCAAATTCTCCCATTTGAATGCCAAAAACAACTCAAACTTTCAGAATCAATTGGATGATTCTTATAATAGTGAACCGCTGTTGTATTTTACTGTTCTGTATAAACTTCATTATTCTACTTCATTTGATTCTAACTTGGACAGTCATCTACTGTGTTTGCCACCGTGCTTTTTAACAAATGGATCAACAAAAAACTATTGGCTGAGAAAAACTCAAAGCAATTTAGTGCAACTCTCAGCTTTAAATGAAGACTTTCAGTACACATTGACGCCTTTAACGTGTAGCTGAAAAAGATGTACTTCTGCAAAATCATAAATCAACACCACCGTGTCCAACACGGACATCTTTATTTGAAAACGATCCCTAAAGCGTCATAAGACAGTCTGACAAACGCTGGATCAGGGCTGATAATATCAGACACACAAAGGAAATATTCCTTTGAAAACTTAAGACGAACCAACATTGTGGTTTGAATTGTGTACAGATGGCCACACAGGATATCTGGATTGGATATAGATGGCAAGCATGCAGAGCGCGCTGAGAAACAAGTACATGTTGAACATGACATGGAGAAATATGGCCGACTACGTTTGAGTCCTCACTGCCAAATGATTTGCAATGAATGTTCCATCCAAAAGTACAGAAAACTAAATACAAACGCTTCATTTGCCAATGAGCCAGAGTCAGTTTCATGGGTTTTGGCTGACATGTGGAACTTAAATGCTCTAATGTGTTCAGTAAAACTAGGATGAATGAGGCCGACACAAATGGAAACTGTGCCTGATATTTCAGTGGTATCCAGCGTTTGCCGGAGACAATGAGTCGAATTCTTACATTCACAGATTGGGTTTGGATCCCTATAATTATAAAGTTGGATTCATTTAGTTCTGATGGCGGTGCCATTTAACAATTGGAGGTATTGGCTGCTGGAGACTCCCAATGCAATCACGAATGTAAGCAGGAGATACACAACCAAGTAAAAACATTATATTAGGGGTTTATTTCAGTCAAGAGCGTTGTTAAAGGGCTTTTGTTACTGTTTGAATACTTTAATAAACAAAGTAGATATTGGAGGAACTGCAACATTAACCAATAGGTCTCAGAGGGAAATGTGTAAATATACAGCAAGCTGAACACGTGCGTGTGCTGCCTTCTAGTGGCTTCAGTGCAGCACAACTATTGGACGACACAGTTTACAAACACTATATTGACTCAACCTTCAAACAGCTGTTTTTCTTCCATCATCTCTGAGAGGCCTCTACCCCCCCCCCCCCCCCCATTACAGTCCGTCTGACTTCGACTTGAAGATCTTCAAAGTTTCCCTCAGCTTCTGTAGAGCAGCTTCATCCTCTTCCACAGCCTTAGAGCAGATGCGTTGAACTTTGCCGTGCAGATCCTCCATGCACTTCTGTTGTACAAGAACCACAGGAGCCGATGGGTTATAATACACAGATGAATGTATTAGAACAATACAAACACAGGTACAGGTGCAGCATGTTGGGTCACTGCTACAGTTACAACTAAACAGCGAAAGGCGTACGATGTTCTCACGTCAGTCATGTGCTGGTGATGTTCGCGCTAAAACAAATTGAAGAATACCCGACAAATAGTTTCTTACCTCTGTGATTGACAAGTGGTTAACAGCTGTGGTAAACACAGACGCAATGTTATTGGCTACTGTTCGCCGCTCCTCATTGGTCTCCTGCAGCACCAGGTGGTACCTGAAGAAGAGACGACCACAAAAAGGCTCATCGGTTAGACTGACGCAAACTAAATATTCTCCAGGATTTTACACCCGATTACAGGCAGGTTGCTGCGTCGCTGAGACAGCGGCATGGAGACGAACACGTTAACAGACAATGCTTTGTTCTGTAGTGGTGGCCGTAGGCTCCAGCAGGATGAAGTCATCCTGAGGACATAAATGTTGTGGATAAATATACAACATTCACTCACTGCTGTTGCGCTGCCTTCAGGTGTTGCACGGCCTCGTCGTAACCACAATTAACCTTCTTCTCCAGAGTCGTACGATGGTTCTCCACCGCCTCTATCTCTGCTGCCCAGTCCTGCTCCTCTTGGGCGAGCTCCTTCACAGACACAAGCACACAGGAAACCAACCGTCACTACATGATCGATGCACCTGCGCACACTGTGCGTCACCAACATGTTGAAATGTTTCCTCATACCCGGTTTTTCCACCCGACACGTGATATCTGCAGAATGGCATTTTCTACCATGAAGCAGAATGAACTTTACCTGCATGTCAGAATCCAACCGTTCATCCAGCTTGCGGATCTGCTCTCTCTGCTGCTTTAGGTCATTGGACTTGTCCAAGAGGTTAGAATTCACCTTAAAGACACACACACATTTAAAAATAACAAATGTGATTTTAAAATAATATGCGCTTTTGTATATTGTGTGTCACTACGAGAAGAGGTTAACAGCGTGCACGATGCTGTTACCTGTTCACTCGACTCCTCCAGACTGAGTTTCATGTTGGCTAATCGACTGTTCTCTTCCTCCACGTCACTGACCAGCTTTCTCAGGAGCATCTACAACACACAGCAGAGATATTAAGAAACGTCATCATCACAAATCTAATGTCCAAGGCCTGCAATGGCGTAAACATTTAAATATAACATGTCTAAAGCAACAAATAACTGGAAACAACCTAAGCATTGGGTTAGTAACCTAGTTCATACTGAACTGAATTAAGATCCACAATAGAGAAGTCTGGTCTGGTGCAGATTTAAGATCAAGATCATTCACCAGAAGTACCTGCGTCTGTGTGTTGTGTTGAACCATGCTGCCGGGTCCACAATCAAAAGGCCTGATCTCAAAATCATGACCACAGGCGTTCTCTGCAGACAGTGGGACCAGCTTGAGTTTGCGTGCCAGCTTGTGGTACTCTGCTACCTTCAACTCCGCCTGGGTTTGAGGAAAGTAACAAGAAGGGGAGGGCAAGGAAACGAGTTCAATCAAAGCCGCTGGATGAAGACCATCTGCTATTGTCAATCTATATTGACTACAAATGGGGAGCAAAGTATCATAGTTCAATATCAAATATTAAGTCACATTCACCATCTTAAAAAAGGGGTAGCACTCCTGCTCCTCTGTGCATACAGTACCTTCTCTTTGACTTTGGCCAGAGTGATCTCCTCGTTCCACTTGTGCTGTTCAGCGTCTTCAAGAGACTTGCTGTGGCTGGACAAGGTCCGCTGGAGTTCTCCCTTCTCTCGGTTGATCCTCTCGACGTCAGCTGGAGTGAACTTCTGGTTCCGCAGGCGGAGCTGCAGTTCATTGTGCTCATGTTTTAGTGACCCCAGTTGACTGCCTGCAAAGATAAAAAAAGGCCCATAAATGTGTAGTTCCAGTTACTTGCAAAGCAGTAATTCAGACGTCTTCATGGTGACTTAACACTTAAGACGTATCAGACCCAGCGAGTCCCGTTAAAGAGCCGACTGACTGACTGGGTCATAGTTACCAGTGGTCTCCAGCTCATTGCTCAGCTCTGAAGCTCTGTTCTCCAGGTTCACGTTGAAGGACTCCACGTTGCTTCGATAACTCTGGAGCGTCTTGACGTCGGCCTGCAGCTTCACTCTTTCCATTCTCTTAGTCATGAGACGGTCCTGTCCATGAGGAGAGAGAAAATCATGTGTGTGATTTATTGTTACTCGCACTGAAGATGTTTCATATTACTGAGTGAGTGCACAACCAAAAACAACCCAAAGTATTCTGGCTATAACTTTTTTGCACCTCCAATAATTGGAATATCCCCATTTTACCGTTACCACTTAGAATTATAACAGCACCATTTCTTTCCCTGTATTTCAGAAATGGCAATGTGAATATCAACATTTTTAAATCATAACTGAATGTGTGCACATGTAAATATGAAGGTCTCCTGACCGTGTGGCTCTCCTTCTCCAGCCGCTCGACCTCCTCACTGAGTATCCTGTACTTCTCCGCCGTCGAGGCCAGCAGGGCCTCGTCCACGTTGTACAGTTTCTCTGTGAATAGAACACTAAATATTAATATTATTATGCTTGGATATACATACAAAGCAATTCATTCTTAAAAAAACAACCAATTTCATGAGCTGAGAACGCTGTGCTTACTTAGTTTGTTGTAGAACAATTCATCCGCATCATCAAAGGAGTCTTTCCCCTGCATGAACATGGAGTACGTCTCAGCGTTGTAGTCCATGAGCAGCTGCACAGACGAATGTGAAAGAGAAGATACAAATAAACACAACCCTGTAACGAGGAGGTTTGGTGATGGATTGTTGACGCTTAAAGAATTCAGAGTACCTTGTTGTACTCGGCCCCCTCCTCGATATTATCGCTGTCTTCAGAGCAGTCCCTGAACATCAGCTCCTGCTTCCTCAAACACCAGTAGATCTGACACACGGAAGAAAGTTTAGTTTATGCTGCATGCTCTGCAAATGAACCTGCTTTTATTCCACTGAAACGGTTGTTTTGCTTCTCACCTTGACTTGGTCAATAAGCCACATGAGAGCACCAAGTCCCTGGGGCCAGGTGTGGGGAGCTCCGACAGAATACATCGAAGACTTGGAAAAAACAAATGGATACCTTCCAGAAACAGGGAGAGAAATAGAGACAGACACTCAGCAATGTTTCTTAAACTAGAGAAAAGGAGCCAGCACCAAGGCCCACAGCCAATGGTAAGCTACCTGCATGGTCAGACATCTTGTACCATGACTTCGTTCTATGCCGAATTCACTTTTAAGATTTTCTCTCAGCCTCTTTTTTTCTATCATTGTTAATACAGCCCCATCCATTGAATTGCAGTGGTGCTAAACCTTCTGAATACACGTAGCTGGGACACCAAGTGCTTCTCATGATGAAAGTTACCTCAGGGCTTTCAGGATAGCTGGAACCTCCTCCTCCACCTTTGAGTTTGGCATCTCAAAGTTTGGGTCTAGCTGACGGTAGACAAACTCAAACATCTTCACAAACTCCTTGGTAGAGGGAGACTGGAGGGTCTTGGCTGACAAAGTACCCGGGTAACCGTGCTCTGTCAAGAACTGGAGCGACATGAGCGAGAATGTCAGGCAGGGACGGGCGACAGTAGAGATTCACACTCGCATTGACCAACACAGTACTACTTCTTTATGATGCAAATGCAGCTACACAAAATAGGTTGAGCTACAATTAGAAGGTGCTGGAGCCCTTCACACCTTTGTGTGGTAAATGTGTCCATGAGGCGTGTCAGAAATGAAATGTGTGTTGCTGGCTGCCAACGGGAATTTTTGGACACAACTACTGAGGGGCATCCACGTCATTCCTTTCATATACCACACTGTGGATTTAATGTAACGAACATAAAGGGTGTAGCAAAGTTATAACCAGCTGACCTATTTGTGTGCACATTACATGGGCTGAGGAATACCGTGTTTTTACCTCGTGCAGCTGTCTGATACATTGCTGAACAAAGGATTTATCATGCAGAGGTCTGGTGTCTTTGATCTTCTCCGTTCCTCCAAACCCTGACACGCTGCTGTTGCGAGGCATACTGGATCCTACAGTCCTGCAGGAAAAACAGTAATACACCACCATAATATGAAATATTATTTATCATCTCAAACAATGAATCTGACCCCTTTTATCTTAGGAGGATAATGAAGCCTTCTTTAATTTACTCATTACGTAACCCTTGACCACATTTATTCTGCTCATTTTCTAATGAGTGTGTTGTGACACTGGTTTAAATCTAATAAGTAACTAAAGGCACACGGAGGTATTACTCTCTCCGAGATCGTACTCGCAGGATATTTATGTACAGAGCTTTCCTTCTACACCATGTGAGGCAAAGACTACGTATACATGTTGACCACTTTATTTGATCTCATTACTATTGTAATTGTACTGGTACAGTCTGTGGTTATATTGATGTATATACTCTGTTCTCAGTCTTTTACAGTTGTTCTTGACACTTTAATGGGAAGTACGTTGTAATGCAAATTTGTATATTTCTAAAATATTATTCACTCACCGAACACCAAAGAAGCTGGTCCGCCTCTCAGAGGTCACAGACTGCGATTTGGGTACGTTCAGCTTTCCAAAGGAAGGCTGATTACTGTGAAAAAAAAAAAAATGAACAAATTATATACCGGTACTTCCCTTGCTGACTCACATTTGCATTATGCTGCCACTACCCCATTCTTCATAATTCTTTAAAAATGTGTTTAACTGGGAGAAGCCTCATTGAGATGAAAAATCACAAGACAGGCAGCCGCTTCAGATGAACAACATATAACAGTTGCGAACAATAAAAATGTCTGATCACAGCACGAGTCTTCCAAAATAAGACTCATCGTATCACATAGGGACGAATAACTGTCAAAGCATCTACAACGTGATGTAGCTTCCTTCAACTCCTTCAGGCTATTTTAGAAAACACTTTTAAAGCCAATATTAATCTGCAACAAATCCCAAGCCGTAGGAGCAGCGTACCTAAAAAACTATTTCCCAGATTTAATACGGAAACTGGGGATAGATAGCAAGAGTAAGTCTTGCAAATATGTTACAGAGTGGAGACGGTAGCTTCCAGCATTTTTCAGAAGGATGCATTTACAGAGATATGAAGAAAGCAAGTCAAAGCCTTATAAGGACACGCCTGTTATTAAGTCTGCAGATGGACGATCCAGGCCAATCAGCCCTACCATACAGGGAGCGAGGGCCTTAAGATTAGTAATGAACTGAAGTGCTCCGTGTACAGTATCTAAAGAGTGAAGGCTTTGAGAAGATGCATGCATATATAAAACATCACCAAAGTCAATCACAGACATACATGTAGCAACAACAGGTCTTGGCATAAAAAGAAAAGCAAGACTTATTTCTAGAATATAAAACACAGCCCAGTGTGTGAATATTTGGCCTAAAAGAGAGAATCATCAATTAAGAATCCTAAATAAGATCATAAGAAGATATAGATTCAATCACATTGCCCTGAAACACATCAACAGATGTCATCACATGTTCACAAAACAAGTGTCAATATCACCCCACGCCAAACAAAGCCTCTAATTTAATAATGTTGTGTCCCAGTTTGTCATAACAGGTATAAGAAATATCATGAAACTAAACCCAGCATCCCAGCATTAATCTGTCTGCAGTGTATTTCAAACAGAGATATCTCAATGTAATATTCTGGATGTAAAAAGCATTATTAGACGTAGTTAAAGAGTACAGTGCACATCGTTAGTGGGTGTGACTATCAGGTTATACAACCACACCATAAAAAGAGCAGCCTACGCACGTCGTACAGGAAGCTTTGCTCACTATATAACTAAAATATATGAATTTATTTTTTGTTGTATGACTTCAAACCAACCTCTTTGGCGTTGCATACGCCATGCTCATCCTGTTGCTGTCTTGCACTCGCATAGGCATCTGCTCCGACGGTCTGCCGCTTGTTGTTGCTCGACTCATCCTTCCACTGGACACAAATAATAATACAAAAGAAACAGATGCAGTTTGTTGTATTACAAGCTCCGCCAAAATACATAACGTTACACCTGCATGTTAGAGCGCTAATGTTGGTCGCATTTTTTAATTAATGCCGATAACGTTAGATACGGCCACAGCTGGCTAACGTTAACTTATGTCAGTATCTCAGTGTATGCTGGGTAGTAGCCTAGCTAAAGCGAGCTAACGTTCCTCGTTCAGTGACCTAAGTCGAATTAACGTTAGTTGTTTTCTAACTAAATCTAATAATAGTTGTTATGAAGTAAGTTAACGTTTCATCTTACGTAACGTGACATTGTTTTACAGTTGGTAACATCGTTTAAATTAACGGTAACATTAGCTAAAGCCAAGCCACAATAACAGCGACTGGCAACATATTAGGCAAGCTAAACAATAACAAAATGACTTAAAATGCTTATCTTAACAACTTCAAAACGTACCGCTCCATATTTCGACGTTGAAAAGTTAATGTTTACAAAATGAACCGACCATCTGAACGGACGTAACGTTAGTACCACACAAACCCCGCCAAAACAAAAATACAAATATTGGATGGCGGTGACGTCACCCAAGTACGGAGAGCCATTTGGTCCAAGAAGGCTTCGTAATGCGCTTTACAAATACGTTTTGTCCACAGCGTCACATGCACACATTATCAACCAGACAGTCTGTGTTATCGTCCCATAAAATAAATATGTTGGAAGAGCAGTTTTACATTTAACTTTTGAATATAATCAAAAAAACCTGAAAGTGGTTTAATTACACCTTGCTGAAAGAATAGAATACTCAAAATGTTTTTGTTCTGATTGTACTACGAATGACTAATTATCCCAAATGTCTTGACATATTTGACTTCAGTGCTAATATTCATTTTTGTACTAAATGCAGCTGGTATAAAAATATAAAATAAAACAATAGTAAGACAGGCAGTTACTGATGACTTCCATAGTGGCTGAGCATAACTCTCTGAATGGAAAATGTAGTAACCCTCATATGTAAATGATCAACTCTCCTTTCAGGCCCATCTGTGTTTTAGCAGTATTAAAGGTCCTAAACTTTTCTTCATTTATAACATGAAAAGATCAGATTAACACTTTGAGCAGACAAGTGACAAAGAGAAGTAGAAAATTTATTGCAGTATTTGTTCCACCAAAAGGGTCTGGATCCCCTTTCCTCGTATTACTAGGGTGACCTAATACAACAAAATCTACATTTACAAAATATCCTCCTGCAATAGGCCACATATACTGCATGCGTAGTTCGAAATAGAATAAATTATGTTCAGAGGACTCTGCCATTGTACAGCATGGACAAATAAAAGTGAACAAAAATAAAAATTCTTATTTTTTCTTTTTCCTTCAAATATCTAAAAGCTAAAAGGAAAAAACCATCAGGGTGCTAGTATATAATAAACTCCAAAAACACTTTAATAAGAACATCAAAAAGACTAATTTCCAACATTCACTTAAGGTTTTATTCTTTTTTTTTACAGCTTTTTTGTCTTCAGAGATATAAACATTTTAGGTTTTTGTTGTGTTAAACTATGATACAGTGGGAGTAGAAATGAGCGACTAGAATCTGCTGCACAACAGCGAAGGAGCTCCCACAACAATGTTGACGAAACATTTCCCTCCAGGTCTCTTTTCTGATAGCCTTTTCAAGGGATAATTTGGGTGAATTATTCCTTTAATGCCTTCCGGATTCTATCCTCTGCACTTGTACACAAACAAAACGTGAGCAGTCCCTCTAATATAATAAGTCTTATGTTTTGTGTCATTTTTGCAAGAATAACTCATGTAAAAGTATGTAGTGTCAAATATTCTTGCCCTCTTGTGTTTTCTTACAAAAATGAGGAAGGAGAGGAGCAGGGTAGGAATCCAGTGAAGTTTGGCTGTGTTGTTGGAGGTGGCAGGTTGAGGAGGAGGAAGAGCAGGAGCAGGGAAGAGGAAGATTTTGATAAAGTAGAAATGGAGAAGGGGGACCAAAAAAAACCAAAAAAAACACCACACGGGAGCCATTAGCTAGCTCCTCCTTCCCGCGCCGCATACAGTGAGCGTAAAGTCTGTACTATTTTGTTGCTCAGTTTGTGGTTGCTGGTCAAGGCAATCTTCTTGTAAATGATGTCCGATTCCTTAATAGTGTCCACCCAAGGCACCAGTTTGCGGCCATCGCGTTTCTTGGCCTCTGCCCATGGCCCCGAGTAGGAGCCGGCCATCCAGTGGATGCTATATCCGTTGGAGATCTTCTGGATGACTCGAGCTATTTGCGGCCGGTCCTTGTATTTGGGGCAGGAAAGGGCGATCACATCCATAGCATCCACCGTCTCGTTCATGGAGTCGCCTGCTCGCCTTGGCCTTCGAGAGGACTGCAGGGACGGCAGAAGAAAAAAAAAATTAAAATGTTGCACTATTTTCACGCACATCTTTAAATTGCATTTTATAAATAGTGTGCGTTTCAGTTTCTCTCACCCCTGGCATCCTTTCGTCGCCGTCGCTGTAATCGTCATCGGTCTCCGGACCTGCCTGATTGCGCGGACTGGGTCCTGACATGGGGCCAGAGCCTCCCAGTAGGGCGCTTATGGCTTTGTTTCGGATGTTAGCGCTGGCAGACGCTTCTCCCTCCTCATCCTCCTCATCTGGGTCCAGATGTTCCATCAGAACCTTGAACTGTTTGAGTGAAAAGACAAGAAACTTACTTTGAGATGCGTAACTTTTTTCAAGCCACCAGAGAAAAAGCTTGGAGAGAGCGTAAGAAGTGAAGCGAGGTTATACATGGACACCGTTATGGAAGATGCCAGCATCCATTTCAAAAAAAGACGAGCCACCACTTTGTTATGTGGTACTTGTACACACTGGAGACCAAGAAATGATTTCAAAACAGAAGGGACCCTCCGGTGAAGGTGATTGGCAAAGTCACAATTAATAAGTCAGTCAGTCAATCATGAATAAATCAATAATGAAATAAAACTAAATGCATAATAAATAAATCAAAGGAATGGAGATTCCTCTACTACCTGAAAACTATACAACAGTCAAAACATCATTTAACATGAATACTGGACTTCCTTGAACACTAACCCGGCTCTTTTCACATTTCACTGTGTACTGTTAACTTCGTATTTAAATGCTGATGTAAGTAACTGGTGAGAAGACTCCAAAAGAAACAGATTAACTGGTTATCGGCAATGTCGGCCTACATCACACATCGACAATGAAAGTCTGACACAGCTTTATTACTTACATCTAGGTACTGTCTGACAATGCGCTTCTTCACATCTGTCGACAGCGTGGCGCGGGCCATGTTGTTGGCGATGAAGTCGATGGTTTGTCGTGGGTGGAAGAGAGCGGTGCTTTTCCTGTTCACGGCCTTATCGTACACCTTGGCTGACTCTGTCGGAGAGTACTTCTGAATTTTACTGTGGACGACAAAATAAAAAAAAAGTTACAGAAGTCATGGAATTCCCAAAGTGGGTCAAACTGGTCAAACTAATCCACACTTTAAAAACGTAGATATATTTACTTCTGGTTTTATTATGTAGCCCTTACCCGTCAGAGAATCCATATTGGTTCTTCAGATGCTGCTTGAGCACCAGCAGCAACAGGATGCCTTGAACAGCATTAGCAAAGTCCAGGAGGCCTGTGGGATTGTCGGGGACGAGCCTCATTACTTTTTCCACGTCCTCCAGATCCAAATCGTCCAGATCAGATTCGGACTCCGAGCTCTCCGGGTCAGGTTTTCTGGCCTTTTTAGGCCGCCGTACCACATCGCCATTGTCACCGTGTTCTTCCCCACCGCTCCTCGGAGAATCGCAGTTCATCCTTTCCTCTTCGTCCTCTCCATCCGACGTGTTCTTCCACTCCTTTACCTTCTTCTCCTTACGCCTCGGCTCCTTTAGCAGAAGCTACACAGGATAAATGGATAAATAAATAAATAAAAATAAAAACTCCATATAGATACTTATAACATTAAAAATGCATTTCAAGATTTGTTCAGCCCTATGATGCAGACACATATACACGCAAGCTACTGTTCAACATGCTGTCCTACCTCTTTGAAGGTTTGCAACAAGTTGCTGCCAGAGACAGACAGCGTGATGTCTATGTGGTGCATAATGAACAGAGGCTCCTCCTGGCTCTGGTATGGGAAACAGGCCAGGTTGTCTGCTACAAACAGCAGCATGTTTACATCCATCTTCTGCAGAAAGAAAGAACAGAAAAGAGGGGAAAGCATGATCGCGAGTCGGTGCCTGACACAAACTCACACTGCAGTGTATTTCAATTTGAACTAGTAAAATAATGGGATTTAACATCTTTCTACACAATAGTGTTTGTCATCTCTTTATTAAAGGTAGGTTGTCTCAATCCCCAAGAGTCATATTTAACACTTGCTCATTTTATTACATTTCTCACCAAGACACAAATGTGATATTCACTTAGCATGTTGTTAATGAGGAAATACCACTTTGCAATGAGCTGTGCCAAGCTGTGTGAAGACGAGTGCAGGTTTACTCACAGAACTGTCATCGAAGAGGTTCAGCAGTGAGATGAGGAAAGCCCTCCGGTGCTGCCGGTTCCCCCGGATCATACTGAAGAGGTGGGCGCATTGTGCCGAGGGAGTCTCGTCGTGTCTGAAGCCTCTTATGATGGTCCTACGAGACGACTCGATGGCCTGCTGCAAGTTGTATGACATCTTCATCCCGGCCACTGCCTTCATCTGTGACAGAACGTGTTGAAAGAAAAGTGTTACACATACACACTCAGCATCTCAGAGAACGGTAGAGACGGCTGCTGCCACTTAAATGCGTGTTACAGTGCTTTAAAAGCACCATCTACACTGTGAAACAAGAAAAACTACTGGATACAGAATCTGGCTGAAATGCCTTTAACGTGCGTGTTCCCGGAGGTTTGTCTGAAGGCCATCAATGGAGGAATAAAGTTCCACCACAAACCATTTCATGCAGTAAAGCAGCTATAACACAAGTGATCCGCAACTGTTTGTCTTTATTCTTCATCATCATGCTCTCAGATCACAAACATTCTACCAACGGCGCTAAGATGTTGCTGGATGATTGAGTGCTCCTCTGTTGGTCCTTTGGTACTGAAGGGGAGAGCTGAGAGGCCAAGTTGGAATTCCTTATCGAGGTACAAATCGAGCATCGAACACCAACTCACATGGATGAATCCTGTGTACTTCTTGTCGATCTCCAGCAGCTGCTGGTCAGATTTGTTCCTCATGCTGGGCTCCGGGTCGGTTGCCATTGCAATGAGGTAGGGTACACACTGCACAGACGGGACAAGAAAGATGTGACGCTCACATGCACGTGTTCATATTTCTGTTTATCAAACAATTTAAATGGAAGTAAATGAGGGTTTATCTACACTACGGAGCATGAAAAATGGATCTTAGTTATTTTTAGGATTTAAGATGCTAACACACACAAACATTATCACAAACAAATGGATCAGAAGAAAAATGTAAATAAAAATGGTTTAATATTGATATTATATTAACATATCGCCTAAATCTGTCAGCCTAATTCTATGTCAAACATGTGTTGTTAAAATGGAATTTCATTATTTATCAATTCCTAGAGGTGGAATTGAGTTTGACAGCTTGTGGCTCTTACCTGCACAGGATGGATGAGACCCTGGTTGAGTGTGAGCGCGATGACGTTGAGAGCAAAGTGCCGTACACTGGACTGGGTGTGGAAGAACGCCTCCAACACCTGCTTTAGATAAAGCTGCATGATGGAGCTGCTCATCCCTGAAGAGATGTCTCCCATCTCCTTCAGATCCTCCTGTTTGGACAGTTTCTTCCCTGCAGGGACACCAAACAGGATGACTCGCACCAACTTTTTACAGGCAAAGCGTAAACAGAAAATAACAATTTAAAGTACAGCAACAGCTTCACATACATTCTCTGTCTGCTTCCTGCATCCGCGTGTCTTCCTCCTGAAGGTATGTCTGGAGGTTTTTGAGGATCTGGATTTTGAGGTTGATGGAGGAGGCACGGTCAGCCAGGATGCTGTTGTACAAGGTTTTCACCTCAGGCATAAACATCTGGCTGGGATGCATGATCACAAGGAAGCCTGAGGGGAGAGAACAACAAACAGCAAAGACACGTGAGAACAAGTAAACAACGCTTCTCCATCTACCTGCTGGGGCATGAAAATCTGGACTCAGAAAACACCACGTCTCATGCTGTCAGTCTTTCTAAACACTGATAAACATGGCGACCTTTACATTTGTCAAACCTAATAATATTTGAAACGGTGTTCTTGCCTAAGCCGATGATGGCTTTGGTCTTGACCTCCTCGTCCTCATGTTTGGTGAAGTATACCAGCAGCTCGAGCACTTTCTCCTTGATAACAACCTGTGCACAACACACAGAACACATAGTTGTGACTTAGTGTACATTAAATTGCGTCTTATAAAGGGGGTAGAGCAATGGATTTGGTTTAGTATCTAAGATAATTTCCCCAATTTGACTTTACTCTCCCTAGCAGCAAAGCCCAAAACTAATAATTCAACGTACAGTTGCAATCCACAGCTTTCCTTTTAAAAGGTGGAATATTATGAAACATCTGCTGCAATCCTACCTTGTTTGTGCCTTTGAACTCCTCCAGATCAAAATCAAAGTGCCGAGCCAGGGCGCCCACGGTGAAGAGCGATCGCAGCAGGAAAGGCTTGTTTGCTACCAACGTCGTGATGTTGGGATCCTCGTGATGCTGAACCTTCAGCTTGTTAAGTGCACCTGAACAAAGAAAGAAGACATTTTAAGTTACTTCTAAGAAGACCTAGATTATCGGTATGTCCTATTTTCTTTTTTAGGTTTCTGTTAAAAGTGACACTTTAAAGCTCAACTTTAAAACATCAAAACGCTGCATACGAGATGCCAACTGTATATCTCACCATAGAATCTGTTGAAGCAGGCCCAGACAAACTTATAGTTGTGCGTGACTTTGTTGACAACAGCTCCAAGACAGCTGACACAGTGCTGGACCACCTAGAGAAAAGGAAGGAAGACGTCATGTATAAAAACACTGATTACATTTCACAGAGCAAACCCGCTTCTACAATGTTGCATCCAATAAGTGTTTTCTGAAAAGCCACGAGCACGCACCGTCATGCCGTATTTGATGATGAGCTTCATGAGGTCTTCTTCGATGGTGGCCAGGAAAGTTTCACTGGGGTGCTCCATCAGAGGAACCACAAGCTCCAAGATCTTTGCCACGTTACAGATGACCATGAAGTCATTGGCAGTCTGCAGGGGACACAGCATAACAGTGACGACCGGGGAAGCGCTGATAGATCAGGCAGCAACAATGACTAGATTAGGGGTCCTTAAATTCCCGCCAAAAAAAATCATTGGAAAACAGTGTTTTCAATGCTCAAACCAATCTGTGGATTTGGGGTGAATGCTTTATGTTAATGTTTCCACACTGATATAAAGGATCCTTAAATACATTTTTTTAATAATTAAGCAATAGATTAAGCATAGAGAGCTTACGTTACACTTTGTGGTCAGGTAGGGTTGCATGGTCATGGCATGTTTGACCATGAGCTGGGCCCTGATCTTGCTGAATAAGTACAAAGTGGTGATACACGCCACTAGCCGTGTTGAGTTTACACCTTTGTTGTCTGCAGAGGAAAGAGGACATCAATGAATTCCACTTTAAAATCAAACATTGATGAACTCAACGAGAAGTGTCGACAGCGGTTTAAGACAGAATCAACGGCTGCATTATGGCAAAGTTTAAGTTGGTGTCAAATGAAACAATTACAAACCTGCAAGAGACTCCTCGTATTTGAGTATGTGCTCGACCAGATTGTCAACGAGCTGAACACAGGCCTTTTTGGCCGGCTTATACGATGCATCCTCTTCAGACTTGAGAAGCTGAAGCGAGAGAGACCACGGTCATTTAAAAATGTTTTAAACATTCCCAACCGGTGAAGCCCCGACAAAAAAAAAAAAAAATTCTAATATTTACATTCGAAAGAAGCTGCTCAAACCAGTCATAACCGGTGTCTCGACACGCTGCGACCTGAAGAAGAGACAAGAGAATTAAACTTCACCATCAGGCAGCCAGTCAAGTTGCAGTTTAAAACCATGTCATCACTTCATGTTATCACTTCATTCACGAGAATTAACCCAAAAACATGATGCCTCCGGCCACGGCTGAGTGAAGGTTGATGAAAGATTTGACCTTTTCATTCTTTTATAATTCTATACAACAACCTTCCAGTTAAACTTACCACATCGGTAATGTTGAGGATCTTTCTGGTCATGGTCTCCTTGTCTTGATTTGGAGTCGGAGTAAACCACAACTTCTGGAATGTCTCATTCACCAGTTTCTATAAACAAGTCCACGTGTCATTAGTTTTCATCTGTACTTTGTACGAATCGTTCAAAGGTTTTGGGATGAAGTTATTGCACCAGAGACATTTATCTGAAAAGAGGGGCTTGATAAACAAAGAGACTACTAATGATAGAAGAATGGAAGTTAAGTAAAATTGTGGAGGTACGAAGGTGCAGTGGATCCATACCTTGATACCTTCCTCATCATTGACCCTGCGGATCATCCTCACACACATCTCAGTGATCTTGCTGAAGGTTGGCTGCTCCAGACAGATGTCTCTGAGGATCTTGATCACCCGTTTTCTTACACTGATACCAGTGTCCTGTGCACCAAAAAAAAAAAAAAAAGAATAAGATTGTTTTGTTGTGCAAGCATTAGCAAGGCCTTTGTTTTCATTACACACAACAGAAACATCTGCACGGGGTGTGATCGCTCCTCTCCGACAACAGGTGGCAGTATAAGACCGTGGTGAAGATTGAACTTCTCATGAACCCTCTTGAGCATTTCCATGACAACAGGCACAACAATTTCAATGTGCTCACCTTTCAGATGTTGCAGACAAAGACCGTGCGCCAAAGCATGGAGGGTTGCACCTCATTTCAATATTGACAGTTTACATTACCACGGCCAAGACAATGACCGCGTTGATCCTGGACTGCATGCTGCCATTAAACTGGCTTCTTACTTCATTTTATTGATGCAAAAGCAAACTTGAAACATCTAAATGAGCCTTTTTAAGCAACATTTCTTCAAAGTCAATCCTTCAAGTGCTTTCATGTAAACGCAGTGACCCAGCAGAGGAATAGGCCCCGCTCTCTAAGGGCCCTGAATGGGACAAACATCCAGCAGTAAGCCGGCCCCGGTACGACCAAGTCTGCCATTTCTCAGCCCGAGCCCCACACCAATAACTTTAAGCTCTCCCTGATACACGCAAAAACACACACACAACTAAGACTACAGCGTAACGCACATGAGTAAAGTGTGTATAATATAATCAATACTTCAATATTTCACACAGTAAAGTAAGTTGGGTGGCTGGGGCCATAACAACCGACTGCCAGTGCACAGCATGATGTGCAAAGACAACGTCAGCGCAGTACGTCACGTTATTATCAGCTTATGCCCTATGTGAGTGTTTCGTTGTGATAAATCATAGTTCCAACTGCAGCATCAACATGTCAGAATCAGGGTGTGGCCTAAGCAGCATGATGCAATGAACCCAGCATTGAACTGGCACGTCGATACCTGTAGATCAACGTTTTGATGGCACGGCACACATATTTGTAAACAAGGCTCATCAGTTGAAGCAGAAAAAAAGACGACTATCATGTGTTGAGTTCATACAGGGATCGTAAGACCTCCCAATGAGTCTACAATGAGCAACTTACCAGTATCCTCTCTATGAGCATGTCATAGTACTGCTCGGTGAGTTGGGGTCTGCTGAGCACAAATTTGCCCAGCAGCTCCACAGCCGCTTCTCTCACACTGGTAGAGTTGTCCATCAAACGACCGTGGACACCACGCTGCATGTCGGACTGCAGAGGTGGAGAAGAGTGCGTCAGTATATATAGCGAGAGGACTAGAAGATAACTTGGCTGCGCAACAGAACAGCACAATAACAAAGTAACAATCTTGACAGAAGAAATGAGAAAAGCGGTCCTCTGTGAACACAGATGCTAACGTACCCTGGCCAGTATGCTGGGGTCCACAGCCACAACCTCAGACAGACATTTCATGGCTTTAGTTCTTACAGCGATGGCACTTTCCCCAAGGACTCGCAAGATCTATAAAATAAATAAGCCTGATTACACAAACTGATCTTTTTCAGAACAGACAAACCAGTGAACCCTTACAACACCTTTATTATTCTGTGTGAACGACTTATAGATTATTTTACGTAGCTGCTGTGATTCATTAAAAAAAAACAAAAGATACTTAAATCTTACCTGTGTTAAATAAATATCAAAGCTCTGGGCGAACGGCCTCATGGAGGCCAAATAACGCACAATCAGACATGAGTCCTCATAATCCACAGTGTCAGAGTTCATTCTGGGGAGAAGGGCAAAGAGGACGGACGTTAGAGGATCATAAAGTCATCGCACAGAGAGACTGTAACTGACATGGAGAGCTTTACTGAGATATTCATAAATCTTTACTTCAGTGTGGCGAAATGAGACGGCGTCGCCCTGATGATGTTGCGCAGGAACTTCTTGCGCTTCTCAGCACGCTGCATAATTTCCCCGGTGGTCTCCATCTCCTTGGCATGTTGCGGTCCGTCCGATGAGTCCTCATCCTTTGAGTTCTGGTTCCTCATGGACTTCTCAGCTTCTGTGGTGGCGTCCCGAAACCACTGGGCGACGTAGAACTTTCTGGCAAACTAGAAGACAACGAAGGTCTCAGCGTCAGAAAACATTAGTTATTTAGAGCAATTAATCAGTGAAACAAGTGTTGTTATGCGAGCCTTTAATGTAGATATTTATTTCTCAACAATAAATCTGAGCAGATGAATTCATGGCTAACAATTAAAATGATTAGTTTATCAGTGTTGTGGTTATATACGGTGGGTTTTTTTATGTGGCCAAATAGCCCAGTTAATGTAATAAATTAAAAGTCAACGTGACTCTCAAACGTCGTGAATCTAAAGCTCCGACAGCTTAAAGTCACCACTTCCTCAGCCAGTCTAATGCAAACCCACCACTAGTGAGGCATCCGTCTCAGCATTCTCCTCCAAGTAGTCCAGGAGAGCCTTCTGCAGCTGCTGGGTCTCATCAGTTCCTTGAGACTATAGAATCAGAGAGAGACCACAGAATACATTTTCTGCTTGTTTTTCGTCACTGTTAAACATCAACTACGGTCCAAGAGACAGCGAGGTCATCGAATGTGGAGCCGTTCTTCTAACCTCTCGCAGGATTCGATCAATTGATTTCTGGTCCATCCTGCTGGTGACGGCGTCCTTCCTCAGACGGGCGGCCACGGTGCCCAGGTAGTCCAGAGACGCTACTCTCAGAGCCATCTCGGTCTGCTTGTTACTGAACTGGTGTACCTGAGGGGAGCAGAGACACAGCGGGGAAGAAAGGAAGAGTTTTACACTTTGGACCAAGATTGACTTTTACTTAAACCCTAAAAATAATGAGTTGCAACCTCTTAAGTCTGATTCTCGTGTTAAATGGGTTCCGTTTTGTCAAAGGAAGGTAAATCTGTCCCCCGCTATCAAATCTGGATCATCTATTCTTGAAATCAGTTGTATTTCCCGTTTAAAGAAAGAGCTCCGTCATACTAACCAGCAGTCGACCGAGCAGACTGAGCAGCAGCTCTGCAGCCGGCCACTCTGGTTTGTTTACTGTCGAGAGCAGGTCCTGGACAAAGTTCTCAAACAAGGGCCGGTAATCTTCTTCTGCCTGCTTGCTGCCACATCTTGAGGACGGCGGAAGACGAGAGGAAAAAGGGGGAAAAACAGGACGCAGGAAGCGAAATGAGAAAGAATTAATGGGAGCAAAAAATAATCAGGGGCCGAGGGTTCAGAACATAAAGCAACCAGAAAATGAAAACAGTAAACTGATGCGCTAAACCCAACTAGCTGTCATACTAATTCCATCAAACGTAGTGAAGTGTTCGAGTACTTGACAGACTTAGAGCAAGTAGGCCCCTGAATTGTTTGCATCTTGTGCAATACCCAGCATGCACATGGGAAACACATGCACACCATGAGGATGCTGGTGGTTTGATCCATATGCTTCGTGACTACAGAGGGCATAACAAACTGTGGCAGTAATGCTCCAAAAGAGAAAAGGTAGCGGTTCTTCAGCCCATCTTAATAAATACTAATGATGACAGCTTTGGTTCAATAATGCAACTTTGCAATTATAAGTGCGAAGCCTTTTTGAAGGCAGTACAGACAGGAGCAGTAATTACTTTTTGAGGAAGACTGAGAGGAAGTTTTGTGCTGTTCTCATTGCTGTCTCATACGAGTTGGTTATCAACACATCTTGATCCACCTACAAAATAAATTAAAAAAAAGACACAAAAAGGACTTGTGAGCAAACGATATGTCTGATCGCGTGTCTGTATTGGTATAAATTGTACATCTGCTTGCTCGTGCGGTTAGTCGTGCGCGTGTCTGCTCGCTGTCCTACCTTGCTCTCGTACTCGTCGAACATGTCTCTGTCGTTGGGGAGGTGGACCACACACTGGATCAGCTGCAGCACCAGAGCCGTCACCATTTGGATGTACAACGGCTCTCCGTCCTGGTCTGAGCTGTTCAGCCTGAGGACACACGAGGCAAAAGACGCATTGTGACTTACTATTATGGGTATTATCCAGGAAAATAATGGAGTTGGTGGTGGAGGAAACAGACTTTTATAATTGGAAATCTTCACCCCTGCCTCAACGATTATTTTTCTTCATTAGTAAGGTTTCTTATTCGATGCCTTATCCCTGCAACACCTTGTGGGCATAAATCAATGTAAATTCATATTAAACTAATTACCTGAAATTCCTGAGGGAGCGCTTGCTGGTGGGCAGTCTGGCCAGAGAGGTAAAAATCTCCTCCAAGATCAACTGTCGATGCTTCTCATAACGTGAGAACACCTGGAGACAGAAAGCAATAAAAGGTGGTTAGTCTCTACCCTCAGAGTTTGGTAGTAAACAGTAAAAACATGCATTTTCAGGGATGTACACCAAAGTCAGGAGGTTTTTAAACTGTAACAAAACAAAACTGCAAAAGAGTTTGTAGAAAAACAAACGTTGACTCACTGCTGTAACTAGTTTAATGGCACACAGCTGCAGCTCACTGACATTCTCCACAAAGAACGGAGTGATTCCCATCGAAGAAACCTGGGAAAAAAGAGAATGGCACAAGTCATCATCTGGTTTGCGATTACATTTCTTCGTAAAACAGATGATTGCAGTCTAACGTTGTTTTTTCAAGTGCTTTCAGCGTTTACCTGGAGGATGGTGGTGTCCGTGAGAAGCTGGATCTCCAGGAGCTCCGAGATGTTGCTGACGATGTCGCACACTTTGTTGTACAACATGACGATCACACGTTGCTTGTGTGTGGAGCACTTTGCACGCTTTGCCCTGGAGCTTAACAGGCCACCTAGACGGACGAGAGAAGCCCTTGTTAAATCCTTTTCTGCGTGTTTTTGATCGTGAAAGATTACATACATGTCTTAACTGTAACTCAGGGAGTCGTTTAGGTCGCTCTGGCTGCTTGAGTTGAGATGCTAGAGTTTAGGACAGCGGCCATTTCTGCTACAGGTCATATGTTTTGTGCTTCAGGTATAAACTGCCATGCAGGAGGAGGTTAGGAGGAGTTCTTGGATCGTTTTAAGATAAGATAAGATAAGATAATCCTTTATTCGTCCCTCAGTGGGGAAATTACAGGATTACGTACAAAAGTTTTACGTACAAAACTGATGGAAGGTTCTAATATATTCCAAAACTCCTCAATTTTGTTTCACTCAGACCCCAAAGGCTCCGGCACACAAAGTTTGAATGAAACAACGCCCTTTTTCCTTGATCCTCACCTCCGTGAGGGTCCACCCTGTAGACTGGGTCGTATTGTGGATACAGCGAGTTCTGAAGATGGAACTTTGTGTACTGCAACACCCTCTCGATGACGTCTTCGATGTAGACAGCCTTCGGCATGTGCACCGAGGTCATGATGTGAAGCGCTGTCAGACAGGCGTCTGCTGACTTTGTGACTCTCTCCATTATGAGGTCTCGCCAAAGCTTCTCCTCATCTTCAGCATCGTGGTCCTGAGGTTAGAAAGGAATGTCAATGCGTTTTACAGAAATAAACTTCGATCCGAAGGTTTTGATTTATTGAAGCAAATAAATCATTTGCAGCATTTTAACAATTCATTTCCCATTTTTTGCAGGCGGTGGGTATTTATCAACGTGAATACTGTCTGGATTTCTTCAGTACAGAATATCATATGTTACTTAAATGGAGTAAAAGGACAAAGTATTCAACACAGAGAGAGGCAGGAAGGGATCTCACATGGCTCATCAGGGTGGAGAGCTTGGACCCATCCTGGATATTCTTCTCCAGTATGTTCAGCAGCTTCACCAGCTTGTCTGACGGGATCTACAACAACAGAGACAGTCACTTAGACCTCCACCTGAACCAGCACCACACATCAACAGTCTTGGTAGTAACACACTAGCTACAGTACCCTGCTGGAGATGCCCATGGCCTTTATCTTGGCGGACTCGCTGCCCAGTTCGTTCAACTGGTGTTTACCGAGCATGAACTCTTGAGGTATCTCATCATCATCTGCCGCTGCTGAAAAACACAAAAACAAAAGCACAATTAAGGACCGTGAGGTTTCTGCTTTTGGATTTTCATAAAGACAGTCGGCCCTTATACTTACCCATGGCGGTGAAATCCACATCCTCCAGATTCTCCAGTATGTTGTCAATGCTGTTTAAGAACCTCTTGAATGTGGACGAGTCCATCAGCTCTTCGTGGGTGAGCTTGGGTTCATATGCTTTCCGTTTCTTCTGCTTCTGCTTCTCCTTCATTTTTCTGGCAACTGAGCGAGAGAAATTTCATCTTAATTTTTTTTGCTTCTTGTTTTGTTTTTATTGTGTGTGCCAGATACCACATACACAAGTCCATTATTATAAATCAACGTCACACACTAAAGTTAAAAGACCATAATTGGATATGGGGTGACAGATGACTTGAATACAGACCTTCAGTCATGGTGGGTGGCGGTGGGGAATGTTCATCGGAGGAGTCTCGGTAGCGGCTCCCTGAGCCCCGTCTGCCGTCCCGGTTCCCACTTTTCCGATGTTCCCCGGAACCCCGGCGATCTCTTTCTTCCACGTCCCAGGACCTGTCTTTGTCTCTGCGCTGGCGCTTCTTTGCAGCTGTAGAGATTAGGCATAAAGAAATCAGGTCCTAAAATCTAAAAAAAAAAAAAAAAAGGTATACCAAAGTACACTAACGCGTCACAGTGTATTGGTATTCAAATATAAATTCTATGTAGAAATGTTCGGATCATTTAAGAATTTTTACCAAAGCGAACGACCAAACCGTGAGAAAGGACGAGCAGCGAGAACCGACGAGAACGGAATCATTTTACTCACACTCTCCATTCGCGTCATAGTCTTCATCCGAGCTGACCTCAGCATATTTGGGCTTCTCGTTTACGGTGCTTCGTTTCCTCTTGTTCACCTTCACCCTTTCGCACAGCGGCATGGTCGACTCGATCTCTGCCAGCAGCTCTGGTGGCAGCTCCTTCAGAACCGACGGGTCCATACCGCCTGGAAATTGAAAACATCACGTTCTCAAATTATTAACAAAAAAAGGAATTTCCGTTTTCTTGTTTAAGTGTATGGTAAAATAAAAATGGAGATAGAGAGCAAAACTGCGTGCAGTTGAACAGCTTCTTGTTCTTACTTTTGCTGGGCCTCCCTGAAGAGATGCGGTTCTTTCCAGACTTGCTGTGTCGGATGATCCGCTGGATCTGGTCAACAGAGAGCTTCTTCAGGACCACTACAGGCTTGGGCCTCTTCTCAAAGTCCTGCACCAAACCAAGCCTCTCCAGTTTAACCTTGGGCTGTCCCCACATTTGACTTTCATTCGACCCACCGACATCCTTATCACGTTTGATCTGAAGGAAAAAACACAAAACAACAAAAACAGAAAGGCGTCAGAAAAGCCCTCTGCATTTGTAACGTTTGAGGTTCAAAATTCACACGTGAAAGATTTTGACAGAAAAGCATGAGATTTGTTTCAAGAAAAAAAAAAGTAAATAATAGATCAAAGTGATTGACATGAGAGAAGTGATGTTGATGTTCACTTCCAGTATAGCTTTGACAGCAAGGAACAATCCACCGTTTCCCAACGTTGTTGTCTTAAACTGTACGAGTGATGGTCAATCAATACATCGTCATCAATGCAGTGCCAAGGCAGCAACTTCCCCCAGCCACTCGGGGCGACGGGCCAAAACAGGACATTGTGTTTGTGAATGTTTCCACTCATTTTTCACATTGTGAATCTGACCAATACAAGCGTGAGCCAACGCAGTTTTATTTAAGAAATGTAGAGACATTCTGTTAATTTCCATTTAACATAAGCACTGTTCTTGGATACATTTCTCAGACTATGATTTAATCCAGCCAGTTCCCCCACAGGGAAGCCATAACTCCTCAGCCAATGCGAAACACTGCTTCACATTGCAAACGCTACCAGTGACCGACATACATCGTAAGTTAACAATAAAATCAAAGCATTGCTTAGCTCTACTGAGACGATAAAGATCGATACTGTTATCCCATTTCATCTTCCTGACACATGCCAGTGGCCTCGTAACAGATCAGTTTTAACTACGCTTGTATCCTTCAGCAGCTGCAGAGCTGGTTTCCTGCCCGGACGGATCTTAACCATTTCATCCATGCCGTTTGTTTACTGGATTCAACCGATCCTTTCTAGTCGCACAAACTAAGCTGTTGCATGCAACACTGTGTCTGCGTTTAAACGACCATATTTAAACGTGAGCATGTGGCTGGGGGTTGCATCTCTCAGCACTGCATTGACAGTAGATGTAAGGAAGGATGAAACAAATAGAAGCTGAATTGTAAGGAGAAAATGAGCTTTTTTTTGGGTCCAGATTTGTATGGCTGCATGATACAGAGAGTGGATGTTTGAAGTCGACATTTACCAACACGAAACCTCTGAGAAACAGTATTGGAGCATTTCTTAAGAGGTACTTTGCTTTTGTTTACACGCCGGACTGACAAATGAATCAACTCATGGTTCGGTGTGGGTTAATGCATTTACACCGTTTTATCCCAGGAATAAACAAAAGGCTGACAAATGGGAAAACAAAGACGCAAACGAGAGTGAACAGTGGTGTGATTTGTTTTTTGAGATTGCAGGCAGTGAAATCTGAATGACTGGTAGGTGGGGTAGACATTTGGTTTGGGTCAGCCCAGATCACCTTAGGGATCTGGAAGTTCTTCAGTGCGCCACTATGCCCTCCAAGGAGCTGAGCAGGGAAAGAATCTGGAAGTTTAGCACCAGAGGCAGACGACGCCGGTTTGGAACCATCGTGCCTATTGCCGCTCCGACCAGGCTCCCCGGTGGAAGAAGCCCGGTACCTATCTCTGTCACTTCGACAGCGCGAGTCAGGCGAGCGTCGGTCTCGACCGCCCGTCTCGCTCCGATGCCTCCTATCTCTGTCAGATTCTCGGTCCCTGTCTCGTCCGTGTTCCCCCCGGTTTGATGACTTTGGCATGTCTCCCCGTCTGTCGGAGGACTTGTCATCGTGTCGGTGCTTCGACGACTCCCGACCATCTCTCCTGCCGTCATGCTTATCGACCCTGTTCTTGATGACTTCCGGCCGCCCGTCTGGTTTCAACCGCAAAGCCGTGTCAGAACCCTCCACTGCAGCCGGCCCACTAGCTGGTTCTTCAGGCCAGCGTTGGGCCTCAAGGGCTGGAATAGGGGCAGCCAGACAGGGGTCGAGCTGGCCATCAGCTCGGCCTGCCTGCTGGAGGTCGATGCTCACCATGAGGGGAGGGCGGCTGGCACCGTTCCCAGCTGCGGTGGCCTCTTGCGGGGTCAGTTTGCCAGCATTGCCCCCTCCTGTTGATCCACTGCCTGGGGCACCTGTGGGGCCACCGGGTCCCCCCGCACCGGGCTCCAGGGGAAAGGAGTCCTGTTTTCGCTTCTTCAGTGGCTTGTCTGTAAAGAGATGAAGATCAAACAAACTTGTAAAACCTCTGCAGTTCTTCACAACTACTGTATTGATTCAGCTTTTATCCATATAGTCATGTTTCTGATATTCTACACACCTTTATCTTGAACCTCCTTGGAGCACTTCTCACTCGCCGCCTCTCGTTCTATCCTTTCAATTTCAGCGAGGGCATCCAGCTCTGCCTCGTCGTACGGGGAACTGGGAGGCTGCAGACCACTGGCACCACAAGCTTGCTGCTGCTGCTGTTGCAGCCGAGCTAGATTCTGCTGGAGAACAGGCACCTGCTGAAAGCCCAGTTCTGTCTCCATGTTGTCAGAGTTCTCGTCCATTCCCGGCAGACCATCACCTGAGATATTAACAAAAACACTTTTACAGGGTTGCATTTAAAAGGGGCTTTAAATGGACTCCACTCCAAGACGCGAGTGCAGCATACATACGTTATTAAAATGCTGTGAAAGCTTGAAAATGGAGATGTAGGAAACCAAAGATGGGGATCCAGCTCAGATGGTGCCTTCCTTCCTTACCTGGGGTATCGGACTCATTTGACTTGACCCTGGACAACTTGAGGGTGAGTTTTGTAGAGTCCTTGTTTGGCGAGCTCACAATGTCGTACAAATCTTTCTCCTCTTTCACTGCGGGGCCCTTCTTCCTCTGCTGGAGCTGCAGGTTCTGGACAGGTCCTCCCTCCCTCGGTGAGGGCGCATAGGGAGGTGGTGAATGCAGAATCAGCGGGGGGCGAGAACCTGCTGTAAAGAAGCAACACCAAAGAGAGTTAAAGTTACCCTCCAAAGGCATGTATAAACAAAGTGCACAAATTCAGACACAGCACTGTCTTGACAACAGACGCCAAAAAACCAAGGTGTCCTCCAAGACTGAAATGACCTCAAACCATTCTGCTGCTGTGAAATTGTAATCATGAGTTTTAGAGAGCCGCTGAGGGAGGCCGCTTCCTAAATGAAAACCAGGAGGCACTGTAGCGTCTCCTTCCCTCTTCCAGTGTCCTTACGTTTGGGTGTTCCTTCACTCCCTGCTGGGGAGCAGCCGGACTGTGGAGACCTCAGAGAGAACGAAGGATTCCTCATGGCGGAGTCTGCCTCCTAGACCACACACAGAAAAGACAGATGTAATCTACCAGGTATCAGCTTTACACTGGATTTTCTACCAAAAATATCTTAAAACTGTTGATGGCAAGTCCAACTTTTGTCAAATTGTCGCAAATGAAGCTGTTCTCATCAAGGATTCCATAATCAACCAATCATTTTAACATGGCCCTGATTCTGTCCGGCAATTCAAAACCATAATGTTGACTTTATTTAATATATACAATAATAATAATGGGGAAAAAATACTAAGATTCCACCTCAAAACCAGCGTCCATTCAGAAAATTGCTCATTGAAAATACCAAAAGAAATAAATATATGAACCCATAAAAGATGGAGGGCGTGGCGTTTCTGTTGTTGAAACCTAAACAGAACTAAAAATACACACAAATATAACCACACGTATGAGGCTCAACAGGGTTTATTCAGAAACCATTGTGCCTGGTTAGTTTGCATAACCGAACATTTTTTGTTTCACATTACAAATGTTCCAAACCCCAAAGAAAATGTCTACAAATAACATTATTCAACAGAAAACTTTGATGTTTCTTCATGTAGTGAACTGATAATGTACTCATTTCGGACTTTGTCAGTTGTACCTCAGTGCTCAGTCGGTGTACAATGTTCATGTAGTCCTCTGAGTGGTGGTTGGCAGCGTTGGCCATCTGCCCCGATACTTTGCCCTCGTGGATATTTCGTATGCCGCCTGGAACCATGGGACTGGCCACAGAGACTGCAAAATAAATAAAAAAGGTCCTTTTGTTAGTGATCCATGAATGAGGCAATTTTAACACTCTGATCATGACAGAAAAAAAACGTGTTGGTAAAATACAGCAAATAGGTTTAACTGCATACATGTGGCTTCAGTTCATCCAGGAGTCAGAGAGGTTTTATGAGACCCGAAAAGTAGTACGTGAATCCCTAAAATGTCACCCCCGGATGTAACTGAATTTACAGGTTGTATACATCGTGAAAATTGTTGTTTGGGGCGACCGTGGCGCACTGGGTTAAGAGGTCGTCTGGGAACCGGAAGGTTCACAGTTCGATCCCCGACTGGGACGTGTCGCGTGTCGAAGTGTACCTGAGTACCTACAAACTGAACCCCCGGCTCCTGTCATTGGCAGTGTGTAAAATGCAAAACTATTTGGGCTCTTAGAAGCAGACGCCTGTTAATTAATCTCTACAGTGTTGAAACAAACCTGTACCTCCTTGAACGTATTAAATCACCAGAGCAGACATTTCAACCAATTACACTTGTAATTGAGAGGCACTTGTAGGAGCCACAACTGTCAGTTGTTGTGAAATAAATTGCTAATTCTATTCATATTTGGAGGGCAGGAATTTTCTAGCCAGAACCCAAACCCACAACGTATGATCTGTAATTTTTATAGACGACATTAACGGTAAATACAAATTTTAAAATATACTGGAAAGAAAATTATCATAAATAAATACATAAATAAATGTTTCAAACATTTGCTGTAATTTGCTTCACAGCTATTTTTTAGCACATCTGTCAACATATACAACAACGATGATATGGTGATCAGCCAAAATTGACCAACAGTATCAGCCGTACTGAAAACATGGGCTAAAGTCATGAAATTGCCCCACTGACCTTTTAAATGTAATTATTCAATATCAACTATACAATTATATTTGTCTATGTTTTATTAAATTCTGACTTGTCCCTGTTTCAGTGTATGGAGCACTGCTCTGTCATATATTTGAATTCAGAGAAAAATATATAAAATAGAGGTTTCTTTCATAAAATATTTGGGAAATCCCCGGTTAAACATCTGAATCATTCGAGACAAAATACAGTTGGAAAGCTAAAAAAAAAAAAAAAAAAAGCAACGAGGCAACACCTGTGAAGCAACTGAATGAAGCATTCAGTTCACACTTACAGCAGCTTAACAGGGAACGAACACAATTTTGTCCACAACATCCTCAGCTGCTAATCACAGGCAACCAACAAAACATTGCAAAGACAAAAGTCAACAATTTAGTTTTGTAATTTGGCTACAAAAGCCCCCCGATGCATGCCCATGAACATGCAACACACACACCTTGTTGTATCTGTTGGTGTTGGTTATAGCTGGGTGGTTGTTGATGGGGGTACTGCTGTATGTAACCAGGGGCGGGGCTCTGGGGGGTGTAGGGGCTCGGTACTGGACTGTTCTGGCCCATGTACCGACTACTGGAACCAGTCTGGGGAGCCACAAACCGACTGGACGACGTGGAGGAGAGGACGGGGAGAAAGAAAGTGAGCAAGCACGTAGAAGGAAGTTGCATGCCAACAACAGTAAAACAACTAACGTTATAATATAATTGTATTATCTATCGATTAATCAATGACACAAAATAACACAAAATGTTGTGATGCAACTGGGATGTACCAATGTAAAAGAGGAGAGAATGTGCTTACAACACTTGCACGGTCACAGTTTCTAGTAATGGTACATAAGGGTCGGCTAAATGTTGCAGCCTGACTCACCTCGGTGGATTTGGAGACATTGCAGCCGGCTGGAAGTTTGCAGGCTGGGCCGGGCTATGCAAGGAATTTTGAGTGATCTTGTATGTTGGTACCATCGGCTGCTGCATAACATCTGTTCAGAGATGATAAAAACAGTATATTAGTTCATAAATATCTTTATGATTGTAGGCTTTCCTGCCATAATGTGCAACAGGTAGTTATCTCCATACTTTTCTCCCTGAAGATGCCAGGGTTCCTGGCCAGCATGGTCTGCAGCAGCAGTGGTGCATCTCCCTCTGGCTCATCGCTGCCCAGGTTGTCCTTCAGCTCTCTGAAAACACACAAATAAGTTCAGTGCAATTATTAAAAGGGTGAGAGTAAGACAAGTGGGCAGCATCACCAACAGCAATATGTAGAAAGGGACAAAAGTAAAGACTGTTTGAATGCAAATATTAATTGCATTTAACATATACATGACCATGTAGCCTACAATGTAGGGTTGGTAAATTGAACGCTCTATGTATTCCTTGCTTGTTTTAGGAATGTATGGACAATGTTGAAAATCAATGAGCAGAGCGCCTTCATGGCTAAATTGGATTTACAGAATCTTCGGAATGACTTAAATTGATTTGTCGGGTATACTTCAGAGGTTTCATATGAATAAACATCAATACCTCAATATAAGATGACAAATAACATAATAAAAATGTGGCCTCAGTAATAAGCACTAAATTCGATTTTGTCTAAATTTGTGTTATGGAACCAAAGTGGCACCTTTCAAGATAAATTAAGAAACTTTTTTAAAAATATAACTTTAATACAAAGTTCTTGATTTTTAAACATAAAATGTCATATTTGTCTGTAGCTAAATCACTTTATTTCTAAAGTCAACAGTGGCGTCTCTTCTGTCGCTACCCGTTCTTACTGATCATTTGTAAAGTCAAGTTATGCGACATCCTGAGCTCTCTGTATAGGACACAGCGCTGCCATATACACACTTTCACGTATAAACTCACATGTACTCTGTGGAGACCTGGTTGAGGCCATGGGCCAGCTGGGAGGCCAGATTCTCATCCCGACAGCCCAGTAGGCAGGTAACTTCCTCTGCGATCCTCCCATTGTACAGGAGGCTCTTAGTGGTGGTGGCCGGGAGAGGGGACGGGAGGGGCAGCTGGTTCAACACTGAAACAAGAAGAGATAGATGACGGAAAGTATAGGGATGGGGAGGTAAAAAAATAAAGAGACACGGGTGAGAAACAAGCATCAGCCATAGAGGACACGTGGTTGTAGAAAAGTAGAGAGAAGGAAAACAAAACATGGCAAGAGACAAAATATATTATCACAATTGCAAATTTACATCTGTTGATATGTCTCATTGGCAATTTACACTGGAAGGACACACAACAGAATCTGTGCTCGTGAGTTTGGAGAACGGCGGTGTGTCACTCACAGTCTGTGAGGCTAGCGATCCCAGCGAGAGTGGTGATGGGAACATGAGGCATATCCCCATTCATGCTGAAGGTGAGGGTGGGGGAGTGTGTTGATACACAGGTAGATCAGGGGGTCGATGAACGACACCTGTCCTCACATCTCCTGACTCCTAGGAAGAGAGGAAGGTTAGTCAGGGAGAGAGAAAGACAACAAAAAAAACAGCATGAGTGGAGGCAGGAGAAAGAAGAAGAAAGAGGGCAAGAGTAAGAGGAGGAGAAAATGATTTACAAAATGAGTAGACAGAAAAAAGAAGGGATGAAAAGTGAAAACAATAAAATAGTCAATTCATCGGATTCAGACATCAAAAAACATGGAATCAAATGCAGTGATTGAACTACTATGTGCTGCATAAATACTGCTCTGTCTGCCCTGAGGCTGAGACTATATTGTGTGAGGGAGAACTGGTACCGGCTGCATCATCTGTGAGCCACAAATAAATGTGTCTCATTAGATCTTGTCAATCAATATAAACTGTCATGGATCCCACCCTTTTCATTCATATATCTAGTATTATTTATATAAGGTACTAATCCATAAAGGGGGGGGGGGTCTTTAGTGGGCTCTGCTCGGGTAATAGCAGGGACACAGGATTAGAAATGTCATGGCACTACCATGAGTGCAGGTTAGGTGTCTTGTTATGTTCAACAGATCAAAACGAAGGATTCAATACAGGTCTTAGAGGTCACCGACTAGTAGACCATCCTGCTGCTCCATCGTGTTATGTTATTAGACTGGCATACACTATAAGCAGCGACAAATCAACCATGAACTATCCCAGTCCAATGAACCGATGAATAAAGTATTAAAATGCTTGCTATTTTGGTTGCAATCTGTAAAGTAAATCGCAGTTCAGCCTTACCGACTGATGCTTATTATGAGTAATTTAATTGTCATGTCAGATTACTTTACATAGCTTCTCAGTAATAGCAAATATGCAAAATACAAACATCAAGGGAAACCAATGCATTATCTGCACGGAAAATAAGTTGCAAACACAACTGCACAATATTAACATAAGAAAGGAGCTTTGTGGGGGAAAAAAAGCATGATCATAGTCATGCATCATACTGTCACCAGTGTAGATATTTTTTGAATAATATACAGCTCCAGTGATAATGTACTCCAGTGGATAAGCCATGACATTCTGATTGGCCCTGGTAATACAGTAGATACGATACCAAGTGTGGGTATAAACCATCGCTCCTCTAGTTACAGCACTTAATATCAACAGGACTGTCAAACTGTATTAGTAGTCAACTGGTGTCAATCTTTGTGTTACTACCATACCAGTCACTAATGTCAAACCACAGGGCACTTCATCCTCCGTTTATAATGAGGGATGTGCATAAATTAGAACCCTATGTTGTACTTTATTTGTGTTTTCTTGTGTTTATTCGGTGTCCTTGACCTGTCAAGTAAGAGTAGTCAAAGGAGGTCAAAGAAAAGCCGAAGGAAAAGCCACCGGCAATTTTCCGAATATCAGCCCAGGCTTCATGGATAAGCCTGGTTGCTACAATAAGTCGGTAGAAGGCCAGGACAAAACTCTCTCGTTTTCCGTGTTTACTCCCCATGACACAATTATGATGAATGTGTTAGACGTCAAAATGAAAGGCATTGATAGCACGAGCCTCAAACATGTTAAGATTCTCAGTTGTTTTATCAATTAAGAGTAAGCAGGCATTACTATTGTTGAAAACTACCTGAAAAATACCTTTTTGAAGAATTCTGTGCAGTCTCGGGTGGACTCACTGACATTTCAGATAAAAAGTCCCACTCCTTCACTCTGTTGAAAGACAACGTGGACCTGCATCAGACTTTGTGACATAGAAATGCATTTTATTCTTCTATGGGGAAAATTGTACATAAAGTTGCATTGACAGCAGTTAAACTAATAAACTAACCTAAACCTGCAAAATAATGCCAGATACAGCAACACAACACTGACTGTCACACAAGCATTCCATATTTGCAACAACCATGTCATTACTGCTACACAATCTTCAAACCTAGAATGCAACACTGTTGACCTTATGAGAATTTTTTTTTCATGACAACTAAGGAAAAGCAACACGTTGACAACAACTTCTGCTTAATAGTGATGCCATGCAAATCTGTAAACACAATGTTGAAACCAGACTTCAGTCCAAGCCGATCGTTGAGGTGATAGCATAGTAAATACGTGCAACAGCTTCTGCATGACATAACTGTTGGAGGATCAACAGATGGATTTTGTAAACATTGCATTGGCTAGCTGTAACGATAGCATGCTCAGTCGATGTGCTCTTCCTCGGTACGCAGGGGCTTGCCTGACAGCTGTGAGACTGACAGGCAGGAGGCAGCACAAAGGGAACAGATGCACTGTGATGGTGGCGGCAGTAGTGGGGGGGCTGCATCCTCCAGCAGCCGACAGCCACCGAGCGCATTCTGCAAACTGGCTAACTGCAGAAAGCAATCAAAACTGTTTCTGTTGTAGCTGAGAAGCCAAAATGTGTAAGATTCCACCAACATCCACATGTCAACCAAACTCCGATAACTGTTAGCGTTGAGTAACGTTAACTGTAGCTGAGGCAACGTTGCGTGTGCTCAGTCAGTCTATAACTTAGGTTAAGTCACTCATAACATTTCAAAACAGGAGAGTAACCAAACCCAACAGAAGCCCTGTCAAAGGCTCCAGCAGACCAACGCACAACGCTAACAGCCAAACAACACAAAAATAATGACATCCCAAACATTAGATAACGTATAGTTGACGTTAGCAATCATTAAATTGTTTATTTTAGTTAGCTGAAATGTCAGCTGCAGCCCGCTAACGTCACTTGCGCACAAACCTACCAGCGTAAACTCAACATTACACTGCCAATAAGTTTCCTGTTTGGGTCTTTCGAGCTAACCACTAAGCTAGTGTTACATGTTACGATAGCAGCTAAGATAATTAACGCTAGCTGCCTAACATTCGCTAACAACAATAGTCGTATTTTAATGGATTGCTAGTTATGCTAACTAGCTCTAACTGTTGTGGGTTAGCTTCTAACTCTGTTCCTCGTTCAAATAAAGCGACTGCTATTAAATTAATACAATGAAGCGCTTGTAGGAGGAGATGCGTGCCAGTCAATTTCCCTGAGCTCGGGATAATGCGAGGAGTTAGTGTGAGTAGACGTAAAAGCAACGGTACGGAGTCTAATTCCGTGGCAACGGCCCAATCCCCGGGCTCGACAAATGACATCCAGTCGAGGCCGTGCGCCTCGGCGGAGCAAAAACACACCTAGCTAGCTCGACTGGCTAGTTCGCTAGCTTCCGTTACCTCCAGGTCAACGATTAACGACGCCGTAGGTGGTCGTGCAGCAGAGCATTTATTTATGTTATTGTTAATAATCGCAATTTAAAAAAAACTTTGTTGCATCAAGATAGACGGGTGATTATATTTACCTTCGGATGTTGCGTTCAAAGGGAGGGGAATGTTTTAGCTTGGTTTCTGTCCGTGTCCGTATCTCTAGCTCCCCCTTTCTTCTCTCTCTGCTCCTCCAGAAGGAACTCGATTGGCTTGCCAGCTAGCTGGTTAGCTAGCTTGCTAGCTATCAACAATAATCCGGGTCGGACTGATTCGTTCTTTTTCCGTCACTCAGGAGTGAATGTTTCAACGTACATTCATGGGGAAACATTCGTTCGTCGGCGTTTCAGTCGGTCTGCGCCGACATAAACAATGAGTGCAGCCAATTTCGACAGTAAATGAGAAATATGACGATTGTTGCGATCATCAAGAGGCTCTCCTCTCGTAGAACAAAATGCCGACCGGAAGTTCTGCCGTCTGACTGACCAAAGATCTCAGGAGTGACTCCCTCCATCGGCGCCAAACAAAATGCCATGCGACATTTCGTGTTTGAGCCGCTAGATGGCGCTGCACGACAACCTTACCCGCTCTATAGCTTACACTACATTTACTTTTACATCAGAAAGTTAAATAAATATAGTATAAAACCTACGTATATAAACAAATCGTAATTTCCTGGTGATGAAACAGGCCATGGAATTACCAACAACATACATCTCCTATGTATATGTATATGTATATATATATATATATACATATATATGTATATATATATATATATATACATATATATATATATATATGTATAATTACGCTAGGTGGAACACTTGTATTCCAATGTTTTCTGTTTAATGCTAAGACGGACCTTTACTTAAGTAAAGTGGTAATAGCCTGCTGCTATTTAAAAAATACTCAATTGGAGTAAAAGTCGTATTAGCATCATATGAACATCATCATATGAAGCATCAAAAACAAAAGTATGCTACTAATGCAGAATGATCCCTCTCAGAGTGTTCCTGTGTTGAACTATCTACTGTTATTTTAGTTTGATCTATAACTATTAAGTATTTACCTTACACTTACATTTTACTCCGTCTGTATTTACTGGTATACTTAATAGTCTTCTTTACTGTCAATCCTGTGCAATATCAAATACGTTTAAGTATTATCTTACATTTTACATTTTACTCTGCCTCCGCCTGTATATACTGGTATATTTAATAGTCTCTTTACTTTCAATCCTGTGCAATATCAAATACGTTTAAGTATTATCTTACATTTCACATTTTTACTCCGTCTGTACATACTGGTATATTTTGTATTCTTCTTTACTGTCATATTTTTTACTACTGTTTACTGTTTAGTCTATTTATACTACTTGATTTTTTTTATCTTCATTTATTACTTGTGAGCAATGCTGCTGTAATCCTGTAATTTCCCCACTGAGGGACTAATAAAGGATTATCTTATCTTATCTTATCTTAACAATGCACACTGTTTCAAGGCTGTTCTCTCCATAAAATGTTGATCTGCAAATAACTAAACTATGTCACATAAGTTAGGGGTGTTAAAAGTAAACCTAAATGTAATAGAGTCGACATAAAGTAGGCAATCGTGAAAGAGACATTATATTTATATATTATACATACAACATTATTAGATTTGAGGATAGATTTTTCAAAATTGAAATTGAAATACAATTTTTTTCAGGAAGTGTAATGTACATTGTTTTGAAGGAGTTCAAATCACTGTTTGACCTCAAGGTGTCAGCACTATCATTTGTTAAATATGATGGTGATGAGAACATGCTGTATTTGTTAGAGAGGCAATGACCTGAAGGAAGCACTTCTGTATAAGGCATCATGGTTTGGAACACCAATCCAGCGAGGACAATCAGGGTTGGTGGAGGAAAATGAGAACAGCTCTCCACTCCAGTCCCACCAACCACCAGATGCTGCTACCTTAACTCGCTAAGATGTTCTGTATCTGTATAACATCCCTCTGGGTAGCTCTGAGGTATATGGGTAGTTCGCACACTGCCTAGAGTACGTATGTCCAAACTAGCTCAAGACAAGTCAATTTTATACAGCACAATAGGACTAATTTGGTCAGGGGGATTTACAATCTGCGCAGCATATGACACCGTCTGTCTGTTTGACCCTTGATTCAGATAAGAAAAAACTCTCTCAACCAAAACTTTAACAGGGTAACACATATGCAATATAATAGATGTTGGGTGTACAGAATAAACCAACCAAATAAAAAATAATTCCAGACAATCAGGATGACAAAAAGGTAAACATACAGAATATGGATCCAGAAAGATGTCAAATGAGGATTCAAAACATGTAGATACATCTTTTACACATATCATAGATTACATTTCTGGTCTTTCAGATGTCCATGATGAAATGATAAATACACAACCACCGATTTTATTTTTTTTTATTCATAAAAATCCATGCAAGATAAAACTACAACTATTGCTCAGACATGTGTTTGTGTGTTTGTGTGTGCAGTCACATGTGAATTCATGAGAGAAACAATCATATCAAGAGAGACACCCGCAACTGTAAACAAAGGAACTATTCCATTTCCTCAAGTGTGTAAAGGACAAAAACATTTGGTCCTTTAAATCAGTCAGTTTTGCATTTGTAAAAGGAACTCGAGGGAATCGTTAGTTTGGTCAAAAGGTTTGTTAGAGCATATTACAACATCTTTACATATGCAGTCCTCAAGTAACCGTTTACCATTTAAAATCTACAATTAATGTACACATTTATCTACATTCATCTATACAAGTACAATATATTCAGAAGAACCTTCTATACAAAGCAACTCATACATTGTTATGTATACTGAATTAGCTCATACAAGCTAAAACAAACGATATGGGAAATTAAGTGAAATGTGTTACTTTACAACATGCATCCGTATTGAATCAAATGAAATAAACATTGGATTGTATTATCTAAAGAAAGCTGAATTGAGAATAAACTATTTGAGGTTAAATATCCAACCTACTGGCTACCATTTTATTAATTTAATATAAAAGACATATTTCATACTACCATGTGAATATTTAAACCGAATAATGTTAGTTTAATCCGTGCCCGTCTGGCCGGCCTATGTAAGGGATCGACTCACAGAACTCCATCAGAATTCATCAGAAATAAAATCACTACCATCTTCCCATTGAAGCAGTACTGCATTATTGTGCTGGTCAGTAATATGTTTAGGCATGGGCAGGTATGAGTTAAATAAACTATATAGAAATTTGGAAAGTATTTTTGGTGCTTTTTTGGTTGAAATACAATGGCTTAAAATTCTGATTTGATTACGTTTTTAAAATTCTCAGCTCAGCAAATGTATCGCTAAAAACATATCTGAGTGATTTTGGTTCGTCAGTCTTCATGATTGTAATGTTTGGTTGACTAGACTGGAAGTTAGTCTGACAGCACTTCCTGGTTTGGACAATTAGGGGACAAAGGGATGTGTGATTTAGGGTCAATTACATCTCTCACTCAATCAGTTGAAAATATAGAAAATATAGCCACCAACAGAAGTTGGTAAAATAAGCAGCCATTTCCCCCCAACGAAGTTGTCCCGGTCACCCCAGTGTATGTGCATGATATCCAACATTTCACTTACACTTTTCACATACAACATCGCTCAAACAAAACGAAAGCAACAACTTTAAAGCCTGGGCTGTGCAAGTTTGGGCGTTAAGACTCACAGCAATACTGACCTCTAGTGGGTGAGATTAGTCATCACACTTCTGAGAGAGGTTGGATATGGCACACAGGCCACGGACCATTAGGCTCTAAAGTAGTTCAGTCTTCATAGTAAACAGCTGCCACCCTATGGCAGATACAGTACTCTGCATCATATCACAAACCCTAGTAAAGACAATGCAACAGCAAACCATTTTCAAGTCGACAGTGTGCCAGGAAAGACCACACTACATCTCGCACATCTTGGCTGAAAAATGTTCTAGCTGTAGATCGATTTATTTCAAACCCTCCAACCTTGTGAGAGGAAGGTTTTCAAATTAAGAGGAGCATAGTTTGAAAGCGTGGTTCAATGCAGTGCAATGGTTTTCCTAGGAATGTAGACAACCTCGGACAAAAATCTACATCTTGGTCTCGCTGTCAGCATGCCTCTCGGTGTCATACTCATTCTCCTGGCAGATGAGCTGGTACGGCTTCTTGTCTGCCTCCTCCACCACTGAGTTGCCCACCTCGGGGTCCTTCTTCTGCAGCTCGTGGCGAGACAGGTGCTCCACTATACCTGCACCGATGGAGTCTCCGAGGACGTTGGTGGTGGTGCGCAATCGGTCCCTGAGGAAAGACGGAGAACAGGTGAGGAAAAAAACTAAAAAGACTAACGAAGACAATGAATGTTAAACTATTTCGTTGAAGTCATTGAAAATGAAGTACACATGGAGTGTCTGTAAATGTGTTTTGCATAAATGTGTATCATTAGTAAACTGGAGGCATAGTTTTAATCGTTGCAGACAATTTCCAAACCACATGAAACACAGCGCTCACTGAGTTCGGATGCCGACTGAATACAAAATAGATGGATGGACAAGGAATGTGAAGGGAGTGCCTCTGGAAGCTGTCCTATAATCCACTCAAGAGTGCACACCAGGTTGCTCCCGTTTAACCTCTTAAAATCCCCCTGAGAAGAGCTCAATTGAATTCATATCATAACTATATTTCCTTGTGACTCAGCCCTCTTCATCCCTCTCTAAAACCCGCATTTTTCAGTTTCTAAAGAGTGCTGGTGCTACAGGAAACATCCTAAGATGTCATATAACCCGTACTTACAGGAACCAATCAACTGCAATGATGAGTGTGATGTCGTCAGTGGGCAGGCCTACAGATGTTAGCACTATCACCATGGTGACCAGTCCTGCCTGAGGGATTCCAGCTGCTCCAATACTGGCTGCTGTCGCCGTGATGCTGATGGTAAAGGGGGAGGGGAAAAGGCAGACGCGGAGACATTTTAGGCGTCTAAAAATCATTCATAAGTACAACCGTCACAGACGTGTCCCTGTATTGACCTCTCGATCATTCCTAGAATTGAAGAGGGTCACTTAGAATTCATTCCCTTGGCTGAAATACAATCTCCCATCTACTGCTGGACAGAAAGCATAACTGGTGGAAAGTCATTTATAAAGCAGCAACCTGTGGTTTTGAGGCTTGGAGATGCTTCACTTGGGTTAGGCTGCATTTCTTGCCATAATGGGAAAACAAATGCAATTGAAATATTCTCTGGTACATCCAAAACTGACTCAATTCTTTGAGCAGGTAAAAAAACAAACATCAGTTTGGGTCTTTTTTAAATCATTGAATGAATGGCATTAATTCACGTTTTAAGTACATCACATACCTGATGGTGAGAATCTGTCCAAAGGTAAGGTCATAATCATTGACCTGAGCAATAAAGATGGCAGCCAGGGCTTCATATAAAGCTGTGCCATCCATGTTTATGGTGGCGCCGACAGGGAGCACGAAACGGGTCACGCGCTTGTCCACCTTGTTGTTTTCCTCCAGGCATTTAAAAGTGACTGGCAGTGTGGCAGAACTGACAAAGAAGAGAGGGAGGGGGAGAGTGAAAAAACGAACGGAAAAATCAACCCAGTCTCCTAGAAATTACCACAAGATGCTGAATCATGCTCATCAACGCTCATCGATGCTCATCATTATCATCCGTTGCATCCAGGGAGGCTCTTCATCTATAAGTGTAAAACCACTCACTGCAAGTCAGCTATGATTTAACAATGCAACAATTTAAATTCCCTATATTGTACATAAGAGAATGACAATACATTCTACCTTGAGTTGGACTTCAATTGAACAATAATTGATATTTATGGATAAAAAACCCAATCACATACCTTGATGATGTTCCCAGGGCAGTGATGAGTGCCTGCAACAGCCCACCGATGAAGACGTAGGGGTTCTTCCTGGTGATGATGAAGTAGAGCGTTGGTAGGACAACTACGGCGTGGACGGTCAGGCCGCAAATGACCGTCACAGTGTACATTGCCAGCTGGCCACCCATGGATGTGATGTCGTCCATCTCCACGATCTTACCAGCAATCAGGAACAGGATACCGATAGGGGCGTACCTGAGGTTCGATGAGCGTTACTGTTAATGCAGATCATCCGACACTTCATTCCACATTCATCTCTCTCCACCCATTCAGCGATCCATCCCTGCTGGTACTCACCACATGATTATGGCGACCAGCCTCATGACGGCTTCATTGAGACAGTCGAAGAAGTCCTTGAGGGGCTTCCCCTGTTCCTTCATGCTCCCGATGATCAGACCGAAGCAGATGGAGAACACCACCAGGCCGAGAGCATTGACTCCGTTAACCGACCCTGGCACTGGGATCGTCTCCTCCCGGGTGATCTCCTCGCTACCGTTGAGTGTGAATACGGTGTCGTTCACTGTTATCCTCACGAGGACTACTCTCTTGGCATAGTGCGTCTTGAACTGCAAAGAGGACGAGTTGAATAGCGATTAATTCCTGGAGCAGAAATATTTTTAGAAATACTTTTAGTCAAGAATAAACAATAAGTATTTGAGTCAGGGTCATTGAGGATTTACCAAGTACATCTATTGTTCGAATATAAAGAAAGTGCGTCTTAAACTTCATAAGAATTCCAGGCTAACATGTTCAATTTCACGGGATGTTGTGGGAGAGTCACCTGTTTGGTGCAAGCCTCCACAAGGTTAGGAGGAATCATGTTTCTAGAAGACACAACGAAAGAGGTACATTTCCGTTAGGATTAACAGATTATTTACAGATTACAAACGTGCATGAATGCTTGTGTGGGTACCTGATGAGGTCCAGGAAGGCATCAGATGCGTTGATCTCCTCTATCTTCGGCTGTTTGGTGAACTCATCCTTTGATCCTTTTCCAGGGTGAATAATGAGAACCAAGACGATACCGATGAACACGGCAATGACAGTAGTGGTGGTGTAGTAGACCACCGCCCTCAGCCCCATTTTCCCAGAAGCACGGCCGTCCAGAGCGGCCATACCTGAAAAGGACATATCATCTAAATGAATCTATTTCAGTACAAAAGGGTTTGTCCTCCAAAGAGTTATAGTTTCAGTCATGCATTTACAATTACACACAAATGGCTTTCAGTCACACGCTCTTAAGCAAAATGGAGATCAAATGTTGCCAATGCTGTGTAGTTGCATCAAGAGGGTGCAGCAATATTTCAAATACAGTGCAATCATCTCAGAATCTGGTTCAGCTGATGTTACTGTACATGGAAAAAAAGATCCCTTTCACTTTTAGTCATGCTGCTCCGCAACCATAGATGTGTCACTAGCTTCTGTCTGTACGAGCATACAGTTAGCCTGGGAAAAGGTGCTGTAATTATGGGTCAATTACATCCATCTGGATTATCTGCCCAGAAATCTATGATAACAAAGAGCGGCAGGAAACTCAATCTGACTCCTTTACAGATGGGAAAACAACACCTACCAGATCTAATACACAAAAGCTGTTTACATACTGTACATCCAATATATACAGATAATATAGTTCAAGCAAATAGCTGCAAGCAGAAACTCTTTGAAGACAAGCCAGAGATTATGTTCTCAAATTGTGATTTTTTTGCTTTTGCTAGTTGGGCAACAGGTTTCACCCCCAGTAGAGTTAGCATCATTCCAACGACTGTGTTCTATTTGATCATACTACAGCACTGTATGCCCCAAAGTGTGACATTAGGTTATTGTTAACACAGAGATTAGACGGGGACTAACAGTCGGACCCCAATTGAACATTTGGCAGAGAAAATACCAACAGAGCGACGTTAAATGCAAAACAAAAAAAAACGTTGCAGCTGATTATCGAGTTACAAATAAATACTTTGCTTCCTGCAAAGTCTGATGATCATGCCTGCAAGGAAGGCAGGATGCTAATTACATGTAACCTAAAATACGTGGTGAGTTTTATTTTACGGGCCTGCTGAAAAGCTACATATCAATTTCAGGTTGCACGAGAAATAGTTTTGACAAAACTGGTTCCCGGTTAAGGATTGACAAATCACTGCTGTAGCAAAATACAAGTTATAGCCACAGAGTAGTTTGACGGTGCATGGAGCCTGGAGGCTAAACCTTCCTCCACAGCTCTGACGGCATTAAACAGGATTTGACACAATAAAGGTGCTAAAAAGAAATACAGCCATCCAGAGAACTGGATTTGGAAACGTTTCAAAGTGTCACGTCCTATTATGGCTATTATCTTCATTCAGAGCTGTCATATGTGGCACTTTGACACTGTTTGTGTGTGCATGTGCATGTGTGTGTGTGTGTGTAGGTGTGTGTGTGTGTGTGTGTGTGTGTGTGTGTGTGTGTGTGTGTGTGTGTGTGTGTGTGTGTGTGTGTGTGTGTGTGTGTGTGTGTGTGTGTGTGTGTACCTACTGCCCCTGCTTTGGCCCTCTCTGTTCCTCTGTTCTCGACATGCTCAGGACTAAGGCTTTTATACAACTCTTTTGGGTCCTCTTCCTCCCCTCCTCATCCTCCCCTCTTCATCCTCCCCTCCCTCATTCTCTTCTCCCAAACACCCCACCTCTTGTTTCAGGGTGCCCCCGTAGTAGCCCTCCCCTGCTGTCCCTCCTCTCCGACCCCGACATCTTTGCCTCTCTCCTCTCTCTCTTTTTCTTTCTTGCACGCTGATCTTATTGCTGCAATCCTTTCATAGACCCAACACCACCCCCCCCCCCCCCCCCCCCACCCCAATTCTCCTGCTCTCCTCCAATTTCTTTTTCTAACAGCCATGGGAAAACTTGTTGACTTAGTCAGCCCCGCACGCACACAATGATCCCCTGCCTGTTGCCCGGGCAACAACGGATCTCCCCAATTCCATCCTTTTAAGAGAACGAAAGAATCAAGATTGAAGGAGAGCCAAATTACTTTCTTTCTCATATGGGGAATGTTCTTCAAACACAAAAGTTAAGGGGGGGGGGGGGGGGCTGCAGGAGGTCTAACCAGAGGGCCATTGACTCTGCATGGGCTCAGATTGACTCCACAGCTCCACAGACTTTACCGTCAGAACATATTTTGACAAAGTGATTTCTGTTCCGTTCTTTGCGACGTGCAGAGGTGGAAAATAACATTTTAATGAATAAATCAGCATTTCCCAGAGATGTATTCTTCTATACCACTATATTTCAGGGAATAATGAGATTTTACCGCACTCTAAATGCTATAACATTTCTCTCCAAAGGCTATACAGACACTACATGTGGTCAAATCAATAGTATATGCTTTCCTTTATTGAAAGTATGAAGTTACACCTGGACCACATAGCTATTTAACAAGGGACCATTCAACTGAGGGAGAACTTGTACTTTACTACCAGCTCTTTACATACTGTTACAAATTCTGACAAAATAATTTCAATCCGTAAATAGATATTTATTTCCGATAACTTCTTCATTATTTCATTACGTTGCTGCCTTTATTTATTGAAGTCACAACTAATCTGTCCAGCTATTCAACACCTGCATTTTATCCTCCATTCTGGAATGTCCTGTCTTTACTCCTTGACAGGACATTCCAGGATGGAGGATCTTTACTCCTTGTCCTGGTCTCATTGACTCCCTCCCTCTCCTACATTCAAGTTCCCCGTCCAGCGACCTCCATAATCATCCTCCGTTTTCTCTTTTTACTGCCCACATCCCCTCTCCCTGTCCAGCCCTCTTCTTGGCTCTATGAATACTCTGTGGTGGACTTTTAGCTCTCATCATGAAAAACCTGAAAACAACATGACTTTTGTGGAGAAGACATGTTGAGTAGTTTGTTTGAAGTCTTTCATCATCCGTCATCCATTGGTTCTCCTATGGATGCTCCAGAAACAGAGCTTAATTACATTTATGCTGAAGGATATTGGTTCTTATAGGAAAGTTGGTGAAATACACATAAACATAAGGCTAAAGTGTGTCAAAAACACTCTTCGAGATCAAGAGAAGATGTTGTCCTCTAACATATACCTAAAAACTGATGTTGCAGTTTCAGCAGAAATCTAAAAAACTGTGGGAGAAAAACCTTATACAGCTGGGTCGCAGGTGTTGTAAAAAACTATGGGAATAAGTTTCTTCCCATGTGAGTAAAGAAAAAAATTACTTAAATTCCTTATAATATAATGTGTGTAAGTTTTGCTGAGACAATTAATTTTCGCAGTTACAAATAACTGTTGTTGCTTGTTGTTGTGACCTGACCTCAACTCTACTAAATCCCTGACAGCTAGCCGATGATATCTCCATTGGAGCTGTACAATTATTTGTGATTTTTACATTTTAGTGCCGCAATAATAATAATTAATACAAACAACTATCAAGTAGGAGCTTCAGTGTGCTTCTTGTAGGGTGGATCCAGATCCCTTTAACCCAAAAGCACACACTGTGACATTAGAAACAATCTTTTGGCTTCATTTTGGATCTGCATAGTTTGATAAGAGCGGCTTCATTTGTCAAACAAAACAAGGTCAAACACTGTGTTGCCATATATATATTTGTATCATTATTATCATTTATTTACCAGGATAGTCTCATTGTGAGCTTCAGGGGTAAAGCTGTATAGATGAATTTCAGGAGATATACAGCATCTCCTTTTTTTGTTAATAAGGAAGTCGAATGAGTGGTATGACACACTGTGACAGAGTGGGCTGAAGAGCAGGTCACTTTATCAGCAAATCAATGCGTTACAGAAAACCTGATATTAATTTAATTCTGATTAGGATCTGGAATGACAATCTACTAAAACCAGGTTAAAATAATAATTATACTAGTTAATAATAACAATAATAATAATAATAGCAATAGCAATAGCAATCATAATAGTAATAATAATAAGTGCCAATATACAAAGAAAAACCAAAATGTTCTGTAAAGTGTGTTATTTTGACGAATATATTAGTTGACATTTTCCACTCTAATGACAACTTTATAGCAGATAACACTACATCTGATAACTTGGATGGGGCACATGCACACACATGAGAAAGGAGCCGTGTGCCGGATGACTTGGTTTGTTTTAGCTGCTGTCATGTGACATGATGTCAGAGGAGGCTGATGTTATGCCCCGCTGCAGCACAAAGCAGGTTATTATCGGACGTGTCTCCATCATCCCTTCGTGAAATGGGCCTCTTGCCATGTCAGTCACTGCTGAAGGATTGGACATTTGGTCTCACTATATCCTGCCTAGCTTGATCAGTCAGTGCTGCTGACCAGTGTTTTTTGGAAAGTCTATTCTTTTACGTCCATAACAAGTGGAGGCTCAGCTGGAAGAAAACATCCCTGCGTGTCTGAATGAGTGTATGAACCATGTCAACAGTGATGAATGAACTCATTATATCCATGGATTAGGACTGAAAATCTCAGTGTCATATGTTTGTTTTTTCCTCAAACATATGCTCAAAAACATGTGAGCTGCAGCAGGTACAAGATATACTGAAACCACGAAGTAATTAAGCCCCCCAACTGCTTATTCAATGAAAAAAAAAAAAATTTGGGATGGCTTTGGTCATGCTGTATCAAGATGAAGACCATTACAACATTGGTCAAGCATGTGACTGATAACATCATGGACGTATCACTGAATGGGCCTACCGTGCACAGGCTCAAGAGCCTAAAGTGTTAGCCCCCCCCCCCCCCCTTTCATAGTCATTGTGAGACACAAAGAGACTCACAAAGACTACAAAGAGATACAATGCAACTTCAAAATGACTCAAAATTACAACAAAGAGACAAAACAACAACAGAAAGGGGCAAAACAACCACAAAGAGTCACACAATGACGAGAACGAGATACAATGCAACTTTAAAATGACTCAAAATTACAACAAAGAGGCAAAACAACAACGAAAAGGGGCAAAACGACCACAACGAGTCACACAATGACGAGAAAGAGATACAATGCAATTTCAAAGAGATTCGAAATTACAACAAAGAGACACAAAACAACCACAGACAAAATAGCTACAAAGATACACAAAACGACAACAAAGAGACACAAAGCAACTACAAAGAGACTCAAGATGACCACAAAGAGACACAAAGCAACTACAAAGAGACTCAAGATGACCACAAAGAGACACAAAGCAACTACAAAGAGACTCAAGATGACCACAAAGAGACACAAAGCAACTACACAGAGACTCAAGATGACCACAAAGAGACACAAAACAACTACAAAGAGACTCAAGATGACCACAAAGAGACACAAAACAACTACAAAGAGACTCAAGATGACCACAAAGAGACACAAAACAACTACAAAGAGACTCAAGATGACCACAAAGAGACACAAAACAACTACAAAGAGACTCAAGATGACCACAAAGAGACACAAAACAACTACAAAAAGGGGCATAACAACCACAGACAAAACATAAGCGTGTCTTGCTCCTATAGGAGTGGTGGTGGGGCCTTTTGCATGTCTTTACCCAGGGGCCCATTGTCTCATTAGCCAGTCATGAAGTCTAGTAGTGTAAAGTTCAAAGCATATCTCTCAATGTATGCCTGTCTCTCGCTCATTAGGTCATCTTAACCCCGTCCACCACTTGGCCCGAAACCAACAAACAGCGGAGACTGAACAAACAGCTCCCTCTGCCACTCATGAGGTACATGTTGGTCTAGACAGCCACACAACAACAAACATTACTATCACTGGTATGTCATTTATTCACAGAACACACACACTATTGTGAAATCATGTAACTACAATCTCAAACCAACCAGAGTCAGAGTATGGTCCTGCTTTTTCCATACGTGCGAGTGGATATTGTGCTGTGCCTTCACTTTAGACCAGGAGACAGTACGAGGGAACACCGTAGTTGAAGATGGATTTTGGTTTTCTTTTTGTTTGGTTGTCAGAAAGCTGGAGAGCCATGCTGAGCGCACAGGCTTACAGATAAGTTGCAGATAAAAGAAAATGTCAAGGTTTGTGTGGTATTAGGCGATAGAGTAGACGGCTGCGTATTGTGATATTTGATATCAATTTAGAACAAAGAGGTGTCACTCTGGTTTGAACTGTCTTAGTAATGTGTGCTTATTTTAGATATGAGGCACATTTGAACTAGAAATAGACAATGTTTTTTGCCGTAATAATGTTACAACCACGTGGGGAGTGCTGTGTATAAGCCTTGGGTGTGTTCAACATTATCACATTTCTTTTGTTAACATTATTGATGCAATTAGTAAATTCACATGTGTGTGACGTATTTCACTTTGATCATCAACGGTTTAGGTCTTTCAAAAAGCAAGAATACTGTTATTTCAAAATCTTTTCTTTTGAAATGAATCGAAGAGTAAGAAGTCAAATTAAATATTGAAATGAATACAATTTTGGTGGGAGATGTCCTGGTGGCTCTAAAATGACCTGATGTTCATACCTGTGATGAGGCTGGAAACCAGCAGGGGCAGCACCAGCATCTGAAGCATTCTCATCAGCAGCTCTCCAGGGAACGAGAAGTACTTCACCTCCCGGTAAGACATTTTATAAGGTCGGAGGGCAAATCCAAGTATGATGCCTGCAGTGTGGAAAAGATGTGGGAGAAAAGTCAAAACTTTATCAGCACATTTCAAGTTCTTTTGTGTTAACATGATTAGACCTGAAGAGAGTCCCATATTTGACACCTATAGTTGGATATAATCATACTACAGCAAAATGTATCTATGAATGGATATCAATACCACAATGTTAAGTTTCATAGTCCCGAAATAAAAGCTGAAAGCTGAAACATTTCCAAAACAGAATCCGGTTTATTGCCAATGAGATTTCATGTAAAAATAATGTGTTTTTATAATGATGCAAGAGAGGTGGGGTATAATCTTCAAGGTTCATAAAGCATGTGAGTGAAGACTTTTAATGAGCAGTAGAATATGCCGGTATTGTGAAGGGGATAGGCATTGACTGTCACTTCTGCTGTGGTCATTTTTAAACTTGATTTCGGTTTCAGTGAAGTCTATTCACTTAAAGAGCAGTTCATCCCCACCAACAGGGCCCAGGTGGCTGACCCATTAGCCCGAAGTGAAGAATATCCTGAATTCAACAAACCAACAAGTCCCATGTGTTTGTTATGGCATGGTGCAAATCCAGCCAGGCTGCAGATGTGCATGCGGTGGGTGGGCCTGGCTCACTTCCTACTGAGTCAGATTCAAAGGTTAATGGCAACAGGTCAAGGGTCAGCTGCAGGGTCAGACAAAAGCCCGTCTGCTAAATGCATCTGAGGCCCCTCATATGCTCTCATCCGGTGGGTTGGTTTCTATTCATTTCCTTCTTCCGTACTGCTACCCTTGTGTTGGTTACCCCAGATTGATGGATTGTTGGATCGGGTGGTGATGAGAGGAGCAAACAAAGTCTCCAATAACATCCCGTGTTAAGTCAACGAAATAACGACTAGAATGCAGTGTCTAAACAGTGTCTCACACTTACCAAGGATTACAGCAGCGACGGTAAAGAGCACGAAGGCGTTTCTCTTGAAGAATCCTTTCACGTCATCCTTGGTGATGTTCTCCACTCTCTTCTTGGCCAGCATTGATCGGGACTGGATCATGGCCCGGATCTGGTGGAGACCGCTCCGGTTCCTTTGTGGGTTCTCCCCGTTGCTCTGAGTCATAGCTGCCTCTGCAATCAGTCAGATCTGTCAATAAATGTGCAGGAACTCGTCAGTCAACTTTGATGGAGGAGCAACCCTTCAGGTGCTGCTTGATGAAAGCTGTTGCTCCTCTTCCTCTCTTATGAGTGTCTTGATTGAAAGGGAAGAACATATTGTGAGAGTTAGCATTTGATATTTGAGCACAAAAACAAGTGCAGAAAGGTTTTCTACCACTTTTTGAGTTGTGCTGTGTATCATGGCTTTGCGACAATCTATAAGAACTGTCACTCAAAAACTCTATACAGCACATTCAAAGTCCAAAAATATATTACAAAATGTAATATAATGTAAGTCTTCTGTCAATGAAACGCAGTGTATATGAATGAAGAACACATGTGTTGCACCCACAACCATGAGGGCATTCAGACTTCTGTACACTCGAGTAACTACAACACACGTGCGGTTATACCAATATTGATTCACAGCCTCACACACATGCAGACACACACAGATACAGCTACTGGTCAAATGGTAAATATGTATTTGAAGACCTATGAAATGGTAAAATACTAAGATAGAAAAAAATGGTTGTACCTTTAAACTTGAGCAATGAATTCCTTTGGTAATCTCAATTTTTTTCAGGGGGAAAGTTCTGGTTTAAAGCCCGATCAGCGTGCCGGGGACAGAGGAGCTCGTTGGCTGAGAGCTGGTTGGTGTGAGTAACCAGCAATGAAGAGAAACAGGAGAATACGAGGAGAGGGGAGGAGAAAGGAAAGGAGGGGTTGAGGAAATAAAAGAGCCAGTGAGAAAATGGAGGCGGTGCTATAGTAGAAGAAAAAGTGCAGTTAGTCACTCACACAGTGTGGGCCTGTGGGGAGGTGAGGCGGGAACTAAAAAAGTGAAGTAATTTAGAGGAGAGGGTGGGGGTGCTTTTCAGACAGAGGCGAGCTTGAGGAATAATGAGCTTTCTAAGCAGGAAAAAGGGAAAGGACCTTCTTGTTTTCTTCTGTCCCTCTCAGCCGTCCTTTCAAATGTTTTTTCACGCTTGATAAGTTCAGCCTGATTGGAGATTCCTGTGGGGAGTGAGGCAATTGAGAAGTAAAAGTCCTCTATCCAGCAAAAAAAAAAATGGAAGTGGATTAGCCATTCATACATTTATTTTGACAAATCTCCAACCGGCACACTCATCAATCAATCTGACTTTTCTTTTCAGCTTTTCAGCATTTCAGCATTTTTTCAGTCATCAAACATTGACACTGGACAAAGGTCATCTTTTTTTTCATGAAAAACAGTGGAGTCCTTTGTTGGCTAAGCTAAACAGAGCTCGTAAATGTTTACCTAGTGCCAGCGGTGCAACTGGTGCTCTGCAGCTTTTGGCTGTGTAAACAGTAACGCATGTTTTGAATCTTGATGTTCTCAGCAAACTGACTACTGTGCGAGTTAGCTGCATGTGTGCAATTTAAAAGCAATGGCTATCCGAGCGTTGGACACAGGAGACACAGTGGTTGGGGAAAAAAACACTTCCACTGAGGATGATCCAAACACAAGCAGGCTGATGGAGTTTGGTTTGGCAGCAAAATTCAGGAATTCACGGTTTGGAATGTGCAATGGGATGAATGCTGAGGGTGCATACGGAAATATATGTGTATGTGTGCGTGTGTGTGCGTATGTGTGTGTGTGTGTGTGTGTGCGTGCGTGTGTGTGTGCGCGTGCGTTTGTGCATATGTGTATGTGGGTGAATGTGTCTGGGAAAAAAAAAGTGTGGGTGTAAATGAGAGCCGAAGGCATCCTTTCTGACTCATACCAAAGGAATCCCTGTTGCACACACACACACACACACACACACACACACACACACACACACACACACACACACACACACACACACACACACACACACACACAATGTACTTCCTGCTCCATATGACTTCAATATAACCTCTGACTTTGGCATGCGTCTCTTATAGTATTAAAAGAAGGAGAATACTTTCCAAAGATAATACCGTAAAAGAGATTAGAATATATTAACAGAGCGGCACTTGCTGTATCGGAAAGTTCACTCAAAATGGCAATGAAGCATTTTTCCTCTCATCCAGAATTGTAAGTATCCGTCCAGGATTTGCTGAGATCAGAGCTGCAGATCATTTCAAGACAGTGGAACTTTGGCATTTGAGTCGAGTTATTCAAAGCGCCAAATATTTCAACTGAGCAGCAGCATGCAATAAAACAGTTACACACAATAATACACAGACATTGTTGTGGGCTGCTTCTTTCCTTTTAGATATAAATACAGTAGTTGGTAGCAATACTTTGATGTAATGAAATTCTCAATGAAAGAGTTCAAAAGGTCTGTGGATTATTGTCAGTAAACGTGCCATGTCTTTGGAAAGGAAATTGGCTGTCGAGCATTGAGAATGTATTTTTTACGGCTTTGACTTTCACTTTAGATGCCACAATGCCACTGCGGTCCACATGCAACCTACCACTGATTAAGCCAGATTTTGGTAAATTACACTGAAACTAACTTGATTGAGTGAATATCTCACATAAAAAAAATAAAAAGTCAGATCTAAAAGTAGTTTTTGGTCTAAAATGTATAATGGCGTTACATTTAAAGCACTTTAAGTCTGAAAACAAGCGTGTGCACACACCCAGCAGATCAAGATGTTTCCAATCAGAAAGCAAATACTTTCAGACTGTAATCATTATTCATAACATGGCGGAGCAGCAAAGAAAAGCACAGAGTTGCCGGTGAAATCACCGTTCCTCTGAGATGCTTGGATAACCATCATTAGCTTTGAACAAACAATTACTGTCTGAATTGCAGTGTGAGGGAATATGTAGTGTGTTTCGATCTTCCTCCGTCATCCCCTGGGCCTCAGAGACACTGAACAGCTTCACGCAACACTTCAGTCAGAGGAGTCTAGTCTGAGTCACTGGCCTATTAGTGCGCAGACCGGTTATCATTGTCAGCGGCTTCGCTGCTGTTACTGCTGCTGCTGTTAAATATGGAAAATAATTCCCTTATGTATAACTTAGATATTGATAAAGAAGATGTACCCTGGCCACTGTATTACATACAGAGCCTACAATTTAATCAGAGCCGTTTATTGCCAATGTATGTTTCACATACAAGGAATTTGTCATGGCGGGTGATGCATAACATTCAACAATAACATTAACAATCAACACAGTGCAAGAAATAGAAACATTACAATTGACAATAGAATATAAAACAATATAAAATAAAGTGCACAGACAAACCGATAACGGTACTTTAAACAAGTGTAATGTAAGTGTAATGTAAAAGTGCCACGTGTATTTAAATATGAAGGGATGTGCAGGGGCGTGACCGGGGAAAGCATGAGAGCCATGAGAGATTGCCGAGCAGGATCTGGAGGACGCAGGGGATGCTTGAGTGATAAGTACTCTGCCAATTTAGGTGGCTTCTTCAGCACAACAAGGCAGTGACAGAGCTGCATCCTTCTGCTCCAGACTGTATTTTGTTTCTGACAGCAGATTTGAAGGCACTATATGGCATCAAACATGTATGTTAAACATACTGGGACCACTTTTGGCCAGTTTGTACTGGCATTGAGGACCCAAATGTAGACACTAGGGCAGAACTGGGCAGAAAACAAAGGACCAACGTTAAAATCAACAGGCGTGTGTGTGTGTGTGTGTGTGTGTGTGTGTGTGTGTGTGTGTGTTTGCCTAATGATGAGATGTGATGTGAAAACCACAGCCACAGGCCAACGAGTCTTTTATAATAATTTCCAAAGAATGCATCATCATGCAAAATCATCCCTGAACATTGACATTGCGTGTGCGACACCTATACTGACGGGCCAAATTCCTGGCTCTCCCATCATTGAACATCAGCTCATCTGGAAAGCTTTAAATAAGCACGCTGCCATTCCTCACCGCAGCGACCCACATGGCATCCGTCGCACAGCTATCCCAACAAGCAACAACAGACAACAGCCCCCTTTGTCTTGCTGTCCCCATGCAAAGCGAGGGATCGGCTGATGGGGTCAGCTGTGGAGCACAACTTGTAAACTGAAGAAAAGAAGAGAGAATCAGGCCCCCTGTCGTAAAACACACAGAGGAGCAGGTGAATGTTACACATTGCCATGGATGTTGGGTAGAAAATGTGTCGCCTGTGGACTGTGTGTGTGTGTGTGTGTGTGTGTGTGTGTGAATACTTGTGTTAATCACTTTGTGGGGACAAAGATCGGTTCATCATGGGGACCCACCTCCCATTTGGAGACAAAGTCCCACAAGGTTTAAGTCCCCCTGCAGTGAATAATGCATTTTGCTTATTGGGTGACATTAGAAGACTGTTTTCACATTCGTCTGCTTGTGAGTTTCTCTTATGCTTAGAGTTAGATTAGGAGATTGCTTGAAGCTCCTAGGTAATGGAAGTAATGGAAGTTATTGTGGAAAAAACATGTTGGATACAATTTGTCATTCAAAGCAGAGTCTTAAAATGTGTCTGGAAGGGATCTTTGATGATTTACTTTGGGGTTTAGATTTAAGGCAGAGGTAGGGTTAGGATCAAGCATGTAGTGGTTATCGTCAAAGTTAAGGTAAATCTCCAAAGTAAGAAAGTAAATACATTTTCCTAATCTCTTTATTCATTGATGCCTTTTTTATGGGTCACAGAGATTATACACTTTTCTCTCACCCACCCTATACCACGGATGAAACTGCTTCGCTGCTCTTGTATAACAATCTGACTTAACAAGAGCGCAGTGTCTCAACTACTTCAATAAGGATCCTGGTCTCAGTTCTGTTAAATAGATTACGGGAGGAATGTGGAACGAAATGGGTTTCTGTGTTTCCATCCTGATGCAGCAATCTGTTCGCTCATTGTTGGCTACAGGAGCCGTGTGTCTTTAGCGGAATCGGAATCACATGTTCTAATGGGATTGACTGTAAAGGGATCAAAGAGGAGAATCAGATCATGACAGACATTCTGGCAAAATGGTTAAAATAAGGATTTGTGTTTATTTTAGCCTGCGTGTTGCTGCAATCCCTCATCAAATTACATAAACATTTGGAGACAGATGTTTAGGCACTTTTCCTTTGCTCGAAAATAAAGAAAATTAAGCTGATAGTTTGACAATTTCATCACCTCATCAACTGCGTTTGTGCTGTAACTCCAGGAAAGGATTGCATCAGTATTCTACTGTAGACTTACTTTTAAAGGCACAAACTTTCCCTCTCTCATACACACACACACACACACACACACACACACATGCATGTTTTATACACAAATACACACCGGGTAAAACCCTCAATTTCAGCACCACTGAGTGTGTGCAACTTTAGCTGGCCCAGGCTGGTCTACCGGGCCAGTCGTTTCAAATGAGAGTGGTCCACTCCCAGGGGAGGGATGTATCCAGGACAGGTTATAAGATATGTGGTCTACAGTGGCCCTCTAGGGACATATAGAACTGGGGCCACATTGTTCAACGGCATCATTGTGCACGAGGGTTTCCCATGGATCAAATGTTACAGACTTCAAACCCAGAGGTCTCAGCGCACTCGTAGATGTTGTTCAATGGGCACGATGGGAGACGAGGCTGTTCACACGCCGTTTCTCACTCATCTCAATGAGGCCACGCTGGACGTTGTCCCGGTGGCTTGTCGTGCTGGACGGAGGAGGTCTAGACATTCAGTAACAGTTGCAGACTGGGCTCAGAGGCAGAGTTTACCACACTGGAAAACAAACTTGTTGCTCACCAACAAGGCATCTCTGCTCTTCCACAATACTGAGCCAAAATGAGCCAACTTTCAAAAGACAGAGACTCACGGGTTAATAATCATTACTATTAGAAAAAAATGTAATCTTGAAACCAACAGTTTTCTCTACAGTGTCACAAATAGAAGCTCAGAACTGTTGCATGCTTGGACATCAAAGTTTATGAGAATGCCATCACACATCTCAAACATCCCTGGTTATCTTTAATATGTGCCCAACACAGTCTTTCAATGATTTCATCTCTCTGGATATTAGGTAATCTTCACCTTCTTCATTGTCGGAGTGCTAATTGTTAATTGGTTGCGATAGAAATATCTGATTGTCTTGCCAGGTGCCGTGCTAATTACCTCAGTCAGATTCACCTGTGTCTTTGCTGTAAGTAACTGCAGAGTGGTGGCTCTGCTGAAGGCTGGGTGGCTGAAAACAGTTTGTTGTCTTGTCTTTTTCTCACTGCTGAACTCTACTCTGTCCGGTTAGCACTGAATCTTGGAGAGGACAAGGCTTTGGTATACAAATGAGGCTTGAGTTTCCAAAATAATCTGTGCCCCATGATGGCAAGGGGCGTGACCAGAAACATGACCGATGTGTTTGAGGCCCTCAAAGATTTAAATATGACACCCTTCTTTTTTGTGTCATAAACAACTGGCCAAAGAAGCCCATCTTTTTGAAAATAAAGGATGAAAGTGCTCAATGAGAATAGAATAAAAAAAGAGCTGACAATAGCTTGAAGGAGAGACGGCTATGATCTCACCACAGTTTGGTTTCGGTCTCACTTCTAAGCTCTGTGGGTCTGAACTAGCTCCTTCAGTTTTTTCCTTTTTGGTTGTATTCAAGTATAATTATTGTTTTCTCCTAACGAATGACAGCCGGAACTCCTGTTAGAATTAATAATCACGACTATGATGAATCAACAGTAGCACACTGGCATTAAGAGCAATGGTTTCAGTATTCATCATACTAGAGTTATGCATTTTGATGTTAGTTAGTTAGTTAGTTCGAAGATGTGGAAATATTCTGCTAAAAAAAGAAAAGAAAATTCAACCGACTTGTCTGTGTCTCATAGCCTTGAAAGACATTACATTTTTTGTTGCTAAAAAATTACTCTAATCTTTCTAAAAGTATTGAATTTCTAAAAGTATAAGAAGGTGCATTTGTCAATCTTTGTTATCTTTGTGTGATGCTAAAGGACAAATTCATTACCTCCATCTAGTGGTGGAAAGTGTTCAATAATAAGAAATATTCAGTGTCATCATTCTTGATACAGTTCACCGAACAGATATGTTCATATTAGCAGAAGAAATGTCGGAAGAAACAAAATCAGTGCTGGGTCAGATTAACACCATGCCTGTCACTACGTTCAGTCGTTAAACGGAGACTACATTTCCCAGAATGTATGAACATGAGTGGACTTGTCTGTCATGCACCTGTGTGTACCTGTGTGTCATGCACCAGTGTTTGTGTGATCCACAGAGATTAAACTCAATTCAAAACTGAAGCAGAGTAACAATCTAAAAAAAACAAGATAATTCTACATTGGGATTAAATCTCACTCACACATCTTTATCACAGAGAATACTGAGGATATAATTAGGGCATTAGGGTCTGAATGGTCACACAGCTTATTACACTAATCCTGGAGCCAGAAAGAGAGAGATAGAAGGGGTTAAAGTGAGAATGTAGGTTGACAGATGGCCCCACTAAGTACCTGCCAATGCAGTCTGGTTTTATCTGTCCTCTAACTGTCTGGATCCAGCCCTGCAGAAACAAGACGGAGGCAAAGCGTAATGTAACAGAGCAACAGAGTCCCCATCATTGAGTGCTGATCGACACTGAGTGTAATAAAACAGATTCATGAACCAGATGGAGTTGATGGACAATCTTCTACTGGACTGGCCAGAATCTCTGAACATTTTTGGGTCAGTTTGGTTGGAGGCACTCGGTGGGTGCAGAGCGGTTGTAGACTGGTCTGTTTGTCTGAATCTTGTAGAACATCTTTGTCTGGACCTGATGAGCCAGATGGACATTTTACTGGAGCACCGAGCTGTGTGCTTCGACATGCTGGGCCCTCTGTACGCCGACGACCCATATGTGTGGATGTTCCTCAACTGAAAAGGATCGAAGATGTTTGTCTGCTTTTTTTTCCCCAAACTTTGTCGGCTGGAAAGCATTTAGAACACGAGGTAAATCCAAAGCTTACTATCGTAGACTGAGTGCACACGATTAGTCATTCGCGTTTAAACAGTGTGGGAACATGATTTGATTTGCTTTCTGTGAAACTGCCGTGTTCATCTAACAAAACATCTAACTTCATCAAGACAATCATCTGTCGGCTGCTCATGACTACTGGAGGAAAATTCATTTTAATTTGAACTGAAAGCGAATTTGGAGATCATCACAGGATTTAAGTGTGTGTGAATCAGGTCTGAAATCATAAAACATCCTAATGCTGAAAAATCTTTCTGCATAATTGTGTAGTGTCACAATTCAAAGCGTGGGAATCTGAATGAGAAGAGAAACAATATTTTGTGTCATTTTAATAAAATATGATGTGATAAAAGTGTTTTATTTTTCTATGCACATACATTTTATATATATTCAGCATATATTATATATTTTACCATATTCAAATGCAGTGGTGAAAGAAGTACTTGGGGAATATGTGGCTAATTAACATATATTCCATAAATATTTTATTCTTGTGGATTTCACCTTGGGGATCAATAAAGTCTCACTGATATATTATACATTGTAATTATATATAAATATACTTAGGTACTTTCTACCACTGTTCAAACGTGGGTTGGTGGGTTACTATGTCACTGTAATACCGGTTTGGCTGTCGGAGCACTATAGCAGTGGCGGTCCCAGTGCCTGGTTTCCTGTTTGGGACACGCTATTGCTCGCCTACATTACCCAGAACTCCTTTCTGCGTCAGAAAAGAGCGCATGCCTTTTGACCGTTACGTAATGTAGTTTCAAAGGTTGTGTACATTTATCGGACTTCGTGTCTCAGGAACGCGATGTGACCGTAAATCCAGACCGTGTATTGCTTTACAAGCTTCAGCCCGAGAGAATAAATTCAAAGGTAAGAATCACATCCTGTTATTCATTTAATCACGGACTGTCTGTGCACCGATTGGTTGTCCAGCGATGATTAACAATACGAGACCACAATGCGCTGTCCGGCTGTAGCCTCGTCCTGCTTTGTTGCTGCTTTTTCAGGATATAAACATGACCACAGCGGCTGGAACAATAGATTACATTTCAGATGGCTGCTTGAACAAACGCCAAAGATATAGGTCGATGGGCTGACAAGTAATACAAGTAGCCTTCAATAATATAGGGCCGATTTTTGTAGGAACATTTAATTATTTTCTATATTTTTTTAAAACGCTGTTAGACAACGTATGTTTTCATGTTTGAAAGTCAAACTACTAATGTTACTGTTCAATTACAAATACAAAACTAACCTTTTATATCTACCATTTTCAAAAGCATGCCATTCAGTTGTCGGCTTGTGTACATTCCCTTTCATATCCATTCATTGCTTCTCAACACAGTAAAGACAGCAACACCCTGGCTTTACAATTCAACACCGGGAAGATCAAATCTGTTGTTACAGTTACACACATGCAAATTTAAAAAGCTTGCACTTCATTATGTTATAACGTTACACAAGTCTGCTAAAAGATTTTCACAAATTAATTATGAAAGATATGGATCAATATAAATAATATATTCAAGTTCCAAAAAACACAAGCATTATTTGTAGAAGGATTAGCTTCAATGGAAAGCACATGTGATTGGCAGTAAATGGGCTGAAACATGTGAAACCACTGGAATGGTCCTTTTATTTCTCTTTATCTCCCAAACACCGTTTTCTACCTCATCTCCTTTGATCTGTCTTCTCTGGCAGTGAAAATATTTCCCTCGTATGTCCTTTCCCCCTGCTCTCTGCCTCCTCACCTCCTTCACTCATAACGGTGTCATGTGTTTCTCCGTGTTATCCACCAGATAAGAGCTGACATCCAATCGGTTTGTCTCTGTGTCTCCCCCCCCCCCTCCAGTGTGTCATCATGAGTTCTTGACGTCTGTCTCTTCATTCGTGTCAGTATGAGCGGTGGTGCGCTGGCTGTTGTGGTGGTGGTTGTTTTCCTCTTGGCCTTCTACCTCCTCCAGCGCTATGGAGATTTGCGGAGGCAGCAGCGGATGGTCCTCTTGGGGACGCTGCTGTCCTGGTACCTCTGCTTCCTCATCGTCTTCATCCTGCCGCTCGACGTCAGCACGGTATGAAACCACTGCAGCTGTTAGAAGTGTGTGTCAACATGAGGTCTTTCTGCCTCGGTAACCGTAATTGCTCGGATCATCTCATGATCAAAACAGGATCGACGAGATGTGAGCTTTGAGATCAGTCTGCGTCGGCGTGATGAATAGGCTTCGCCGTGGAGCTGACTGTGTGAACTCTGCTTCTCTTTTAGACCATCTACAAGCAGTGTGTTCATGACAATGCAAAGCAGCCTACTCCTGTAACTGGAGCGAGACGCACTAATCAGACAGACGACAACTCCTCTGTTCATCCAACTGTCAGGTGAATGAGATAACTTTTGATTTACTGGCACAGTTTGCTCATCCAAGGTTCTGTATTCCTACCAACACGATGCACAATATCTATATTGTTTTGGCTTAGGGCTGGGTGATGTGGACAATATCTTTTATCATGATATACGTCATTTCATATCTCAATCCCTTTATATATCACGATATAGCATGTTTACTGGTCCTTCGATAAATAAATAGTCTATATGAATGATTTGTAAACTCTTGTGTGACTCAAATGATTGACAAATAAAAAGTATTTTCTCATTTAATGAAGAACTTTTTGTGTAAAATTATCATATTTATTTCTGAGAAAGTTGAGTTAGTGCGTGCTTTAGCCGTGTAGATGGTATTAGTGGTATAATCTGTCCAAGTTTCGAGACATTCATGTCTGAGAAAACTAAGTGTAGGATATGAACTGTTACTAACGAAGTGTTGGTATCCAAAAAGACTCGACAGCAAGGCTCGTCACTGCAGTCCAAAGTGTTCTTGCAACGTGTATGCTCACATTCTTTTATGTGTTTGTGTTACAGTGTACCGAAGCTTTGTGAGGAGCCGTGGAGTTATATACCCGATGGCATCCTGCCAGTGTTCTGGAGAGTTGTATACTGGACGTCCCAGTTTCTTACTTGGTAAGCTACTCACACACTCAGTCACCAATTTGAACTTTGACTATAACTGCTGTGTCTGCCACCTTTTGTTATAAACATAATAGTGTTTTGGTATACTGACTCTGTCCTACGTGTGTGTGTGTGTGTGTGTGTGTGTGTGTGTGTGTGTGTGTGTGTGTGTGTGTGTGTGTGTGTGTGTGTGTGTGTGTGTGTGTGTGTGTGTGTGTGTACAGGCTGCTGTTGCCTTTCATGCAGTCTTATGCACGGTCGGGAGCTTTCTCCAGAGTTGGAAAGATTAAAACAGCTCTCATTGAAAATGCTATCTATTACGGCACCTACCTCCTTATTTTCATCTCTCTGCTCGTCTACGTGGCCGCTCACCCACAGTGGCAACTCTCATGGTAAGCCATACGTGCCTCAACTTAGGAAATATTAGATGACTTGTGGACTAAAGTTCTTCTGTGGTGGTTGTTATGTCATTGATTTATCTGTAAAACTTGTGCAGGAGAGAGCTCCAGACCATCGGCATTACAGCCGCAAACACCTGGGGCCTCTTCCTTCTGGTGCTCTTGCTCGGCTATGGCCTAGTGGAGATCCCGCGTTCTTATTGGCTCTCATCTTCCCATGGTTACCTGATGGCCAAGACCTACTTCAAGGCAGCCAAAATGGCTACTGAGAAGGTGTCGGCGGAGGAGAACCTGGCAGATGTTATGGAGGTGAGATTTTATATACAATTCTGTGCAGTAGAAGTATGAAGAGATTCCAGCAGGTGCTGAGACTGAAAGTGTTTCAGCTGACTTTGCATGTTTAAAAATCTTAATTTTGTTTTTCTTACTTTAACAACAACAAACATATTTCTTATTATCAGGAGGTGGCAGGCGTCCATGAATCTGTCAGGTGCAACCACTGTCTCAGGAAGTGTGTGGACACCATAATAACGAAGGTGAGAAATACACGAGTGAGTTTAATGTTGTATTTACAGAGTCGGGCTCTGTGGGAAAGACTTCATCTGAGCGTCATCTCATTTCAGTGTCCCACTGAGTACAAAGAAGAGATGGGAAGAACTGTGGAAAGCTCTTGTGGTGAGCAGAATGTCCTCCCCACCAAAAGAGGCTTAATTAAGCTGCATAAAAAGGTAAATACTTTTTTGAACATTACACTCTGGTTTTAAAGGAAACAGTCGGTGCATGTAGTAAATGTGAATTATTTGTGTGTGTGTGTGTGTGTGTGTTTCAGGTAATCTCTGCAGTGCAGAGACACGGTCAGACTCAGGTTAAGTGGTCTATGTTGTTAGATGAGGCCTTTCATCTAGAAGATGTAGCTAAAAGCCAGAGCTGCCCGGTCCGACACTTCATCCACGGCTCCCCGACAGAACACTGCAGCGGCTGGATCCATCGGTTCATCTACACTCCTACTGTGGGTGAGTTCAGTCAGGACCAACATCTGAAATTTACAGATGGAAAGGAAGGACAGTTTCTCTGTTTTTGCACATTTTGTTTTATTTCAATAATAGAACCCCAGAATGTCCCTACTTCAGTTGCATTATTGGGTTGGGTGTCACTGCCTCAAAGAAGCTGCGAAACTTGAAATATTTTTTTTGATTTTTCCTCCAACTGTGTGTGTGTGTGTGTTTGTCCGTCTCAGAGTGGTACTGGGAGTGTGTGTTCAGGCAGGGTTTCTACAGGCTGCTGGCAGTTCTCCTGTGTCTCCTCTCAGCAGCAGTTGTTTGGTCCGAGTGCACCTTCTTCACTACGCACCCGGTCCTCTCCCTCTTCGCTGTCTTCGTTCAGATGGCTGAAAAACAACACAACTACATTTGTATCGAGGTGGGCACGCATTGAGAAAAAGAATGCACAACAAACCCGAGCTTCACTCGGCTCGAGAAACCAAACACCCACCGCGTCCGTAGCCGGCAGAACATTTTAAGACATTTTAAGACTGGCCTAAAAACCTTTTTATTCAGGAAAGCCTTTCTGACATAAATCACTGTCCGTTATTTCTTTTGTGTCTCTGTTCATTCACTGGTTTTTATTTTATTTTATTATAGTTTATTAATTTTTTTTTTTTTTTAAACTATGTTTTAACTATGCTTTTTACTATGTTTTTACTATGTACTGGCTCTGTGGCACTCTGAGATTTTTTTTTAAATGAAAAGTGCGTTATAAATAAAATGTATTATTATTATTATTATTCCACAGAGCTAACGTGCCTCATGTCTCTACTTGTTTTGTGTCTCTCCACCAGATGGTGTGCTTCGTCAGTATCCTCTTCCTGTGTGTCTGTGTCTACTCCACAGTGTTCAGGATACGAGTCTTCGACTACTACTACCTGGTGCCACATCACCAGACTGATGCTTACAGCCTGCAGTTCAGCGGCATGTATGTTCCTCATGAAAGTCATAATAAAAGATGTTTATTTCACTTAATAAGAGGCATTCTGAAACACAGTTATTTGTTTGGCATCATCCTAAACTCCAGCATATTTCACAGTGAACAGCAGGTCAGCCTGGTCTTCTCGCATTGTGTTAAACTCCTGTATTGTGATATCGGGGTTGATTCTCTTTTGTTTTTTCCCCTCTCAGGTTGTTTTGTCGTCTGACCCCTCCTTTATGCCTTAACTTTCTGGGCCTGATTCACATGGACTCCGCCATCTCACACCAGGACAGAATACAGACATCCTACACCTCTGTGGGTCACACTCAAACATTCATACTGACATGGACATATAACGCACTTGAGTGTGTGATCACAAAATATTTTTGCGTTCAAACCAATTGGAGTGATGAAATGACCCTCTTTATTTCCCTCTGTCAGATCATGGGCTCTATGCGTGTGCTATATTTTATATCTGATGGCTTCTACATCTACTATCCCATGCTGGTGTTGCTGCTCTGCTTTGCCACTTTTTACAGGTAAGCCAATAATCACTGACAACGGACACTATTATCATTCATGTGTAGCTTTGGTTATATGTATGAGCTCATTGGTGATAAATCGTTATCGCTGTGTCTGTGTTTGTAGCCTGGGCTCTCGCTGTTTGAACCTCCTAGGCTTCCATCAGTACATCACTGATGACCACTTGACCTCTGACCTGGTGGATGAAGGCAGGGAACTCATCAGAAGAGGTAGTTTCATCACACATTCAGTCACTCACTATTTCTGATGTTTCTGCTGAAAGTTGTAGTATTCTTTTAATTATTTCTTTTGAGCCACTTTATTACAGACTTGATTCATTATGTCTTCCTCTTTTGAATCTCGTAAACATATTAGTTATTAAGCAGGTTATGGGTCATTGTTTTACTTTTACTGTGTATTTCTTATACCTCAGTTCACATTAAGTTGCTGTTGCATCTCTGAAAGTCATCATGACATCAGTGCTCACTACTTTTCAACAATATGAACGACAATTTGTTCTTTTGTAGAAAGAAGAAAAAGACAGAAAGCTGAGGATGGAGAAAATCGAAGATGGGTGAGAAAAGTTTTTTTTCTATCGAATAATTTCTTCTACAATTTTCTTAAAAACCAAAAACACCCTCCCAGCGTGTTGGCTTTCTGTTGTCTATTATTTTCTACAAGTGTTGCCAGGTACTTATGGGCCTGTTTTGTTTTCTGGTTCAGGCCTGGAGAGAGCGGTATGGAGTCCAGGGGGCTACTGGGCGAACCAGAGGTGGTTACACTGAGTTGAAGGATGACCAGAGCAGACCTGTCCCAGAGATCAATAGTAGTGGTAAGGATGAAAGAAAACTAGTACAACCATGGAAATAGAATCGTTTCTGTGTTTCTCACAGCTACTGAAACTAATCTGACAATAAGGGGTTTTCCAACAGCTTGATTTCATATTTGATGCTTGTTTGTGTTATGTTTTGTTTCTGGATAGTTTGCCACTATACTTTCACTTCTGTCCATCAAGAGGTCTGCCTGCTTACAGTACACAGTGTAGACATTGCTCTCTGTCTTTCTCAGTTATCACATTCACCAGAAGAGATAGAGAGGAGGAGGAGCAGAAGAGAGGCTTACTGCGAGATAATTCCAGCGATGAAGACTCACCAAACAGAAGGTTAGTTTATTTTTGTTGGTAAATTATTTGAACATGAGCTGAATAACAATCAAACAGGCTTCCTTAATCGCATACTCTATTTCTGACACTGTAGATCCACCGGAGGACGTTACCTTTCTCTGTCACCTTCTCGGACAGGCATCTTTGACGATGTTTGATGGAAAAAAAAGACTAAAAATGCACGTCTTCTTGGGGAAGGCCTGACTGCAAAGGATTATACAGTATCTCAGGAAATAAAGAGGAAGATACAATCGGGTAAAAGCATTATTCACTGAAAGAGAGTACTGACTGTGATTAACCTGTTTGTGCAAAGCCAAAACCATTTTCTGTGAAGCGTTATTGGTTTTTACAAGCGTAGATTGATGGATAAAAGAGATAAATGGCACAATTACACACCTGCAGCAATTTGGGATAATCCACATGATACATGTGGAAATGTATTGTTGTCTGAGTATTTAACCACACAGGTTCACACATTTTATTTTTTTAAGAAAACAGGTCACTGTGCAAGCTGTGAAAACAAAACAAAATGACTACTGGTATATGTACTTAAAGGGAGGATATCAACACCCTAATTGATTTTATGTTGTAGTTTACAGTCAATTATTTAGTGTAAGGGTTTGAATGTTTTGCATTTGTGTGTCTACCAAGATGATGCATTAAACCACAATAATTTTACCCACTTCTGCACTCTTCATTAGATGATGAATGACTTTAATTTGATGCACCAGCACATAAGAAGCACTGTCTTTTAAGATCTTCAGTTGTTTGATATTATAAAAAGTAGTGCAAATGTCTGAAAGGCTATTTAAACTTCAAGTTCAGGTAAGACTAAATGAAAAGTAAAACAGTGTTTTAATTATTTGTTGTATTTTAGATTGTGGATTTGGTTTTCATTTTAACCAGATCTTACAGAAGGGCTTGTGTTGGACAGTGCCCGTGCTGCCTTCCAAAGCTCTTCGTAAACTATACAACTCTGGGATCAGTAGTCGACAAGCTTGACTCTTAAAATATCGACTCCAACAGTCATGTCATACTGTTATTTTACTGTAGAAGTCAATCTCACCGAAGCACTTTGTGTCGTAAATGTATGGGAATATAAATTGTATTTAGGTTTTATGTGTGTGTTGTACCAGTAAAATGACCCTAAACGCCCTTTTCCTACAGCAAGCAGAGGCAGCACCTGACTGTCCCGCACAGGCACAACACACATAGAGGGACTCTGTTGTTTGTATGGCAGTAATGGGTACGAGCTAGCTGACGGGCGGTAACGCGCAGACAATTGCTGGAGAAACGCTGCCAGATTGTCAAATATATCCCTCAGTATCGCTCCATATACTGGGCTCCACATTTAACTAGTTCATCTGTGGCGACTCTCGAGTCTTCCTGGTACTGAGTAGCTAGATTCTTGTTGCTAGCGTTAGCTAACCGCTAACCTCACCAAAGCAAACGTCAACTGGGGACAAGGTATGCTTATCTTTTGACTCGAGACAGTAAAACAGATTATGTTTAGTGTGGTGGAGAATAATCTTCATTGACCTTCTTTGTCGTTTTGTCTTTTCTTTTTTTTGTTGTTCTAAATTAAACTACAAACGTTCATCTTCTGCAAACTCTTAACCTGCGTCTGTGTGATGACCGTTAACACGAACGCTAGCTCCTTTCTGGCACCTTTTTGGCTAACCTTAGCTGTTTAATGTTAGCAGTTGCCCAAAGAAAGATGGAGCTCAGTTCGGATACTAACGGTACCTGTGCACGGTTAAGGTAGCGTTATAACCTGCTATCAGGCCTGCGCTGTGGTCTGTCAGCACACTCGGTATTTTATTTTCTTCCCAGTGTTTGTCATCTTCAGCTGAGGTTGACTCCCTTGTCACACAGCCGCGACGGCACATGCGTCGACGTTAATTTAAACACGATAACTAGGTTATTACCAGACATCTTTGTGTCCACTGCTAACGTTACGTGCTGTATTACCTTTGACGTTAGTTTTGTAGTGTTTGATGTGTGATGTTATTATGGCGTCTGTTTGTATTTTAATCTATATACATCTGCATAATGTCGCTAAATTACGAAGTAGATGAAACTATTCTTAACAGTTCCTTGCACCTGGGTCTTGCCTGCATTTGCATGATGGGAGGAACCCAAGCATGAGTATACCTGTTGTACTTCAGCACCAATGAGCCATTGGGAGCACTACAATGTGCACGTGTGTGTTTTTTTTAAATGTGGTCTTAATAGTGTGCACATATAAACAAAGTTGCACGTATATAGTATCTTTAAAGAAATTTGCTAAACATAATATGTCTATATGAACAGTTAACGTTTACTGTATTCTGTGTTTTCGCTGACCCCGTGAAAATATTTGGTGGTGTGACATTACCTCCAGACAAGCGGAAGCAGCTCACTGCCGCTTGCAGGCTTGGCAGTGAGCTTTGCACGTGTCTTTAAAGCAACCTGCCGAACCAAAACAGCTGTAGACTCCTTCAATGACTTCAGCCATGTTGTCAGCAACAGCTAGCCTCATGCCAGCTGACCATTTTCAAATACTAGATGTAATTCAGGGAGGGGGAGGGGGGGAGGGGGGGGGGGGTCACCAACAGAAATGACTTGTTTTAAACATGTAATTACACAATTCATGGAAAGCGCGTTGACCCTGGCTGCGGTTTGTGTGTGTCCAGTTTGTAGACCGCTATGGGTGGTCTGGGAAACGGTCGTCGTGGAGGAAGGTCCCCCCCTCTAATGATTGGGGCTCTAATTGCCTGTATCCTGGTTCTGGGCTTCAACTACTGGGTGTCAAGCTCTCGCAACCTGGAGCTACAGGTAGGTTCATGTATGTGTGTGTTTGTGTGGTTTGCTAACCGTAGCGTACAGTGCAAATATACCACGTGCCTTTTGTTGGAAACCATTACCTATCAATTAATTATTCTCTCTCAGATTAGAGATTGCAATGACAGTTTCCAGCTTCTTACATTTGCCTGAATGTAAAGTCTGTGTGTTTAAAGTTCACATGCCGTATAAATATGAAAAACATCTTCATATTACCTGACCAATGCATGATTCCCATTTGCAGAAGTTAGATATTTGCCATCAGTTCCTCTTTTGGTCTTCAGCGTTTTTATTGTAATTTCACAACTTTCAAAACACATCCTTTAATGCAAGTCACTATTGGCCTCTAACGTAATGGGTCGTGCTTGTATGCACTGTGGAACAAGAATATTCATGACCCAAATATTGGTGCTGTTTGTAGAAACCTTTGTGTAATTGTTGCTGATTTTTTTTTTACTGTCTTTGGTATAAGTGGCATAAAGAAGAAACTCACAGCCAGTGTGCATTGTATTTTGTCATGGTGTCATTGTTTTTTATCACTAGCCATGTCCTTACCTCTTGTCTTTGCACGTGCGATACAGACCAAGCTGTATGAGTTGGAAGGCCAGGTGCGACGTGGAGCAGCAGAGCGAGGAGTAGCGGAGATGAAGAAGAGTGAGTTCCAGGAAGAGATCCAGAGACAGAAGGAGCAGATCAGCCACTTAGAAAGCCTCTATAAGAGACAGCTGGAAGGATCTCAGAACACCTGCAGCCAAGAGAAGGTGCACACACAAGGACAAAAAATCATACCAATAAAATATTGTCTCTAAACTATTGACACAGAGACATTTTGGGGGCCTGGATTTAGCTCACTGTTGTGCTTCACTCTAAACTCACACATTAATCAAAGGAAAAAAAACTAACTGTGAATATTTATAGTTTCTGTGTTTCTTTAATTCAAGGGCACACTGCAGCAGAACATTTCCTCCAGTACCAGAACCATACAGGAACTCAAAGGCAACTCTCTCGCTCAACTCTTTCTCACAAATTGCATTGCAAAAAAAAAAGATAATTCACTTCTTATGTGTCTCTTTAATGACCTTTGTGTGTCTGTGCTGTAGGTCAGTTGAGTCAGCTCAACGATGACCTGGGAAAGCTTCAGAAGGAGCTGCAGGGTTGCCAGGGCAACATCAAAACCCTCAACAACAAACTCACGTATGACATGTAAGAAGAAGATTCCTTAAATCAATCATATTCATACAGGTCTGTTTAAAGGAGATCAAGATGAATCAACATTTGTGTTAATCGCAGCCCTCTTGAAATATATTATTGATAACTACGATTATAAGCTCAGCTTTATTAATTGCCTCAATGCAGTGAATTTGTGTGTGTGTGTGTGTGTGTGTGTGTGTGTGTGTGTGTGTGTGTGTGTGTGTGTGTGTGTGTGTGTGTGTGTGTGTGTGTGTGTGTGTGTGTGTGTGTGTGTGTGTGTGTGTGTGTGTCAATGTGTCAATGTGTAGGACCCATTGTCAGTCCCAGGTCCTGTCCCAGAAGGAGCTGTGTGACGAGAGAGTGGCCGCTGCTAAACTTGAAGTTCAGAAGAAAATTGAGAAGCTCACCTCTCCCTCAGGCGTCTCCCCAGAGGTGTGTTGGTTTCCTGTTTGAACCACGTGGAAGGATATCGGTCGCCATTAGTCATATACACACTATAGCACCGTGTGGAAACCCTCGAACTGTTTCTCAACACATATGTTTGAGTTTCTTTGTAATACAGCAAGACAGCAACTCGTCAGGCTTGGGCAATGTTTTAAACTGGCTTTCTGTCTGTTGACATGCAAGTGTGCAAATGGAGTTGATTTTCATGCAAAAAAAAAAAAGATCGAATAGCATTAAGTGGCTTTGATACGTCTTACTTTTTACGCTTCGGTGACGTAAAGGTTTGTGGTTTATGATGTTTTCTCATCAGGAAAACGATGTGGATGGAGTAGCAAAAGAGGGCGAACCGCTCATGACTGAGGATGATGCGGTAACTGTTGTAAGCCACACACCAAGCCTCTCTCAGCCCAAAGGAAATGATCCGCCTGAACTACTGACCAATGAGATCATCGTGGACAAAGGTGACCGACATGGATCTTCCTGACACTGATATTTATGTGTACATACTGTACATCCAATGCATTTTGTGTGACTTTAAGTCAACTTGTGTACATTTGCAGTAACAAGTGTTCACCCTCACGTTGCACTTTGCTTCCTGCCTTCTCATGTACCAGATCCCGATGCCCCAGTAGACCTGGCTCCACAGAAGGACCTCTCCAAAGCAGAGTCCCAGTCTGCTCCCTCAGCTGCTGCAGTCAAGAAGGACATTTTGCTACCACCAGTGGAAGCTGTCGAAACAGAGGAGGGCGAGGCCGAGACCGGGGAACCTTTGAAGAATAACCTGACCGAGGATAAAGAGATGGAGGTGATGGATGCTCATGAGGAGGGCGCTCAGATCGAAGGTAGAGGGACCAGGATCACTGAAAGCAGTGGACTACTTTGTTCTCGCTAGTCAGGCATTCTCAGTGAAGAGGTGACATTTTAATGGACATAAACAACAATTCTGTCATGTCTCCAGAGGCACACCCTGGGATGGACGGCATGCTGATTGGCCGGCAGAAGGCAGATGAGACTCCTATTGGTCGGAAACTTGAGGAGCCAGAAGAATATGATGCAGACGAGCAAGTCGTGGGGGAAGTTGATTTGGAGAAACAACAGCATAGTAAACATGCTGAAAATATAGGTATGTGTGTCTTAATAACATTAAAACTGAATGTGTGTGTGTGTGTGTGTGTGTCTAGAGAGAGTGAGTACATCCTCAGTGTCGACTTTGGGGTTTGTCAAAGTGCAGTTGACTCTGAAGACCAGAGCATAGGTTTGAGTGAAGGATAGTTATTTACTGGTAAGGATGAAGAAATAGAGGCACTGTGCTAAAAAGTCCTTTGTACGTATTTTGTGTTGATTGGCACGTTGCACTTTGTGATAGACAAGGACATGGAGGAGGAGCTGGCGGACTATAACGGAGATGATGAGAATGAAGGCGAGTTTGAAGCGGACAAACAAGCTGAGCTCGCTCAAATCTAAGGTACGCACTAAAACACACGCACACTTGCTTTCTTGTTCTTCATGTTCAGACATTATAATAAAACTCAACAAGTCACACATTGTAATTGCAGAAAATCCCTGAAGTATCAAGCGGATGTCTGAGTAGATTGTTTATCACAGTTGTGTGTCGATCATGGCGGGGCTGCTGCTATGTCGGTTCAGTTAAACTGCTACTTTCAGAGGTTTGAAACAAGACGTTTGTTTGTGCAAAGATAAATCTGATGTGTGTAAAGCGATACTGCAGCTGCTGCTGCTGAACCAGCTGGTACACACACGGGTGATGGATGCGGACTCTACATAATAATGGCGTGTCTTCACTGTTCTTGTTTTCCTTGGGGAATAGCAACGAAGGAAATTAATCTGGTTTCAGATGTTCCAGTTCAGCTGACTGTGTCATTAACACAGCTTTTACTTCTGGACATTGGTAATGTTCCTTTAGACACGAACAACGCGCTCAATGGCATTTCTTATTTCTTATGCAGCTCGTTAGATCTTCCACCAGTTTTAATGTAGGCCTGCTGTGAACACTCTGCAGCTATATAGTAAATATAAACACAGGTGTGCTTGTGTAATTAACACAATATTGATTTTTTTTTTTGCAGAGCTGGAGTTGGACAAGGATCCCTCATTCAACATCAGCAGACAGGTTAATGCAGCCCGCCAAACACAGTGAACACAAAATAACCCACAGATGGTAATCTCTATAAGAAAGACGTGTGACGGTTCATTTCAAAAGAATTTACTTCCTGGAATATGTTTTTTAAAATGTATGATCTTAATTGATTTCCGTGCATTTGATTTGATGAAATGTTTTCTGTATTAGAGGAAGAATATTTACCACTCCATGTTCAACTCACAATATTCTGAAAGAGCCACAAAAAAAACAAGACTGAAATATGCAAATGTCAGACCAGCGTGAACACTCATGGCGTCCATTCACATGCATTTCAATGTATACATAAACCCCCCCCCCCCCCCCCCCCCACGGTGCTCTTATGGTGGTGACTGTGCTCACATTCATTTCAGCATGTTTAGGTGATATGGAAGCACTCAGTACTTCTAAGACCATCACCTACTTGGTTCTAGTGTCCCTAAACTCAACTTAAGACATCTCAAGACTCAAAAATGAAAATGACCACAAACCTTGGAAATCAGTTGATTTTGATGATGTGACTAGAAGTGTTGTTTATGCTCACTCTGTGAAGACTGTATCTGAAATGATTAAATATAAGTGAGGATAATGTGCACACCCTCACAGGGTCATGAGGTGTGAAGTACTGTAGTAAGCCATCGCAGTGACAGAACTCTGCAGTACAGGCTCAACAGCATCTCAAACAACGCCTTAAGTTCCTCCTGTCGCTCGTAGAAAGGACACTGACTTTGGCTCAGTGGTCAGTCATCCATAACTGCAACTAATTAAAGAATTGTGTCCCAGTCAACCGGGAAAATGAAAACAAAAGCTTCTTTTGATTCCCACGTAGCCAGACGTGCTGTGAAAAGTAAGTAAACATACCGTATTATAATCGCTGTAACTTCACATTTTTGAGCGATCTTTTCTGAAGAGTAGCGTTTTAATGGCAGCATGGCTTCTCTTCTCAGCATGTATGAATGTGCTCAACATCTGGGATCAGTAAAACAGAAGGTACAGTTTCAGATTATAATGAAGGGAATAGTTTGGAACTCCTTGGTGATATTAGTGCGTCATAAATCTCATTTGTTCTGCCTTATTGATTCTGTGTGCACCGCCGCTTGCGGTCGGCTGCTTCTGACACATCGGAGGTGGATTGTGGGGCCGTGGTAGTACATGCGTACTGATACTGCCTCTGGTCTGCTGATTTCAGTATTGAAATCAGTTTCATGTTTCTAAGTAACCGTACAAATACAGGATTGGAGTTCTGATGACACACAAAGGGGTTCAAAGAAGTTGCAAATCAGCGCTTTTGTTTAAACTAAAGAAGCTCAAACTCATTCGTGTTAAAGTGTCTGTCGTCTGCTGTTTTGTCTCTTCGGTAAATTCCAAACAAGGTTTGAGATTTTTATTGTCATTTTATTTGCAAAGTTGCTGTTATTGGTCGTGTTGACTGTTGTGTCTGACACTGCAAAATGTAAACTGCTTTTTGTCAGAAAGCTTTTTTGTGTAAGAAGTACCTGTTCCTGTGTCTATGTACGTGTAGAGGAAATGTTTTTGATATTTATGAATTTGATTCACTTTTCTTTTTTTGATTTCATTTTTTTGATTTGTTTTTTGTACTTTTATTTCATTCTACAATGTGGAACAAATGTGTAAAATGTTGAAATGATCATTAGTTTTATTGATGATAGAGAATAAAACACGTTTTATTACCACTATCAAGACACGGTTTCATGTGTGATTGATTTAAACGTGTGGTTGTGCCAATGCAAGGAAGGTTTATTTAGTGTCAGAGCTTTTATGACAAAGAAAAGTATTAGAATATTTTAAAACGATGAAGAGAAAACTATTACTTAGAATACAATATAATGGTAAAAATGGTGACTTGGTCTTGCAGGTGTGTTTGTTAATCCATGCGTTTCCAAATGCTCATAACAGACCGGGAGACATTTTTAAAAGATTTTATGTGACATACACTTGTCTTAGTGTCAGCTAGTGGTTCATGCACTCATTCAAGAGGTTCAAAAAGAGGTTCAACGGCCAGGGGAGTAGAAAGGGAGAGGAATAAAAGAGAGTACAGATGGAAAGAAGCAAAAGAGGGGAAACCCCCGGCAGTCTTGAGGTGACACACATTCACATGCAGAATGTACATCAAGACCGCTCGAAGATCTGTCTCCGAGTCTCTGGTATTTATACTCAGTAAACAACATGCAGTGGGCTGGCACAAGGTAACACACACACATTTCACGTTTCACACAGGCGTCTACGTATCTGGACACTTTTCTAGTACAAAGGTCACTTTCTATCGCAAATGAGCCCTGCGTAAGTATCAACGCTTTCTACACGTTTATCATTCTTATTCAGGACAAACAGCTGACGTCTTCTTTCGGCAATCAACTGCTTCTTAATAGATTAAACATTTGCTGAAGACCTAGTGTCAGTGAAAGTTTGCACAAGGACACAGGCCTTAAACACTACAGAGGAGAAGAGCTTCTGTTGAATGTATAACATTCACTAATTATTAAACGCACACTAATTATTCATTTAGATTTTTCCCAACAGAAAGTCAAATACTTTTCAATCATCAAAATCATTTTCTTCATTTTTTTGTTCTAATCTCACCTCTGATGTGATGCAGGCTCAGCTGTGGATTATAACAACGTATAACGTGTGTGTAATGTCAGCATCTCTGTAAGTGGGCCAACTACAGGAAGTGTGTTGATGAGTAAACCTCACAATGTCAGACATATCTTTTCATAATCACCTGCCGTATGAATTTAATTTCATGTTGACGGAGTTCACTTTGGAATTAAACTGGAGATTAAAGGTGTGATCAATTTAAAGTGTTGTTACGGTTATTTTTGTAATGAACAATGAGAAGGTAAAATTAACTTTTCTTTACTGAGACGAGCAAAGTGTATTTGGGACCACTGTGCTATCTATGAATAAAACCATCCAGAGTCCATCTGTAATCTCTTCAGTATATCTGAATATCTAATGTCTGTGAAGACACTATTCCACTGCTATGTACTACTTCAGGGTACACTCCCTTAGTTGTTATAGCATCTCAAATCCTAAAACTATAACACAATATTGTTGCGTATCTCAATGCAACACAATAATACCTTATTTAGACATAAGATACATTTACATAACCCGTTTATTAGTGAGCGAATTTCAGAAATCGCACATCTATATTCATTTGTTCATGAGGTCGCTCCCTTTGCTAGATGTCTAAACACAATTAGAAGCCGAGTGAGAGCGAGGACTTCAATGACAGAATAAGTAAAGACATGTTTGATGTGTGACGGTTGGTTTGAGGAAGCAGTGCAGAAGGATCCTTGGCCTGTAAAGTATCTCCACCACTGCTGTTCGTTGTGTATTTTTAATGTTTTAACTTTCCTCTGCACAAGATAATTCACACTGTTCTCACAGATTGTCCCGTCTCGGGTTCACAATAGACGGATGCAGATGAAACTGGTGCTGAAGTAAAACAAGATGCTGTAGTCCTCCCACGCTCAACACTTTCATTCAAATAAGCACATAAATACATAGAAACGTTCCATATGATTGAATGATATACACTCATTATTATTATTATTATTACAGCTCCTCTTTTAAAGCCTTCACAAAACAGTTCTGGGGGCAGCTTAGAAAACATTTCCAACGGCCAGTTACCGGTACTTGTGCAAAAGCACCTCGACTTGTGTCCGACTCTCGTGTACACACACACACACACACAAACACACACACACAGATTTTCACAGATGTAGACGTGGATATTGTCAGTCATTTAGGTCCAGGTGTGAGTTCTCTGGTCTGGTTTCGTCTCTCGTTCGGGTGAGAAACAGAATCGGGTGTATCAAACACTCCTTTACACAACTTAACCGTCTCTCACACACACGTTGTTCAGACACACACCGTGTCAGGGCCATCGCACACTTGTTCAGGTGAGGGTGTGGTCTTTGCGGCTGATGGGCGTTACGATGACATAGTAATCACAATAATCAACCCCCGAGCAGAATCAGATAATCTTGACCACAGGAAAGTACTTGTGAGCTGAGAAGTCAAATTCTGGCAGCACCTAGAGATGCAGAAAAGTAAAGTATGTCAACAAAGTGTTCACAACATGGAACATTAACCAAGATGAACATAACAATCCACGAACACCACACAACCAAATGATAATCCGTGCATTGTGTACGTCGTGTTACCTTGGTCTCCTTCTTGTGGCCTCCAGCCAGGAGCTTCGTGACTACGATGTTGGGTTTGGCCACCTTCAGTATACGGTTCACCTGTTTTCAATCATTAACTGTTAGTGATAGTTGAGAAAAGTACAAACAAACCATTGAACTCAGTTCAGAGCAATACAGCAGAAACATACTGGCCCCATAATACTGAGGCTCTGCGTTTGAATGGTTTGAAATGCTGTCGTCCCAAATGATTTACCAAAAAGTAGCAAAAGTCGAGGTGAGAAAATCTTTTCAAGAATAGATTTTGAAGCTGGGGAAACTGAAAATAGAACAATACGCAACATTTCCTTTCACAGTAGGCATTCATTAAAAAAAAAAAAAAGAGTTAATTTTCCTTACCTCGGGGTCTGGACAGGGCACATTTTCTAGGATGAGCTTGGCCTGCTGGAAGTGTTTGCTGGCGGCCATGTACAGGTCAGCGGAGCCTGGCGGAGGATTGTACTTCCTTAGATCGGACATCTCCTGGAGAGGGCGAGAAGGGCAAAGTCAGAGAGGAGAGGAACATCCAACAAAAGGAAACAATTTGAAAAGGAAAGGTGACGGGAATGTGATGAGGAAAAGGGGAGAAAGGACAAGAATAACGAACAGCACCTTGAACTGGATGTAGTGCACGGGTGGGGGCGTGACCACGCTGTTGAAGGGAGCGAAGCGATGCTCGTAGCGAACCTGCTCGCTGTCCAACTCAAACTGAGGCTTACGCACCTTCCCGTCCATATCCAAAGCTACCATAGTCTGAGGAGAGACACAGAGGGTCGGTGCTACAGCAGTGCGTGTCCAATAGGAGAGGAGAGGGCTCCAAAGTGCGTCTGTGCTGATGTTCCTACCTTGTACATGCCAGCACACATGTTCTGGTACGCTTGGCTCATGGTGATCTCCTTGCTGAGAGGGCGAACTGCAGAGGAAACCCGGACATCACATCATTATTAGGACGAGCAGCCTCTTCATTCGTGGTCATGCTCTCACCTCAGCCACAGAGGCTACGATGGAGCGTACCTTTTTTCTTCTTCTTGGTCTTTTTGCTGCTGCGTCCTTTCACCTGCTCCTCCGTGATCCGCTCCTCTGCCATCTGAGAGGAGTCGGCTCTGCTCAGAGTGGACATCAGCCACGCGTAGAGGAACTCGGACAGGTACCTGCATTCGGAAACAAACAGGTGTTCATTCACAGATGATTAGAAGGGAGCACGCTGAGATTTAGAGTTACCAGGAACAAACAAACCAGCATGTGTGTGTGTGTGTGTGTTCTCACCAGTAGATGTAGTAGTACTCGTGCATGCTGTACAGCTCTAGTTCAAAGCCGCTCAGCAGGTACTGGATCATGATCCTCAGGTTATGGTAGAGGATCCAGGTGCCAAGACAGGCTAGATGCTGTCGCTGAGGCTCAAGCTTCATCAGCAAGCTGTGCAGGGCTGCATCCACCTTCTCCGCCTGCAGAGCACACAAGAAGAACCTAGCAGTTGGTTTATGAATTGTAGAACCACACCTGTGACATATTTCTGCCTAACTTGTGTGGCGCAATGATGCAAAAAACAGTGGTGTTGTGTTTGAGTATCAGAAAAGCAAAAGGAGGAATACGACAGAGGAACCAGCTGCGCTTCACCTCGTCCTGCAGTGTGGCGAACTCTTCAAGAATGTGACCCAGCTTGTCTCTCTGTCGAGCTCGGTTGTGTCCGTGGATCTGGATCAGACTGCAGAACGGCTGCAGGGAGAGGCGACAAGACGCAAACAAATAAAACACACAGCTCCCCAACTCCATTCATGTCGGGGGCTAATGACAGACAAGCCCATTGTTCCAGCTCTCCACCTCAGCTCTTCACTTAGAATTCTACTACTCAAACAAACTGAAAACCCCATAATGTTCACAAAGCGAACCACACGCACCAGACTAGAACTTTGAGCAGGTGACATACCCTGGAGCAGTGCGTAACAAAGGAGTCACTGTAATCCTTGGCCTGGTGGTTGTTGAACAGACAACACCTGGAGAGACACAGGTGCACACACACACACACACACACTAAGCTTGAGACAGCTGATCGAGACACAATGAGCTCAAACACACCCTTTAAATACCTTAAAAATGTGAATGGCATTAAATGAGTCTTACTTGTAGGAGAGGACCGGTGGGCTGACGAAGTATCTCAGAGCATCTTTAATCATGTCCTGCATCAGGTGGGTCCCAAACACTTTCTTATTATCGATCAGGAACGTCGTCTGGATTTAGGAAAACAAAATCCCTTTAGTTCCCACACACCTGGTGCTACACGGATACGTTTTTAATCATGAGATTATATGATGTCATCTGAAGGTGTTATTCGTTGTTACATGTATACAAACCACCTTACTCTGTAGGCATCAGAGGGAAAAAGCAGCGACTCTTCAGAATCAATTATTGACTCACCTGCAGTAGAGATCTGGAGAGGACGCAGGGAGACTGCTCACTGAACTCACAGAAGAAGTCCTGAAGAAAACACAACACACTCTTCATAATGTTTCAATTCATATGCTTTTATCAAGTATAATGACCTAGAAAGCATGTGTATGTATGGGGAGATGACCACTTCAGAAAAAGTCATTTTGAACTAAGCAATCCAACAAACAGAGGAAAGGTTTCGGGTTCAGACAGCAGAGTAAGAGGTGGACATGTGTTCACCAGTATGCCATGCAGGTTGGTGGTGTTGATCACATCACACACAGTCTTGATGCGTTCTATAAGTTTGCTGAAGTAAGCCACCATGTCCTCCCTCTTGATGATCTTGGCGTAGCGAGGAAAGGTAGGAGGCAGCAGCCTCTGGTTTACCAGCGGCTCAAAGCCCATCATGATGGGGTGGTCTGCAGCAGTCACAGAGAATAAAGAACACAAACGTTTAACACAGGTCACATATAAAGTCATCTTCCCTACGAGGCGGCCTCAGCACGACGACTAATTAAAGGGCCAGTGTGTACGATTTAGTGGCATCTCGCAGTGAGGTTGCAGATTGCAACCAACTGAAACTTCTCCCGTGTGCCAAGGCTCTACGGGGGCCCTCTCTAGAGCCAGTGTTTGGTTTGTCCATTCTGGGCTACTGTAGAGACATGGCGGTGCAACAGAGCGGACTCCGTGAAGAAGAACGCTTCCTTTGTAGTTATAAACAAGGTATCAAAAACACAACAATTCTTATTTACAGATGATTACACATTAAAAAGAACAAACTTATGAATAATATGTTCCATTTCTGCCAATAGATTCCCTCTAAAAAGCAAAAGTATTGCCCAGGACAAGTAAAATGCCACAATGGGCTAGTAAGTCTAAAATCAAGTGCTAAAAAAAGAATACTAGAGCTGATGAATGAAGTAGCTACGAGCGTCTCGCTTCCTTCTCATCAAAAGTTCATGAGCTGAAGTGCAAATGAGCATTCCAATGGAAACAATGACAATTAAGTTAGTCGTTAGACTTTGTTGTTTTTGTTAATTGATAGCCGCTAATGAATAAAACATGCTGTGTACGGGCAAGTCAATGCCGGGACGTGGGGCGAGTGAATGAGAAACATTAACGCTGAGTTTTAATGCGCGCGTGTACGTCACCTCCTTTAGTGGTGTCATTCTGTGACTGGATGCCGTGCTGAATACTGGAATGCATGGCTGACAGGAGGTCAGCAGCCTGAACCACCAGCTTCTGGGCCTCACCCACCGAGCTGGTCTGGTGAAGAGAAAACCGTTAACAAACACAAACACAACAACAAAGAAGAAGACGACATACAGGTGCCTGCAAGTACACGTTAATAAAACCCTCTTCACTGCTCGTTATAAGCAGAAGAACATGTTTAAACCCACGTGGTCATGGTAACCGTGTGTGTTTGTGTGTGTGTTACCTCTTTCTTGGTAAAGGTGATCAGTGCAGTCAGTAGAAGGCGTGTGAACTTGATTCTATTGAAAAGTGCCAAATACTGCTGATGCTGGAAAAAAAGAAATGAGAACATTTAACAGGATCATGTGTACATGCAAAGCTATTAATACACATGTTTCCTTATTTGTCCTTCAAGCTTTGCAAGGCACGATAAGTATTGGATCTGATTTTCCTTCATTATTATTATTATTGTAATGAAAGAGTCTCCAGAGTTCATATGAGCCTCACACTCAGATAGACAGCAGCTGGGAAACTAATTACAGCAGGCAGAGATTGAGAAGGAGGGTTCAGAGGTTTACTGTGGCTGAAATGTTTGGACGCTCACTAAATAAATAAAGACCAGTGACACAAGCTGATGTCATTTTATGTTGAAACTGCATCACGTCAGTCAGAAGCAACGACTGTTCAGCTTTCAGATGATCTGAACGCTATTCCAAGAACACGCCTTGAACAAAACTCCATCAACGCGGAGGAACGACCCGACGTACCTCCTGCTCCATCTCTGGGTCTCGCTGCTCACCCTGTCGACTGCGCGTGCTCTGAGGAAGCGGGAGAGAAAAACAATACATAACCAAATGTAATATTCTTATCAGCGGGGTTCTATTGAAATGGCAAAGACTGTGGCTTAAACTGGCCCGGAACAAATACCTTAACTTTCCTCTGTAACTCATCCTCCACATCTTTCAGCATTCCTGGTAGGAAGAGCAAATGAGAGAAAGAGATTACCTCAGCTCTGTTTCTCTGAAATAACAGTATGACTCGGTATTAAAGTGAAGCCGTAGACGCAATGATCTACTGAATCTACAACGCAGTACTTGTACCTGTCACCCGCAGGTCTGACACATTATTGGCCATCTTGAAGCCATAGGTCATGGCCTGGAAATCCTCCTACAGAAAAATATGCGGTAAATCAGCATTTCCACGTATAAATACGACACTAAGTCATCAATGGTCAATTGTAATATTTACTTAAATGAATGTAAATACCAGTGGGCAAACCAGAAACACCAGTAAAATGATTACAAATATTCCCAGACCACCACGGACTGGAACAGCTTTGGCAAAAGCTCAAATGTAGGAAGTTGCTCACCTCCTCGAACACAGCGGCCTTGTTCACTTTCTCTCGGGCGATGTCGCACACCTTCAGGATGCCCAGGGCAAAGGCTTTGAGGGCCGGCTCTTCAATCAGGTCGGGGTTATGGACGTACAGACAGGTAAACACAGTCTGCGCCAGGGAGTGGCCCTCCAGCCATGTGATCTACGGATACACACAAACACATGAGTGCTGCGTTTCCCGCAGTGGTGCTGATCTAAAATTCAATGGTATTCAATCACTAGAACTTCAAACACCTTCATGACTTTTTAAATTATTATTATTGTCTTTATTGGTAGTTATTTCAGAAAAAAAGAAAATAGTGAAGTTTACACTACACGTTGGCTTGCCATTTTTCATCTGTTCTTGTAAAATGACAAACATCTTCAGTTCTCTGTGACCATGAAGAGAATTCATCAAATGTTTTCTGTCTGCTCTACACCTCTCCAAATTCAACACGATTGCAGAACATCTTTGACCAGTGGGAAGTACTTGACCAGCGAGCTTGAATAACAGACTAACTCTGTCCCCACTCGTTCTTCATCTCACTGTGGAGGGGAGCTACTCACAAGAGTCAGTAAAATGCAAACTTCTACAGTCATATTACTCACAAAACCGTTTATAGCATAAGAAAGTGAGAACTCACCAAACAGCAGAAACTTGTGTCGATGATCCCAATTAGTTCAGGAAGACTAAGGTCTTTCACCTTAATGGCACCTTCCTAAAACGATACAGTAATACAAATGACTTAGAACTAAGTGGTTCATTTTACTCTCTCTATATACTGTATATATACATACTGTATATATACAAAACAAACCAAGACAATGCAATCAGAGTTGTACAAATAGGCTTAGTCTTAATTCCTAACAATTGACTATTGTCATTGTATGGCAGCGGTACTGTACCTTGATAGCTTGTTCAAAGTTGAGTACTTTCCTGTTGACCTGGTTTCCAATCATTCCTGCGTCCATCTTAGGATCCATCATCTCTATGGCGGACATGGCCTCAAATAGGCCAAACCTGCCACCATAGCAGAGCGATCAAGTGTTAAGTTTTGTAATGCGCGTTTACAAAGGTTCAACAAATCCTACTGATGCAGCTGACTCAGATACTAGCATGGTTAAATTCCAACATTTTTATGCAATAAGGAAATACAAGAATTCAATGTTTCATTGTAATTACTCAGTCTTTTCAGTGCTATGAAGTCTCTGAAACCGTGTTTAGACAATTGGGGCATAAAAACGCTCGGCTCAATGTTTTTGGGAGTGTATGCAGGCTGACTATTGAAAGTGTTTATTGTTTTTTAGTTGGAGCAAACTGTCTCTTTTAAGTCTGAGCTTGCAAAAATGACTTTGTCCTACTCACAGTTTGTCATGAAGCAACTCTCCAAGGTTCAACTCTGCATGAATTAAGGATGAGGACAAGAAAAGAAAGAACACGTCAGTACCTTTCATAACTGCACACATACGACACACTCACGCAAACCACTTGCCGAGCCTGTACCTTTGCATGCGCCCTTGAATTCATGTGTAATATCAACCCAGTTGGCATTGTTCCTCATCTTTTCTGGGATGCCCAGCCCCCAGCCAGCATCATCATCATCAACTGCTGACTTCATCACCATCGTGCCTAAAGAGAAACACAAAGGATAAATATTACAAGCATTACTTTAACTAATATCTAAAACAATAATGATGGCTTTCATCAATTTGAGTGTTGCAGTAAGTCGTGCCAGTGAGCCAGCATGAACAATATAACCAAAACAATTAATGAATAATTAACCTCTACCCCGGCAAAGCTGAACAAAAGGTATATTATGATCTCAGGCAAAAGGAGAGGATTAACATCTCTGTGGACTGACTTGTGAAACTTTAATTAGAGCCTAAAAAGGAGTAAATTGTACGCCAGAGTGCACTGGAAAGTCTCAGCCTTTTACACCAAGAACATGTCAGTACTGTGACGGGAGTTTAAAGAAAGCGTTCCCATTTCTGTATGATGGTATATTTACATGATCATATTTCAAGCACATCTTATCAGATATTCGGAGATAGATTTCTATGGAGACTTATTGAGTAGAGAGGCTACAATTGCAGCCAGTGACGTGATATGTGTGTCATATGAACACACTGAAATCGATTTCATCTGATCAAAAATAATTACTTTAGGTCAAAGAAGATATCGATACATTTCATTCAGTCTAAATCAACGTAGCTAGCTAACATGTTAATCGAATAACATAACAGTGAGCTTATTGGGCTATTTTGGCTCCATCATCTACAAATGTGTAATGACTAACCCTATATTTGTAATGTTTACAAAACCGACGTACGTTACAAAAATGCATTTCAGGTTTTTTTCAAGTATCGAAAGACGTGAGACGCATAGGACATGTTTGCTAACTATCACCAACGTCAAAGTAGCTCGTAATACCGTGCGCTAACAAGCTAATATTGCCCACAGTGGATGTTTCCTATGAACAAAGATGGAGTATCTTCAAAACAAAACAGTAGCACTGTTATTAGAAGTCCATATAGTCCTTGTAAATGTGCACGTACCTTAGTATTTTGTATTAACCATGAAGCTAATACAAATCTCTTCAACGACTGTAAAAATCGGCGCATAAATTAAACGTCACGGGCCACTGTCGACATGGGAAATGTAGTCCTTATATGTCAGGATGGCTCTCAATCCCTCAATGAACAGTTTGTAGTTTGAAACCCGGTCAGTTCAGGCATACAACTAAACACATGTTATATTTTGGGGAAGGTAATGACGCATTTGGCTCATTAGGGAGCTTTCCATCCTCCTCCTAACTGCGCCTGCAACCACCCAGAGAAACGTACTCTCGCGTGGTTCACCGACAGCCGCTCTGACAGTTGGGACGGGTCTCATCACAACACCATCAGGGCGTTTCAGGCAACGCGCAGGCGACCAGCAGCGGTCCCACTTATCTCGTTATTGGTCCACCCTGCATGGGACAGCAGCTCCTTTTCCAGACAGGTTCGTAAAACCCTCGTTGTTAGTAATATGCAGGTCTATGGCTCTTGCTAGAATCGCCTGTGTGCGCTTTATTGTTAGCATATCGTTAGCTCGCCTGCTGCCACAGACAGGAGGCGGCCGTTGATGAGTGACTAGTCCAGCAGGTGCTGCGGACTGCAGCCTCAGAGCCACAGCTAGGTCATCTAACTTAGCATCTTGTGAAACAATAGCCTGATGACAGTGAATAACCCAAATGTCCCCGTGTCATGTTTTAAAAAAATGGATTTTGGATTGTTGGTTTGTGGAAGGAGGCAGCCCTGTGGTGTTATTGTGGTCAGGCCACCATCTGTCCAGTGTGAGCTGGCCTTCAAAACATGTCAGTGTTACGATTGCTCTGGAGAAAGCTTCAAATAGGTGATCTGATCTAGCTGCTCCTCCTCAGCCGCTGGTCAACTGACCTGAGATCCGCAGGTGTGGTCGTCTGTGATGTTACCTGTCTAGTAAAACGCCTGGTGGACTTCTGCAGTTTGACTCTGCAAGCCTGGTCATATTTCTGTCATTTTCTTTCGTTTAACTGTATTATATTGTATTTTAAGCACCTTATAACATTGTAAAGACCCATGTAATAAAACCATTGTCTGTATCTAACCCTAGTGATGTTAACTGATAGCTTTACATTTAATAGCATTATTTATGACTCATCTTATCTCAGCCCATGAATGCTCCTGCATTCACTGTGTGACCTGATCTGATCCGGGACTCTTCAGAGACCTGTGGGAACTCACGTTACCAATGATGGAGTCATTTGCTCGACTTTTCTGTTTTGAAATAAATGTGGTGGTTTGATGTAATGCAGCTGAACACTAGCACTGTATTGCTTCCCTCAAACTTTGTGGTCAAATTACCTGATCTACGGGTCTATTGTCTCCAGACATTTGAGATCTGCAGCATGTCGGGCAGCCTCTTTGTTTTGTGTAAAGTCAGTCAGGCGCTTCTGTATATCTGATATTAAGTCTGTCCTGGTAAAGTCGATGCGAGCCATCTCTCTGCAGCTGTAGGTTGTCCCAGCACATCCTGGACAGGTCACTAGCTTGTTACAGGGATAACTCAAATGTACAGTTCAACACATTCACAGCTACAGTAGGTATTTTAGGTTGCTTGTCATCTGGGTTTCGCATAGTTGCAGAGCCGGCGATAGCCTGAGATCACAACAGAGGGATCTCTTTAATTGAATGGGAAAAAGTTTATTATGCTCTTTGCTAAAATTGTACTGTATGTGTATGCTTGTCTTCTTCTTTTTTTTTTTTTGTCCGTGAAGTCTTTATTTTATTTCTCTTGCAGACGACATGACATGTTGAAGTGGTAAAAATGAACAAACCCAAAATGGCCACAGAGAAGGGGTGAGTCGCTTTACACAAACAGACATACAGGCTGTGATATTACGATTGTGTTTCTGTGTGAAACAAGTTCACAAGTTGCTATCTGTTCACATATTCTCTCTCTCTTCCCTTGTGTTGCACTGTCTGCGTCTGATAGAGAGCTTGTTTGTGCAACACAGCAGATGATTAGTTGGCCTTGCTTGAACCTTCCATGTGTATTTGTCATTATTACTGAAAATAACACTCATCATTAATGCAGAGGCAACCTCTTTGGAATAAACCTTTCAGTGTATTTGTCCTGATTAAATTTAAATATGTATAATCTGTTCATCTGTGTTCATCAACTTATGCAATGTGTTTATTTAGGCTTTACTGCTGCTTCAGCATGTTTTGCTTTGTCCAGACTTACGTCATTTTTTCATCATTCTTTCAATTTTTCCAGTTTTTCTCTTTTCTGTCTCCAACACACACACACACACACACACACACACACACACACAGTCTCCGTCTCTGTCTTTATAAGGACTTATAAGAAACTCTGGTCCGCTGGGTACAATCACAGAGTTTTGATTTTCTCTCCCATGTTTGCCGTCGCTGACCTTGTGTTTCCAGCTGAGCGGCACTGATCTAAGATTATAAATGGGGGATGGGTCACGATCACAGAAATGGTGAAGCGATAGAAGTCCGCCAATCAACTTCAGTGAAACGAATGAAATGCATCTTAAAAGTCGATAATTAAACATGGCATGCCAATTTGTTATTTTTTCACCATTACATTGCAGTACAGAAAGAGCTATTTTGGAGACATTTGACTCACTGTGGTCATATTTGGGCATTTGCACATACGAGGGGCTGCTTTATGCTTGTTCTCCTGTGCCGCCCAGTGCTGGATAAACTGAAACCGATCAATCATTCGAATCCTTCTAATCCTAGACATGAAGCAGCAAATCATGGCAGATTTTTCTTTAAGCACATGCTTACGTATTAAAGTTCCCACTTTCCGTGTAAATGCATCATCATGATGTGTGTGTGTGTGATGCTTACACTGATCTCTGCCCTTTCCAGATGGATTTTAACAATGTATATTTTTTTCTTTTTTCATCCTTTCTCCAAATGCCTATACAGGAGTGCATTTGTGAATAAAGCTGGTCCGCTACATATATGTTCCTCCTAAAGGTAGAAATGTGTGTGTGTCTCCAGCGTTCCCAGTAACTCCAGAGTACTGATGCTCCTGGGCCAGCTGGAGAGGATGAATGGAGAGGCCATGACGAGGGATGTCGAAACGGCAAGACAGGTCACTGCAAAGATATTACATCTCATACAGACGCAGGGTGAGAGCAAACACGCACAGAATAACCGTGCAATCCACTGTACTCCAACTGAAAACAAGACAATCCAGCATTTTCCATGTATTTTAGGGTTTTTTCAGAGACAAGCAATGTGTTTATAGTGGTGTTTGTGTATCTGTCTGTCTGTCCACGGAGAATCTCACATACTGCTGGACCGGTCAGCCACATATTGTTTGCTCGCCTCTTGTGGTTACGGTGATTCACACTTTAGGAAACAACATTTTATTGACTGTTTATTGACCGCTATTGACTACTGACTCCTCTTAACCGGTCGATGGGGGCGACAAGTGATCAACAACTGCTTCAGTGGCAAAAGCCACATTTGGCCTTTGTCGTGGCTCAAAAACTGACATTCACAGAAAACGTTTGTCTCATTTTGAACCGGAGCATCTTCAGATTAATCCCATCCCCAATATATTATGATCCGTTAAAGTTAGGCACAATACAAGATGAATAAATGGCTGTTTTTGTTATCTTCGCCGCCATCTTGACTGTAAAGGGAGCCGGAGGGGACAATTGAGTGATATTCAACTCTTCTTTGTTCGGGAGGCGAGAGGGAGACACACCTGGCAGAGATGTGCGCTCTACTGCACTTTTCCGCTTCAAAATGTGTTCAGTGCCACTGTCGTGTAAATAGAGATGGGTTCGTGCACCGGTGGTCAAAGTGCGGATGGATTGTTGCAGTGTCTCCAGATCTGGTTCTCTGATTACTCTTTTAAAAGGAGAGGAGAGAAGAAGATCTGACAGCAGAAGAAGCCGCTGTGGAGAACAGACTGAAACACGAGTGTGTCTCTGTTAGCAGGGGGGCCTCTCTGCCACTCCAAGGAGCCGGAAGTCATAGAAATCTCAATCTCAAACAAATAGTTGATTCATGTATTTGTAAAACTGACAATAATTTAAACGGTAACTGTTAATGTCATTTATCCAACAAAAGTGCCAACTAACAACCCTTCAAATGTTAGGAGTTGCAGCTGCTGGTACTATGAACGTCTTCACTATTGCTGTTTCCTCCTCCCATAATTCATTGCTTCCTTCCTCCCACTTCAAAGGAAGCGTGTAGTTAATCCATCATGACTGCTGTGCACAGTGGAGAGGCTTCCGCCTGTGACCCCGTCAATCATGATACCTCAGCTGTTCCTCTCTCATCATCTCCTGCTTGGCTGTCTGTCACATCCTGCCTACAGTTCCCGACTTGAAATGTGCACGAGCGTGGCGATGGTTAGGGGGAAGGAGGGGGTCCGTGACCCTGTTCACAGTAACTATACACCTCAAGAAGGACGTTGCTGTACTCTTGTCTCATGTTCAGAGCTTTTGGAGCAGAAGGCAGTCAATAGATACCAAGGAACATAACAAGGATGATAGGGAGAAGGGGAAGTGGGGTCAGAAACTCATACATCTGATAAAATAAAGATTGAATTGATATGAAGAAAATATATAAGGGGTGGGCACTGTATATCCTACACAGATGTCATTTCTGGTAGCATGCAAGGGGGGGGGGCAGACTTGCACAACTTAAAGGATTCCAGAGGCAGTGAACCTGGGATTTTGCAATACATCTTTTTCACCCGCAGCTTTGGTGAACTTTGAGACCTTTGTTTTGAAATGGAGCACCGCTACACTTTCCCTCTGTGGGTCCAGAATGGTGAAACTGAAACTGAATGATGAAACTGTTTCAGGTATTTTGACTCAGACTCTTAAAAATCCTCCTTAAAAAAATCCTCCAATGATGCATACAGGTTTTCACAACAGCATTATCTATTTGTGTTGGAAATATGTTAAATATTTCACTTTGCTCAAGTTAGGTGAGATTACAAAAAACAGTCTGACTTCTACAACCTCCACATTCATGTGCAGCCATGGCTGACTAGTAGTGCAGGTCACAATTAGATTAGAAGTCTATTTTACGTTTGAGTGGCATCATGAAGCTTGGTTAGCTCTTATTCGAACACATTTTTACACAAAGAATAAGATCATTGGAATTGGAAAATATAGTAAATGTACAAATTCCATCAAATCAACATTATGTATGATTATGAGTATTATTTTGTCCCAGGGATGGTAGTATGCGTATCGTGTGTGTGTGTGAGTGTGTTTATTTTTTTAGTCGGATTAGTGTCGAGATGCCAGTTTATTTTGAAGAGCGTTAAGAAGTCTGGTATGTATGCACACGCTTCAGTTTACTCTTCTGTTTACTTTGTTGACACGCTCCGCTATGCACATAGTTGTGGAACGTGTGTTTTAGAAAGTGTGTGTGTGTGTGTGTGTCATCAACCATGAAAGCCGCATGCTTGACACCGTTCATTTCCATACTCGCCTGCTGTTATGATGCATTCCTAGTTAGTGACAGCAGATCATGCTCATCCTCCAGCGAAGCAAACCAGTTCTTTTCACATCCTGTTGAGCTCATGTCTCAGCTAATATTTGACACATGTTAAATCATGATTTGTTGTGTATATCTATTGTGTAATGCGGCAGAATATTTGTAACTAAAAGTAACCGTGGTCTTCACATGGTCCACGTTCATTTTGTGACCTGTGACTTGTCTTTAATGGTCGATTCAACATTTACAGGTCAACCCGCTGTACGTGGAATAACAGCGCCCCCTTTGCCCCTCGGTCGCTTTGCACAAGTGCAGAACTGGTTATCTTCACATTTCTGATCCTTTTTTATTTTGTTGTGTGTTGCAGAGAAGAGCGGGAAAGAGGTGATGTCCAAAGGCTCCAGTGGCATGGAGGTGATTCTGGCTTCACTGGAGGTCAGCTCACTCATCCACACAACTGGAGACAGCAGCTCAGAACATGACAGCACTTCAACCCTTAAGCTCACCCTGTACTTCTCACCTCTGTTTGCACAAATGGATAGAGTGGTGATTTCCTAAATTTGACTACTGAAGACTTATTCGTCTTTGTGCTAAGCTAAGCTAACTGGCTGCTAGTGGTAGCTCCATATTCACAGAGTGGTATCACAGAGTGGTATCAATCCTCTCATCTAACTAGCGATAAAGCCAATATGCTATTTCCCAAAATGTCAAACTATTTCTTTAAGGCGTATTTCCCTCACTTTGAAACGTTCTTCTTGAAAACGACATCCACGATGTGAGCTTTGCCAGAACAAGCTCACTGTTTACATCGTTGCATGCAGAGACGCATGACTGGCTTTATATGAACAGCTGTGGGAAACCTCGCTGCAGGTGACACATCGATGCATCGTTTGATTGATAGATTAGGCTGCACGAATAATTCAGGATATTCACCTGCATGTTGTTTAACAAGTGTCCCCCCCCCCCCCCGTGTGGCTACGACAGAACTCCAGGGATGTCCAGACCACTCTGAACATCTTGTACATTCTCAGTGAGCTGCTGACTGTGGGTGAGTGGAGCGGATAATCACTTAGTGGGCAATTTAACTGTCATTTACAATTTAGGAAAATGATATTTGGGGGTGAATTACTTTTTCATGTGAGTAGTAAACATATTCTAAAAGCATAAACAATTCCTTGAGCCACACTAATAAATGGTAAAGTGGTCGTAAAAGTTAAATGTCTCTGGGATCGATAAAGTAGTAATGTTTTAAGGTTTGTGCTTCCCAGGATTTCCGACTGCATATTCCCATCATGAATTCAGTTTTGTTCACATCTAATGCTGCTTTATTGTTGTTTTCTGTCTTCAGGCAGAGGTCGCAGGGTCGGAGTGTTTGTGTGTAAAGGAGGAACAGGAATCTTATTCCAGATTCTGATCACTGCAAGTAAAGAGTTGCCTCCCAGTGAAGAACTCATGCTGCAGCTTCACTCACTGTTCGCCAAGGTTGGCCCAAAAGGTGGGTTTAATGTCACAGTTTAACACAAACAAACACACAGTCCACCTATATTCATCAGGGAACAACTCATGTTTGTTTTCTTTGACATGTTGTTGGGTTTGCATTTGTCTCTGTTCATCTTGTGTCTTTGTTTCATGTCACTTAAGTTAAGTCATCTAAAGTCCAGTCAGCGCTGTTAAAGGTGCTGTTCAGTTTTATTGTAAACAAATAAAGTTATGTTTACATTCCGTGTTTCTCGGCAGAACACATTGTGTGTTGAGGTCTAACAAACTTGTTGAGTGCATTTCTTTCCTCATGAAACATTAGCAAAGCACATTTTTTCAATAGTTTCCATCCTTGCCCTTGTTGGTGCGTTACTGCCACTCCGTCAGCGGACTAGCATGTGCATCAAACTACCCGTGTAGTGCATGCATGTCTGTCCTCGTGTGTACGCAACACAAACAAAACATTGCTCTCTGGTCTACGAGTGGTCAGACTCTACAGGGTGCTGTGAAGACTTGTCATTTAGTATTTTGCAGGAAACATTTCGTGATGTTTTCTTTGCACGACCATGTGTGTTCAGACAGGAAGTTTGGAGTGAAAGCGCGTTTGAGCGGAGCGCTGAACGCCACAATCAACTTAACGAAACAGAACCTGCAGAACACCAAACTGCTTCTGCCCTGCCTGCAGGTTCTCAGGGTTTACTCCACCAACTGTAAGTTACCAAGTGCCAAGAAATACTACAGAATGTTAAACTGATGAAGTTTCAGTGGTATTGGAAGTCTTTATCTACTTTTGAATGCTGTGTCCTCTTCATGCGTTTGTTCTTGTGAAGCGGTGAACGCTGTCTCTTTGGGTAAGAACGGAGTGGTGGAGCTCATGTTCAAGATTGTCGCGCCGTACAGCAAGAAGAACACCAGCCTGCTTAAGTAAGCAGTCGATTGTGATGAATGAGCCAGCATGATGAATGCTGTGTTATAACAAACGAGTGGCATCCACAGGCCATTTTCTAATGTGTCATTGGCGTTTGTTCAGCAGTAACCATGTAACCGTGTACTTTGCCTTGTTTCTAAATCAACAGGGTGGCTCTGGATGCCCTGGGAGCTCTGCTTAAATCCAGTGAGTCAATTTCTTTGTAGTTTTGACTCTTCGGTAGTGTAGTGGGCCTTAATTGGTGCTGGTTCCTTTTGCCTCTCTCACCTCCACCATCATTAACCCTTCGCCTGTACTCGAATGTTTTTCTGTTTCCCGCTGTCGCCAACACAGTGAATGATCATTCAACATAGATGTCAAGTTACCTCATCTCCAAATGTACCCCTCTTACTCCTCCCACCCTTCTCTGCATGTTTATCGTCTCCCTCTACCGCCTCCCCCTGCAGAGACCAATGCTCGCCGCGCAGTGGATGGTGGACATGTGCATGTCCTGCTGGCTCTGTACCAGGACTGGCATCACAATGACACGCGGCATCGCCACATGCTCATCCGCAAAGGGCTGCTGGTCTGCCTCAGGAACATCACCAACATCAAGCTCGGCAGGAAAGCATTCATAGACGCTGATGGCATGAGGATCCTCTACAACTCGTCCACTGTGAGTGAGACTGTGACATGCGCTTGGCCAACAATTAAAGCATGCAACACGTACTACACACACACACACACACACACACACACACACACTCCATCTGGCCTACTCTCTACTTTCTGTGTGATTTCATTTCAAGGAGTGTCTCCCGGTGCGGACTCTGGATCCACTTATCAACACCTCGAGTCTCATCATGAGGAAGTGTTTTCCTAAGAACCGTCTGCCTCTGCACACCATCAAATCAGCCTTCCATTACCAGCTGCCACATGTACCTGCTGCAGGGCCTGTGGCGCAGCTCTACAGCCAGCCACCGGGGGGTGAGAACACAGGACTCGCGCACACACTTCACGAGAGCGTGCACCTGCATATCACAGTGTGTGCGCATGCCTTTCATTGATAATTGATCGTGTCGTACAGATGGACACCTTTTTTTTATCGCAGTCATGGCTCCTAGATTCAGCCGTGCGTAATACACAGACACACACACACACACACACAAATAATGCTTGCATCTTTGACCGCATAAATTGTTAATGGCAACACTGCTGCACACTTGCAGGAAGAAAAATTCAACAGCTCTGCGACAGGCCCTTAAAGAAGGGTAAGACATACGTAAGAAACAACTCCATCCTCAGAATACATAGACTCACTCACTGCTGCTTTTGTTTTTTTTATTCACCTCACGTCATGCTCTGACTTCACTAAACTAACACGTGACATGTGTCAGTAATACGCATGTAATAAAGATGCGTAGTGCACATTGCTTAGTGGTTGCATGCTCACCAGTAGACGTATGCACTTACACTGTACTCAATTAATTTGCCTCCTTGCATCCACAGGCTTTTTGATGGAATATTTGACCCACTTTGCTCTTGCCTTAAAAGGTGCTAAATTGTAACCGTGCTCGCGCCACAAACAGGGCAAACAGCGGTGACAGTGCTGACAGGGCTAACAGTGTTAAGCTGGGTGGGAGCCAGAAGGTGGGCACTTGGCTTCCCCCGACGACGCTGTGGGTCAGGACGGCGTTATCGGCTGTAACCGCCACATAAGCGACAATTAGCTAAGCAGTTGGGCACCCACACAGGGACTTGCATACATGCGCGGCTGGACTGGCTAAGTAAACATTACTCTACTATACCTTTACTTAGAAAATAGTTGTTTGCTGCTATGTTATGTTAATTCGTAGAATTTGGAATTTAGCACCCTTAAACTGATCTAAAATAAAACATGTCCTGTCAAAATATTACTCGTGTAGCGATTTGCTTAATTGATTCTGTTTGATGATGTACATGTCTTCACACTTTAGTTCATTTCCTAGAGAGGGCAAAGTCAAACAGAAAGTCCATAAAACAATGATTAACACCACCGCTTTGACAGCCCTAGTTAGCAACGGCAGCCTGAGTAATTGCCTCAGTCTTAGCGGGACATTGTGTTGACGCCTCTATATTCCCAAAAACATGTCAGCGATGTCGGTAAAGCAACCATGGAGAACGGTGTAACATAACAAGCTACTGCTATTACATTGACTTGTCATTGAGATCACCAACTCACTGTATTTTAAGAAATATAATCATGATTTCTTCTGTGTAAATCTCTCACTCATCTCTGAATCATGGCTGCTCACATCAGGTTTTTCTTTTTTCTTTGCTTTACATTGTCTCTGTTCTTGTCGTCGTAATTAAACTCAGCGTCCAGCAACACTTGAGTTCTACCAGTCTGGTCATGTGCCAGGCTGATACACACTCAATAATAAACACCTTGCTCAAGTTAAGGACAGTCACCTCATAATGCATATCTGTGTGTGTGTGTGTGTGTGTGTGTGTGTGTGTGTGTGTGTGTGTGTGTGTACCCAGTGGATGATGTGGTGGATGAAAGTGACGATAACGAGGAGACAGACGCAGACACGGAGATCGATACTGAGAACGAAGAGGACGAGAAGGATCAACACACTGCGGTAACATTCAGCACTCGGAGGCACGCACCATATTTCACATGGCAACATTATGTGCCATGTGAAATGTTGTATCAAAATGTTGAGTCTATTTCCTCTGTATGACAGTGGTGTCATAGAGACAGTGCAGAGTTTAGACCGCAGTGATTTATATCACGATTGAACTTCACAAAGGGTTGTGATCTATAATATAATTGGCTAAAGGATGTGAATCCTCACACGGTTGTTTAAAAACCATGAAGCCATTGTTGATATTTGGGGTTTTGTTCATTGTATTAAACTGAATCTCTACAGATCGAGTCATTTGAGGACGGAGTATCGTAGAGCTGTGTCAGAGGTTTTTGCTGATGTTGATAAAGTCTTCTACATTTCCAGCAGAGGGTAGTCACAACTCACCAGAGCCTAACGCTCTCGTGTCCCTTTGTCAAACATGCCAATCATTTCTGATATACATTTGCAATTACTGATCTAATCAAAACATTGCTCTGCTCTTTCAGGATGTGACTAAACAATCCAGCGAGGAACTCGACATTTCAATATTAGCTGGAGTTCTTTTTTCCCTTGTTTTCTCCATCTCATATTCCCGAGACAGCAACATACTTGAGCAACAGCCGAAATGCAGCCAGATGGCACAGAGTGAGATATGAGTGTTTTCTCTCTTTGTGTCCTTTTGATCAGAACGATGACATAGAGACGGACCTAAACAAGCTGCATCCAAAAAAGAACCCCGGACGTCCATTCGAGGAGTTGAGGGTCTATGAGAGGTTCTTCTTGGAGCTTTCTGAAGACTTCCAGGTCAGTCATTAATGTTTGCCCATGTTGACGAGATTCCAAGGTGAAAAAACCCCGATACATTTATACCAACATGTATAATAGCTGAATTGGTTTATTAATCCACACGTATGTGACAGAGTTAAACAATGTGTTTGCACACTACACGCAGTCAGGTTGGTGTATTTTAACATGTACGAGTAACATCTTATCTTATTGGCTCAATGTCAGCACTCTTGTGTGTCATAATGAATTAGTATGAGATAAACATTTTCTACAACATGGTCACATAGAAATATCTTGTCAAGACATCACAGTATCTTGCCTCTCCTTTTTTAATTCTATGATAATCTTTTTTCTATATTTGTTGGAATGCTGTTAACTATTGTTCTTCGAATCTTTATTCCACTATTTCTTCCGTCCCCCTTTTTTTGAAACGCTTCTTCTCCTTCATATTTTAAGCTACAGAAACCGTTCAACTATCAAAATGTTCAGCTCTTTCAGCAGAGGGGTGCTATATCTCTTCATATTTCTAACCTTTAAACTTTTTGAATTATTACGCTTTTAGCAACTTTTTTTTGAATGGGTTTCTATGGAGAAGATTTTCAAATCCTCTTAAACTGCTTCAACTTTCAAATCCTTCAACTTCCTCATACTTTCAGCTACAGACACCATTTCAGAGACTGTTCAAATATCAAAATGTTCAGCTCTTTCAGGAGAGGTGTGATATGACTTTTCATATTTGTAATCTTTAAACTTTTTGAATTATTAAGCTTTTTGCAATTTGTTTTTGAATTGGATATCTATTTTCAGCAATGTTTTTGCGATTAATTTCAGTTTTCAGCATTCCAACGCATTTTCAGCAGGAAATGCTTTTTCTAGTTTCTCTGTTTTACTGTATTTAATGTTATGCGGCCTACCACAAATATCTGCCTTTTTTGTACATGTTATTCCTGCAGGGTTGTAACTTTGAACCGTCAAAGAGTGCCTCTACCACATCGTCTTCTTTCTCCTCAACTCGATCCACTCGGCCAATCATCGTGCCAACAGCTCAAGCCCTGTCCCCAAAGCACGTCCCCATAATGAGCTGTCAGGAGGATTGCAACCCTACCGAAAGAAAACACACCCCGCCGTCTCCCTCTGTGCCCACTCCTGCTCCTCTAACACCGCTAGAACTGGACACCATCCACCTCACCAAGGACCAAGACAGACGAGAGGAGGCCCGCATTCCTTCCCCCGACACACATACAACATTGTCCTCCCTCACCAGGCCTCCTTCTCAAGCGCAGATGATGGAGCGGGATCTGGCACATGTGTTGGAGTGTGTCTCTCTGGAAGCGGAGGGGGCTCTGAACACAGGAGACGAAGTAGAAAGGGGAG